>JANHFL010004493.1:132498-142906 GCA_032468155.1 Oxyrhabdium leporinum | reverse complement strand
TTTGGCTCTCTCTCTTTCTCTCTCTCTCTCTCTCTCTCTCTCTCTCTCTCACACACACACACACACACACACACACAGAGGTTGGATCGGATCTCTCTCTTGCTCTCTCTTCCTCCCCCCTCTCTCTCTTGCTGGGGCGGCAGTGCTGGTGCTTCAGTGCCTGGCCAGCGGGACGCTTCTCACTTGGCAGCTTTCCCTCTTTCTTCTCCCCACTCCTCCAGACAAAAGCTGCGTTTTTCATCTGTCCATTACAGTGCTGCGCCTGGGATTTACTTTGACAACAGGGGGACTTGGGATACGGTCAATCCCCTTTCGTGGCGCGGCAGAGAAGGCAGAATGCAATCCCTCCACCAGACCAGACCAGCCTGGCAGTGGTGGGGTGGGAAACCGAGCGGCTTTCCCTCTTTCTTCTCCCCACTCCTCCAGACAAAAGCTGTGCTTTTCATCTGTCCATTGCAGTGCTGCGCCTGGGATTTACTTTGACAATGGGGGGACTTGGGGGATGGTCAATCCCCTTTTGTGGCACAGCAGAGAAGGCAAAATGCAATCCCCCCACCAGACCAGACCAGCCTGGCAATGGTGGGGTGGGAAACCGGGTTTGGCATGGGTGGCCTGGCAGAAGGGCCCTCAGGTAAGGGCGTGTGGGGCACCTCCACCCCCACCTAGCTTGATTTTTACAATTGCACCTCGCCCCCACCTTGTACAACCAGAAGGCGGGCGGGCTTAACTAGGCCTTATTTTTGGTGTAGGGCTTATTATAGGCACAGGTGTGAAACGTGGGCTAGGGCTTGTTTTTGGGGTAGGTCGTATTTTTGGGGAAACACAATAATAGGAACCTGACATTGACTTTTTACAACTTCTAAATTATCTATAGTTAAATGGGTTTTACAAAATTTTGTATGTCCAATCTTTTCCTTCATTCTGCTTATTTCATATCACTCTTGACTTTGTCCATGTCTAGGAAAGTGGGCTCTGGAATAAAATAGCCTGCTACATCATTGTATGACATATACTAAGTTTTCAACCTAGTCAAAATGCTGCGTATTGGATATATAGTATATAGTTCCTCAAGAATACTGTACAAGGCTATTTTTCACTGAGGTATAAGCATGTGCCTGAGGTGAATTACGCTACAATCTAGAGTTTGAATTGCAGCCGCATTCAGCCATAGAAATCATAAAAAAGTTGTCAATGAATTTTTTTTGGGGGGGTGGGGTGGGGGGAGATAAAAACAGAAAACTAATGAATACATGGGACATAATTATATTAAGTCTAGTGTACTGGATGAATTAATTCTCAATTTGTTTGCCCGCCCCCTTTGTGTGTTTGTGTGTGTGTTCTTGCTTATCAGCATACCTACCACCCATGTACTATTTGTATGGCAAATTCCTCAAAAGCCAAATGCACACCTCCAACCTATTCTCAATCTTTGTTCTATAAAACACCAGCATTTTCTAAATAACTTAAGCTATTTCATAAGCTGATTCCAAGATAAGTTTTGTTGTCATAGTTTATATCTTCAGTTTTGCTTGTCAAACAAGTACCCCATTAATGAATGAAAGAAGAAGTTGGCATTCTCTCTTCAGAAGCCCACTCTACAATTTAGAAAAAAATAACCACTAACAGATTTTTGGATGGCAGTTCAACATACGAATATAAACTTTCAGATGTAAAGATGGGGAAGGTCTTTTTAGCATTCATTACAATCAAAATCAGCATGCTGAATGTAAAGGTGATTTTAAGAGTATCTTTAAATTTTTATTCTGGCATTGATGAAACTTATATATTTGATTAAGATAGAGATAGAAACAAACGTTGCTTGGTGTTCTATGATATTAAATTTTAAGGAGGTACTGCTAAAGAAAAACAATTCAGTCTAATCTGATTTGTAAATAATGGTTAAACAGATGTCTTGCACACCAAACAATTCAAAACATGCAAACACCATTAATAGGATTAATTGATAAATTAATCCTATTAATAGATAAATAAATGGATTAATAGGTACCATTTCAGTATGAAGGTAATAGAATTCCGTATACCTTTGGCATCCATGCTGGTCACATGACTATGGAAAAATGTCTTTGGACAACATTGACTCCCTCAGCCAAGAAACGGAGATGAACACCACATCCTAGTCGGACACAATTGCACAGGGAAACCTACACAGATGTCTACTGCTTCAGTGAAAAATAGATTCTAAAGCTATTGTTCAAAATGACACAAGTCACAAGTTAAACTTAGTCTACGATCCTTATTCTAGTAAACTGATAATTCAAACTAAATGAGCATAACATACTTATCCCCAAGTTTTTTTAAACCTGGCATATTCCTTATAGCAGTGGTGGCAAACTTTTTTGGTACTGAATGCAGAAATGGGAGCGCATGCACGTGGTTGCCAGAAACTAGAAGAGCAGCTCTCTGGTGCGTGTGCATGGGAGCGCCGGAAACCAGAAGTTTAGCTTCCCAGCACGTGCAAGCATGCTGGCCACCTGATCTTCCATTTCCTAATGCGCATGTGTGCGCGAAGATCAGCTGGGAGCTGCTCTTCCGGTTTCCAGTGCTCCCGTGCATGTGAAGTCCAGTTGGCCAGTGTACATGCAAGCGCTGGAACCCAGAAGAGCAACAGGCAACAGCTGGTGTGCCCGGAGAGATGGCTCTGCATGCTACTTCCAGCACGCGTGGCATAGGTCTTATAGTAATGCACATTCACTTTTATACTATTCCCTCATGCACAATATTTTAATTATTCTAAGCCATGCTGTTTATAAGATTATCAATTGAAAATGATCAAGTATATTTGCAGTGGAAGTACAGGGAAACTTATGCAGATTTCACAAGCAAAATTTTAAAATGTTTGAAGAATGATTTTTCTTCAGGACTGAAAACAGTCTGGCTTCCTCATAGGGAAAAAAGTGATAAAAAATAACTGATCTACTTTTCACAGTAGTAATAGGGGCTAGACTGAAATTTAATGTAGAGAAAAGTAAGGCTTTACATGTAAAGCAGGAAAAAGCAAAAGTATAGATTAGGTGAAATCTGGCTCAAAAGCAGTAACTGTGATAAGGATCTTGGAATCCTAGTGGATAATCAGTTAAATATGAGCCAACAGTGTGCAGCAGCAGCCAAAAAAGCTAATGCAATCTTTGGTTGCATAAACAGAGGCATAGAATCAATGAAAGAGAATATTTGTAAGCTGAGGGATTCTTGGTGCTTTCTGAGCTTTTCTTGCAATTTCATTACCCAAACTAGGGAATATCATCAGTGCTAGTAAGGAGTGCTGTTTGCTATCAGTTTATATTCTGGTGGCTTGCCCTGTCAGTGTTGGTGTCAGCCCCCATTCATCTTGAATTGGATTTGGGGCTGCCACAAGGGAGGATAGGTAACATGGGAATGAAAGTAAAGTGAGCAGGGAGGATAGCCACAACATTCTTTCGCCAGAGCCCAAGGCCGAGTCACTGGAGTTTGGAGGGGAGTGACTGGACTTGAAGGAGTTCAGAATGGAGGTGGATTGGAGTGTGAGACTTGAGGGTCATCAGTAAGGGGGCTTGGTGCGAGTTTAATATAGCAGGGGAAAACGTGGGAATTCAGATTCGGGTTTTCCCAGATGTGCCAATATGGCTTCTTTAATACATTCTTACTTGGATGGACTTTGTCTCCGAGTGCTGAATTGAAATGGAGAGTTTGGTTGGAACACTGACAGTTGGTGGGAGAGATTAGAGATTCCTTGGTTTGGGCTCTTTACTGTTGACTCTTTGGCGGTTTCTTTATTGGGGTATTACTTACTTGGTTGTTGGTCTGAAGTTAATATTGGAGTTAATCTGTGCTGATCTGGGTGCTGATTGCTGGTGGAGAGGTTCTAAGGGTTTTTTGGTTCCCTTTTGGGCTGGCTGATTGTCTCTTTTGCATAGCCAATAGATGTTGTTAGATGTTAACATTTATTGATGGCTAATTTGTCAGTGCCAGTCTCCTAGAAAATCCCTGGCATTTTTGGACTTGGTCTGGTCTAAGATTGTCACATTTTCCCTATTGAAATTATGGTTAAATCTGTCTATATATTGTGAAATTAAAGAATTTTCTTCGTGTCTTCTGACTGCTAGTTGGTGTTCCTGGATGCATTCTGCCAGTCTTCTGCCCGTTTGTCCTACATAGTGGCTGTTGCAGTTCTTACATTGCATGTTATAGATGACTCCTGTTTTTTCTTCTGGGGTTGCTGGGCCTTTTGGTTAGGATGTTTAGGATGTTTTGAAGGGCTTAGTTGGCTTGTGTGCTATGCCAATTCCATGTGGTTATAGTAGTCTGTTGGTGGTTTCTGAGATATTTTTGATGTACGGCAGTGTAATTCTTTTTAGGGTTTGTGTTGGTTGTGCTGTATTGGGTTGAGTGGTCAGAGTCTCACAGAATCAACACCATGTGAAGTATTAGTAGCACTTTATAAAATCTTAGTAAGACCATACTTAGAATACTGCATCTAGTTTTGGTCACTACATTATAAAAAAGATGTTGAGACTTTGGAAAGTGCAGAGAAAACCAACTAAGATGATTAAGGACCTGGAAACTAAAACATATGAAGAACAGTTGCAGGAATATGGGTATCGCTATTCTAGAGAAAAGGAGGACTATGGGTGCCATGACAGCAGTGTTTCAATATTTGAGGGGCTGCCACAAAGAGGGGGTCGACCTATTTTCCAAAGCACCTAAAGGCAAGAGAAAAAACAATGGATAGAAAGTAATCAAGGAGAGAACCAACCTAGAACTAAGGAAAAACTTTCTAACAGTGAGAACAATTAATCAGTGGAACGACTTGTCTTCAGATATTGTGGGTGCTTCATTTCTGGAGGCTTTTAGAACAGACTGAATAGCCACTTGTCTAAAATGGCATAGGGTCTCCTGCTTGAGCAGGAGGTTAGAGTAGAAGACCTCCAAGATCCCAATTCTATTATTCTGTATTCTCAGATAAATACGATGCCAGAAATCTATCATTAGCTCTAACCAAGAATTATTTCTTTTAAAATAGCATTTGGCATCTAATTCATCATTATCTGCTGCATCTTGCTCTCAGTATACAAATCAACTCACATGAGCATAGAAAGTTACTAAATTTGCTTCAAAGTCATACTAATACTGCACCTTAATTAATTGGTGTGATCATGAATAATTAAATAAGAATTTGATGTGAATTCCAAATTTAATTTGACCTGTAGGTTTTATAACATCACAATCTAAAATAGCAGATTAGATTATTCATTAGAAAAAACATCTCAAACCAGAAAGGCAGCCAGGGTCTTACAAATGGAATGTGTTCCAATGATGGGCTCCTGTCAATCAAAATACACTAGGCCATTGCTCCTTTTTTCTCCATCATGGCTTGTGGTGGAAAGTAGATGGGAGAAGTAGTGGGATAATTACAAATGAAAGAAAAAACACTATTAAATTCTGTGAATGAGGAATTTTAGTCTCAGTGAAGGTACCCCAAATGTCTTTTGCTTTTTTCAGTGCTGCTGCCAGAGTCAAAGGGGCTGCAGATCCTTATTCCTTTGCTGCCTTTGAACTCCCCAACACTATTTTCATGTATCTCTTTGACTGTATCCAGGAGGAAACAAAATTGCAGCTGATTTTCTTTCTTACACCCTCTCACCTGAAGATTCCTTTCTTTTATTTGTTGGAATGCAATATTTAGGAAGGAGGTGGTGGTATGGGAAATGAAATTTTGAAAGAATTAAATGATCCAGCAACAAGATTTGAACAAGACTTTATTCAAGGCTGCAGTCTTAGATAGCTTCCTTTTAGACTTTCTTATATGTAGACTGAACTGTCATATTTTTACCTCTCACACATACACATATATGCATGCGCACGCACACACACACACAAACAGTATACAGTATATAGTAATCTGCTACTAACAGATTAGAGAAGATAAGAACATTCAAAAGACCAAAAACAAAGAGGAGGAAGAGGTATGTTGGGAATGGGAAGGAAAGAATGGTAAAAAAGGAGATTTATTTCAAGGGAGGGACGACACACACATGTGCACACTTTTCTCCTTTCTTGCCACAAAGAACCAGACAAAGACAGATCTTGCTCTACATTGACCTTCCTCCCTTCTCCTCCAAGACAAATGGAGACAAAGGAGAGAGTAGATGGCTTATACAGTAGTTGTAGATATCTCATTCCCCTGTATCTGTTACCACTCTGAGGAATGCCATTACTTTCCTGGAGTTTCCAGCCCACCTTCTAGACTTGTGCATTGTATAAAAACAAAAAAAAGTGACTTGAAGGAACTACCTAGATGCTGGAAATGCTTGGAAGTTCATCCCCCTCTTCTTGCTGACTCCTTCAGGAAAACTTTGCTGAGGGGAAGGCTTGGGCTACAGGATAGCAAAGCCAATGGATTCATCCTATTAAATTATTTGTGGCTTTGTGAAATGATGGAACTTCTGCAGAATGAATTTATGGAAAATCTATATAATGAATTAAAGAAAACAGACTTACTCGTTGTTTGTTCTCCAGTTAATGGTTCACTCTCTGTGTTTTGTCCTATAGCGTAGATCTTGAAAAGGTACGTTGTTCCAGGCAAAAGTTCTGTGACCTCAGCAAATGTATATCTGCTAATGGGTAACCTCTGACCATGTTCCCCAGGGCGGTTAACCGGAATGACCTCTACACGATAGCCAATCACTGCACTATCAGGGGGGCTCCACATGATGGTGATTTTGTCACTGGCAACTTCCAGAAATTGAAGGTGCTGGGGAGGATGAATGTCATCTAGCCAAATAGATGTACAAGAGAAAACATTTGATGAATGGTAAGACTATATGCTGGAAAACAAAAATGTTGACAATGTATCATCACCACTACCCTCTTCCTTCTGTCCTACTTCAAAATTAATCTCTCAGCAAAAACTGCCTCTGGTTCTTTTTTCAATGTTCCCTGAAGTCCCATAGACAGTCCATGAAGTGTTCTTACTGAAGACAAAACCAGCATATAGCCCTCTATCCTGCAAAGATATCATCATCACTGAGAAGCATAAAACAGTGGAAAACTTAAGTGTGGTTACAGTATTCCTTTACACAGCTCTATTCTCTAAAATTGACTACCAGATAGCAATAGCAATAGCACTTAGACTTACATACCACTTCACAGTGCCTTACAGCCCTCTCTAAGCAGTTTACAGAGTCAGCATATTGCCCCCAATAATCTGGATGCTCATTTTACCGACCTCGGAAGGATGGAAGGCTGAGTCAACCTTGAGCCGGTGAGACCCAAACTGCCAAACTGCTGGCATCAGTTATCAGCAGAAGTAGCCTGCAGTACTGCATTCTAACCACTGTGTCACCGCAGCTCAGATAAAAAGTAAAAGCAAATATATCTCATTTTCTAAAACACTCAAAATTAGAAAAACAAACAATTGGTATATAAAAAACTAGAAATTATTATTTTTAAATCAATTCAATTTTAATTTTTGAAGGCCAGTTTGTTTTAGTAATCAAGGCACAGGCTACAAACAGGAGATTGTGAGTTCTTGTCCCACCATAGGCATGAAGGCTGGCTGGGTAACCTTGAGCCAGCCACTCTTTCAGCCCACAAAGTCAGGCTTAGGTATCAAGCCAATCATACAGTTCCTGTTGGAACCAAATGGATAAACACTCAATTGATCCAAAAAAAGTGGATCTTGCATTTGAGGGAAAACACTAGGAAAAATAAACAATCTGTTCTAGTAATATATGTAGCTTTTTAAAGATGATTCCATCATTGTTAATATTTACTTTCCCCTGTGCCTGGCAGTTTGTATTTTTAATTATAGGTTATTTTATATTTTAATAAGGCTTGTTTTTAAATATTTGTTGCCTTATTAGATCATTGTTCATTGTCAAGCATTTTTTTGCAAATGTGCAGCTATATAAATTTGTTAAATAAAATGAATAGATAAATGCAATAAATAAATACAGCCCTCAAGAGAACAATTCTGGAATCCCAGAAGGAAAAAAGAGAACATACAAAAAAAATCACAAAATTACAGAAATACATTAATACCTGCCATTAGCACTCCTGTAGTTTTCTGCTGAATGAAAATAGGAGTGCTTTCCTGGTTCTCTTCCACAGCATAAATGCTGATATTGTACTGAACACCAGGCATCAAATCACTGAGTGTCACAGATGTAGCAGATTCAGGGAGATTGAGTTCTGTACTGCTACCTTCCAGCGAAGGAGTATAAACAATCCGATAACCTTGTATAGCAAAACATGCAGTCAGCCAACAGCATAGTGAAAAAAGATTTGGTGTTCTTCCATATGCCAAGTTACCCATCTTTGTTCAGACCATCTTTTTTGGTAAACCATAGTTTTATGATGTAGTGAGTCTACATCAATTATAATTTATAAATAAGAAAAAGGTTGCTTATAAATCAAATTCAGTTAAACAGATAGTAAAGGCCAGTCAAGCTTCAGAAGTACAATTTTCTTTGGCTGTTAAGATATGCTTAACACACTTTCCTATCTTACAAATGGAAGGAATCCACCCAGGCCCCCAAGTTGCGAAACAGATATAGGCTGACATTTCAGACCTGTGATTGGAGCTTCTGGTCTGCTCCAGCTGACAAGAATTGAAGTATCATCAACATTTTCTACAAGATGATCAGGAGGAGCATCAGGTGCTGTGTAAAGAGATAACAATTAAGAAAGCTGACTGAACAACTTTCAGTTTTCAGAGAGAAAATGCCCATATCCATCTGTCCCTGTCTGATAGCAAACATACCTGTTGTTTGTGTTGTTGAAAGAATTAGATTTTGCTCTCCTTCCTCTGAAATTTGATAGACTTTGATAATATAGTTACGACCTGGAAGCAAGTTGGGAATGCTAACCGAATTGACTGTGTTTGGAAGATCTTTAAGAAGAAAATAAAATAGTAGGTTACATTCTTTATTGAAAATGAATAAATTCAATACATAAACTTACAGTAACAAAAAATTGAATAGCATTAGAATTTTCTTTGTTTATCTCGCAAAATTTCAGTTCAGAATACTTCCATAAATTCATATGAATTTCTTCAGAATGTCTTATTTTGGATAACCATTTTGAGAAAAGATCTGAAAGTAACAATTGCCCAAGATTGCCCAGCTGAAGCCCCTTTATTGCTCACATGTAAAGGGATGTGGCCCTTCAAGGAGCAACCCTGAATAGGGCTCTCCCTTGAGGAAGCCAAGCAGGTGATCTTTATGTATGAGCATCAGGAGATAAATAGAAAAGAGTTTTCATTTATAAGCTTTATTCAACTATTGACATTTATTTTTATTGTAAGATGTGCCATGTGCCATGGACAGGGATTACAATGTTGGAGCCAGTCACAGGGAGATAACTTTGACACTGCTCCTTCTGAACTTACTGTATCCATTACTTGCAGACAATATATCTCAGGAAGTGGAAGAAGATAAGGGCTACTGCCTGTTTCTCAACCTTTGCTTCTTCTGGCTGATTAAACTGGCCAGCAGCCCCATAGTAAAGAGAGCTTAATTAATGTCTCTTTGGACATGCAACACATTTCCACTTCCTTAAAGGATGCAACAATTAAAAGGATCCTACTTAAATAAGCTCTTCCTTGGCCCAGATTTCTCTAATTATAGGGCAGTTTGTACTGTTCCATTCTTATGTAAGGTGATTGAGAACATAGTGACCTTGCAGCTCCAGATCTATTTTGATACTATATGGATTCAATTTAATTAATCTTTTCCCTGGGTTATGATATTGAGATTCCTTGGGGAATATGTATGTTGTACATTTTGTCAGACTTGTTTGGTTGCTTCCATTACACCCATGGAGTATCTTTGAAAGCAGACACACAGTAGTAGCACTTAAGACTTATATACCACTCCACAATGCTTTACAACACTCTCTGAGCGGTTTACAATGTCAGCATATTGCCCCCAGCAATCTGGGTCCTCATTTTACTGACCTCGGAAGGACAGAAGGTAGTCAACCTTGAGCCCCATCAGAATCAAACTTCAAGCTAATAAATGCAATTTATCCATCTTTGTAAATCCTGTTTAATATCCCTCCAAAGAGGAATATAGTTATTTTGAAACAATTTTATGTTTGTATTTGTCAACATAACCCCTAAGTATTTCACCTTTTTCTCAACCCTAAAACTCGATTTTTTATTCAATATATCACTATCCTGAGAAGACATATTCTTAATCAACATTGTTAATTTATCTTGAAACCTGAATATTTTACCAAAGATGCTTTTTTTATTTCAGACATTACCAATACTCACAACTGACAAACCATTTAAACAATGGCAGAAGGATATCTCTAAGTTCATATGGCAAGGCTCATCCCACTAGGCTCAAGGTTGACTCAGCCTTCCATCCTTCCGAGGTAGGTAAAATGAGGACCCGGATTGTGGGGG
>JANHFL010004493.1:117314-132398 GCA_032468155.1 Oxyrhabdium leporinum | reverse complement strand
TGCTTATAAGTTGTAAACCGCCCCGAGTCTTCGGAATGGGGCGGTATATAAATGTAAAAATAAATAAAATAAATAAAGGGAAGTTGAGCCTAACAGATATGAACTTGTATTTTGATGCATACTGCTTGACCTGGGCAAACGAATGGGTGAATCTCCAGAATAAGAGGCTACTTGAATTAGGGGGCCATGAATTAAGGTTTGGATGGCACGGCAATATGGTATGATAAAAGTAAAGTTAATGTTGATTTTAATAACGATTTTGTTAGATGTGTGATACTAAGAGTTTGGAATAAATATAAAACAAGGCTCTCTACGAAGCTGCCCCTTTGGGTGTCACCACAGGAAGCTTTTTTTAGACAAGAAATGGTGGCAAAGCCAGACTGGTTGACGCATGGTAAAATGGTACTTTTAATTCTGGTGACCCATTAAAGCTGAGGCAAGAACTTGAATCAGAAGGTTACGTTAGCCATTGGTTTACTTATCAGCAACTGAAAAAAAGGTTCAAATTGGATAAAAGTGTTATGGATTTGACTTTGTTAAAAATGAATTGGAAATTTCATTATGTGGCAACGATGAACATATTATTGCTAAAATTTATAAAATGTTATTGAAATTGAATTTGGAAAATGAACATATAAAACATTGTATGATTCAGTGGGCAAGGAACTTTGGATATAATGTGATGCTTTGAACAATGGAAAATATGTGGACAAAGGGTTTAGAATTTACATTAAATTATAATCTAAAAGAAAACTTCTATAAGATGATGTATCATTGGTATTTAACACCAGATAAATTATCTAAGATATATATAAAAGTATGTCAAATGAATGTTGGAAGTGTAAAAGTAAAGGGACTTTTTATCATTTATGGTGGACATGCGATAAAACAAAAAAATGGAATACGATTCATATTTTAATACAGAAAATTCTGAAAATGGAGATAAAAATGAAATCAGAATTTTTCCTTTTGGAAAAAGGAAAAATTCCTTTGTGGACTAGTGGAAAAATAATTGGAAAACAAATTTGGAACTTTGTTACTATATATGTTGACAGCACAAGACTATTGTATGCACAAAAATGGAAGGACACCTCGATTTCTACTATAAAAGAATGGTTGCAGAAGTTGATGGAGTTGGCTGAAATGGCAAAACTGACTACTTTGATTAAAGAAAAGAACATAAGTAGTTTTGTTTGCACATGGAGACTGCTTCTGAACTTCGTGCTTGATGTGGAAAAGAATGAAACTCTGACTTTGGGTTTTACAGATTAGACTGACAGATCTTTATAGAAATGACTTGTTCTTACTATTATGGAAAAGCAAAAAGTTGTGATTTGATGTTAATGCCTTATTTTACTGTAACAGAGAGACCCGGAAGTCAATGCTTTTTCTTTTTTCTTTTCCCTATTTTTCCTCACTTCTCTTCCCCCTTCCCCCTCCCTCTTCACTGCTCTTCTACTTACTTTTGTATTTTATAATACTCTATAACTCAATTAAAAAAATGTTTTTTAAAAAAGAATCAAACTCCAAGCTGTAGGCTGGGTTTGCCTGCAGTACTGCATTCTAACCACTGCAATACATGAGCACCAAAACCCTTTTTATGATTTAGAATGAGATGCATCAATTGTGGTTTTACATATTCTGAAGCACTGCTTTTGAAGGAAATTTTCAATGGATTTGCCTGACTGCAGGCTATAAATGTATTTAAATATATATTCAAGAAGTTCTATGAACCTTCAGATTCAGTTTTATGGGATTTGGAGTCTGAATAGCAGATACTATCCAGGCTAGTTATAGAAGATAAGAATTTTAGGATGTGAGAGATTAACTTTATTTATGCCATCTGATTCTGTGACTCATTAGATTAACTAACTTCCTTACCAAGATATTTAGGTTCATCACCATCTTCACTCAGTTCATATTCCACGCGAAATCCTGACACCGTGTCTGAGGCAGAAACCCAAGAGACCACAAAGCTATTGGCTGTGATTTCTGTGACAGATTCAGAAATAGAGACGACAGAGGGAAGGGCTGTTGTTTCTCCCGCCACACGACTAGCTGCAAAGCAAATATAAAAGTATAAAATGGCAGTATTTTTCACGTAGACTTGGTTCCTTAGTTCTGTTTCTGTTCGTGAAAAAATAAATGTAAGTATGATTTCTATAACTTTTTAACCAATAAAATAAACTGTACAGTTAAACTGATAGTAAAAAATAACAAGTTCAAAAACAAAGATGTATTTCCATCCATGATTGGATGGACAGAAAATAACAGAGTAACCATGTATATAGTAGGCAACTCTGACTTTCAGACACAAACAAGTAATTAATATCTGCAGAATATCTGGGAATAAAATATTGTGAAAAAACATTATGTAAGCTAAAAATGAATACAGATTTATGCTCATTACTACGACTGCTATAGGTAGAACTATAATATTGGCATTAATTCAGGATTAGCACCGATGACAAATGTCTATATCATCCATTATGATAAGAAATTCTTAGATGAATCATGTTCTTTAGGAAGAGAGAGATAATGGAGATTAAGGTCAATGGAGGTTAAGACAACTCCCACAACTATTAGCACTCCATTTAGAACAGCAGAATTTATATTGTGGTTTCAAGGCATGAATAATCTTGGTTGAAAACAATAACACAGAGAAAGTGCTAGAAGTAATGTAATTACAAAAGCAGTAAATTATGTCTTCATTCTGTCTTGGAGCCAGAAGGGATAGAAACTAAACAGAGCTTAAATGTACCTTTGTTAAGACATAATTTACTGCTTTTGTTAAAGGTACATTGTTTTACTCTGCAGATTAACATTCACTTTCAAAATCTTATTTGTTTATTTATGTCGAAATTTAACTTCTATACTGCCATAAGTATGTAAACTCCATATGTTAAATTAACTGCTTGCATTAACATATACAGTTGAAACAATATAAAAGGTAGTCCTCAACTTATAATTCATTTAGTGACCAAAATTATAATGACACTGAAAAAAAGTGACTTATGACCATTTTTCACATAATGTTGCAGCATCCCCATGGTCATGTGATCAAAATTCAAATGGTTGGCAACAGACTCATATTTATGCTAAGTGCAATGTATTGGGGTCATGTGATCATCTTTTGCAACCTTCTGACAAGTCAACGGGGAAGCCAGATTCACTTAAAAATTGTGTCACTAACAACTGCAGTGATTCACTTAACAACTGTGGCAAGAAAGATCATAAAATGGGGCAAAACTCACTGAACAACTGTCTCGTTTAGCAACAGAAATTTTGGGCTCAATTGTAGTCATAAGTTGAGGACTACCTGTAATGCAAATAAACAATCTAGGGTAATAAAATGCAATAAAGACAAATCAAAACACTTACATGAAATAGCTGTTGTACTAGAGGTAGTGAATTCAAAACGGGTGATTTCTCTCTGACCATAATGCTGCACACTTATAAGCTGTCCTTCATAAAGGACACCAGGTTTCAGACCTGAGATTGTGTAGGAATTTAAATAGCCTGGAATTCTAGCTTCTTTCCATTGCACTCCAGAATTTATCTAATGGAATTAAACAGGATATCAGCATGAGAATACTCAGTAGAATTCTGCAATGTTTCTTTCTAATGTAGTTATTGCTACTAGCTTTAATTTCTATCAGATTATTTTAGCAAAAATGTTTGGAAAAGAACAAAAGCACAAATACTAATTCTTGTCTTCAAACTCTACATGCATTTCAGTGAAAGAAGGGGAGAAACTGATTTCTGGGACTGCAGTGTGAGTTATTTGGAAGATGGACAAGTCGGTGGCATTTCACAAAGATTGGTAAAAAAGGGTTTGATCAGAGATAAAAAACTTGTGCAGGAAAGTTTTCAACTGAATCCTGTGAGAAGTGAAACAGCCCTAAAAACTGATTGCAGACAAACGTTTTTCTATCCTAAAATACAGGAATGTAACTGAAATAGAACTTACTAAATCACCCAAAGAAAAGCCAATGAAGAATTCATTCATACCTTCATTAACAGTAAAAAATGAGGAAATAAATAAAATGAATTTATACTCTTTGTAAAGGATGGTAAATGTGACAATAGTTGAAAATGAGATCTGATGAGATAATTTCTCAATTAGAATATACAATTTTCTCAAAAGAAAAACAAGTAAAGAAAGGGAACACACACACACACACACACACACACACAAGCTCTAAGATAAAAATATGCACAGCTCAAAGACCAAAATATCAAAAATCCAGGAGGGGAAGATAAACATAACACCCAATTCTGACGCAATTAAACACAGCATCTATTACTATTCCAGACAAGTGGTTTTGTTGAAAATAAATTATGTATTTTATTTTATTATTTTATTGCATACAATGTCAGGGAAATCTATCCTTGGCACACCACAGAGGGTAAACTAGTACACGCCAAGCTAACTAGCAACACTCACTTGGGTTGTTGGCTTTTCTAGGCATCTCTACCAGTCTCACTTCGCCTTGTTCTGCATTGTCTCGCGTCCAGCCAGGTTCAGTATGCTAGCTTCCGCTCTCCGCACACATGAACGTAATTAGTTTTTCCCACCAAAGTGGTACCCGTTTATCTACTTGCAACACTGTATGCTTTTGAATTGCTGGGTGGGCAGAAGCCAGGGAGAGAGAGCAGTGGGAGTTCATCCTGTCTTGCACCCTGCTGGCAATTCCAGCATCATTAAGTCACTGCACCACTGTGTTCCCACTTTATAAATTATGTTACTTCCTTCAAGAACCAATCTTCTAAAGAGAACAGACACAAGTCCAGAAAAAGAGATGGTTCTTTTAAGGCATCTATCTATCACGCACTGCCCAATCTCTTGCAGCACAGAGTATGTCCTAAACCAAGTTAGAAAGCACTGCCAAGTATTAACATAAATCTAAACTTAGAAATAAAATGCTTTTTATGATCTAGTTGAATTCAATTATAAATCTGTAAGAAATTCTGAATGTCTGAATTAAGAAAAATTGATCAATATATGACAAAAAGGCTTACCGGTTTCCAGCGAAGAATATAATTGGAAATGTGAGAGGACTCAGGTACAATCCACTGGATAGGATGAGAATCAGGTTGAATTGGAACATCTGTGATAATCACCTGAACAGGGTGACCAGGGGAACCTAAAATTAAGATTATCCTTATTAGTTTAATCTGTTTGCTACCTCTTAATGGTGCTTCCAATTTGGGCTATGGTAGAATATCCTGATTTTTATAAATTAGTTTTCACAAAATGTTTCACTTTTAATTACCTTTAAGGAACTGGTTCCCTAGACAACTGACAGGAAAGTGGTATGAAAGGAAAACAGATGTTTACTTAAACTATGTACTAATATTTATTTAAAACTCTCTGTGGGTAGGAGGGAAGCTGTACCTGAGTATAAATACTAAGAACTGGTGCCCAGTTGAGAGCTGCTGCCACATAAGAACACACAAGTAAATGCTTTTCAAAGCCACTGTTTTTTATAAATTAATAATCAGAACAGAGCTTTATTAACATTGGGGCTTACAGATTTAGATTGCAAAAACCAAGGGATGGTGAGATGGTAGCACTTTTCTGTATCTCTTTGCTGCCATCTGCAAATCCTGTAGCCTTATTTGTGCAGCTTTCTGTAATATAATTATTTGAATCACACCTTTATGATTTTTACAAATAACTCAAGATGGCAAACTTATTCTTCCTGTTTTCTCCCACAACAACTACCCTGTGAGATAAGTTGGATTGAGAGACAGAGACTGACCCAAAGTCACCCAGCTGGCTTTCATAGCTAAGATGGGAATAAAAGTCACGATCTTCCTCATTCTATCCTGGTGCCTTAAGCAACAGACCAAATTTATTCCACTGTTGTTTATTTATTCTTGAAAGGTTTCTGGGTTTCTATTTTATGTTCCTTACATCCAGGTGAAAAAATTAGACTGAATCTATCTTTTATGCTATATACATGTGGGAAACCAGCAGCTATACCTAAGGTTTCTCACAGTGAAGTGATGCTTCATTGCAATTCCCACCAAAATCACTCCCCCACATGCAGTCTTAAGCTTTGGGAAAAAATACTCCCCTATGAGCTGGAAAGGAGGTAAAAAGTAGAAGATTGGGAAGGAAAGTCCCAATCAAATCCTTCTCTTCCACTTTTTTAAACCTAAAAAACCCACCCTAGTTGCCATTTGCTGCAGAATATAAACCTCTGTGTTTACACCACATCATTCTCTCTGCTCTATTGGTTTATAGCATTTGTATGGCCAGGGTGGGTTACAATAAGCTGAAAGACAGAGAACAAAATAAGACCCTTGCAATCAGGGACTCTCATACCTTCCCCAAGGCAATGGGGCACTGACAGAGAGGATGACCATTTGGCCTTCCTCTCAAAATAATTCAAATGTGGGCATTTGCTTTTCAAAATTTATTTTTCTAAAAAATATTGCATTATCTCCTGTTTTAGGAGCTCTTATTTTGTTTTCATGTTATCTTTTTATTTTCAACAAGAATAGGGCCCTCAAAGACTGGACATAGCCAGACCTCCATGGAATTCTAAGATGAACTCTATTAACAATTGTAGTTTGGTCAATTAGCTTAATTTCCTGGGTTTTCATGATACAAAGAACTATATTCTAATTACATGCTTAATTAAAAATGTCTACTTACTATGCAATTCAACATCTTTACTGATTAGCTGACATCACTCAAAAGTAGTCAAGGTCATTAAATCCCCAGTTCATTTTTAGTTTACTTACTTTTTATAATCACCTGCATAAATTTCCCAGTTAAATGTTGATTAATTTAGTTACTGAATGAGCCTACTGAATTTCGTGAACAAGACAGAAATTGCCTTAGTACATCACCAAAAACTCTGCAAAAACATGTTACTTTAGCAATTAGACTTCCCCATTTTATGTATTAGTTTGGATAAGTGGATAACACAAATACCTGTGGAATGTTCCATAAAAACAACCCCCATTTCAAAAGTATCCCAAATCCCAAAGCAACACTCAGTTATGTATATATATATTTCATCAAAAAAGGTATATGTAAGGAAACGCATTGACCACTACTTTGAGAGTACATATTTCACATAACTGCATTAGAAGTTTATTTTAACAGTTGGATAAGACTTCCTGGGGTTCATTTCAAAACGCAACGGAAGGCATCTAAGAGTTTAATTTATGCTGTTCCACTTCAACATTCACCAGAATGTGCTATTCATCTCAACACAAAGTTATAAGTGGCTGTGTCAGCCTTGGAAGCCATAATTGCTAGGCTCTGCGACTGCCACATGGGAACCAGGGCGGGGGTTTATTCTCATACATGTAGAGGTTAATAGACAAAACAAAATTCCTTTCAAGAGAGTCAAGGACATCCAAACCAGCACCTGGAATAGGAGTGCCAGGAGGAGGGAGGAAGTTGGATTCGAAAGGGGATTGGGGAATGTGACCTTTGATGGTGACTGGGAGGTGGATCTTTGATTTCTTTTGGGTGGGGAAAATCCTGAAGCTTTCATTTTCAGTTTTTTCCCAGATGTGCCAACATGGTTTCTCTAATAAATTATTACTTGGATATCTTTGTTTCTGAGTGCTGAATGGATGAGCGGAACTTTGATGGAACCCTAACAGGCTGCACATATAATATCTCAGCACAGGTGCAAAACTACACTGTGTTCTGACCCAGCCTTCACAAGCAATGAGAAACTGCTTACTCATGAATAAAACAGACCCCTTTATTCAAACAGGGAACAGTCTTGTCACATTGGATAAACAACCCCAAAAGTAATTAGTTACAAATTAAAGTCTTTTCCCCTTCTGAAACAGGGCAAAACAGTCTCTGCTCACAGGAGAACTCAAGATAAAGAAGTCCTTCAATGGTTAAGCCAAGGAGAAATAGTTCCTGTTCACACCAGCTGAGGCAAATACACTACCTATTGTGTCCTGGCAGGGAGACTCAGTTGGCATCTCAAATACAGAGCAATTAGTCCTGACAAACCTGGTTCTAGAAAAGGAATCTACTTAATTGATGTACACTGGAAAATAAATGGTTGTCTGTAACAATAGGTCACTCCCAAACCCCTATTTATTTCCCAGCCAGGGAGCTAGCATTTACGTCTTCTTTTTCCTGAGAGCCAGCTTATTGCCTTCTGGTGCTCTCCTCGTCTCTCCTCTCTACGCATATGCACATCTGGGTTGGGCCCCATCTATTCCTCCCCCTCACCCAGCTCAGGCCCCGAAGACAGCTGCCTCTCCACCCGGGGGTGGACAGAAGGCCCTGGCTCTGCATCTGATTCTACTTCCTCATCAGACCTTTCCAAAAGCTCCGAAGCTGACCCAGGTTCCCCAGCAGCCGACGGGCCACAACACACTGCTTAACTCCCCCATCCCCTATACTTCACTATTCTAAACTTGCAGTCCTAGGCTGCTTATTGGGACTTAGATGACATTCTCATCCAGGAGAATGCTGAAGAGACTTGCCTTCCCTTCCCTTCTTACAATAAAAGTGCTTAAAAGTGAGGGTGAGGGATGAAATGTCCTTGCTCTCTGAGGGTAAGAAGAATCTTTTTTACATTTGCAAACCTCCATAAATATTATTCCAAATCAAATGAGGACATTTACTAGTCTTCAAGTAAATTTGAAACTAGGCTAGATTACTGTAACTAAAAATGAATTTAAATAATTTAAAATTTGATTACAATCAAAATCAACTAGCACTCATTCAAACAAAAACAACTGGCTTTAGAGGGCTTCTTTCCTAAAAGCAAGAAAAGAGATCACTGAGTGCAATGGCTAAGGGAGGATCTTCAACATCACCTTTAAAAGACAAAAGTCCTATATGGTCGTCAAGAGCCAATCCACACAGAAGTTGCAACATACAAGCTGGGAGATAATTAAGACCAGGATAACTGCTATAATCCCATATTTTGTTTTGTTTTGATTTGTTTTGATTTCTATTAACTTAATGCCATCATCAAGTAAGTGAACTATCTAGATGGCAATATGTATACGTACATGTGTATGTATGTGTATACAACTTTTTTTAAAAAAAAATCCTTCTCATCCTTTTGGGTAGTTTGTGTCTTCCTCAATCTCAGGCCCTCTACCAGAGGCCTGGGAGTTTGAGAGTTCTGCATAGGATCTTAGCTGTTCCTAGCATCAGAGCTCTCTCTTTTGGATAGAGAGTTCTGATGTCATTCCTGGGATCTATTGGAGCCACTCTCCCAGTTTAGGAGTCATAGCCCCAAGTATTCCTACAATTACTGAGACCATTTCAACCTTTACTTTTCACATCCTCTCCAGTTCCTCCTTCAGGCCCTGGTCCAGTTTCTCATACTTCTTCCTGATATTACTGTCACTCGGCACATTTATCATTACAGCTGGACTTTGTCCATTACCATATTGTCTGGTTGACTGGCTACTATCTGTCCATTCAGATCTGAAAGTCCCTCAGGCTTTTAGCCCTTTGTATTTCCACAACCTTCTCTGGGACCTCCCATCTAAACTTAGAATGGTCTAGCTCATATTCTGTACCGAAGTTCCTATACACAATAGCAGCTACTTAATTGTGTTATTCAGTATAAGCTGTTCCTGCCAGCATTCTACACCCTGCCACTATGTGTTGCAGCCTCTGCACCTTGGATCCTACCTACTGTGGTAGATTCCTGCTTCTATGGATCTGGTGCTTAGTATCTGTTCTTGTGCTGTTATGATCGGTGCCTCGGTGCTGTCTTTTAGTCCAGCTCTTTCCAATCACTGGTAGGATTTCCCAATGTCTGCCACCTCAGCTATCTATCAATGGTATATTCCATGCAGAGTCTTGCCTTGCCACAGCACTTCCTCTGCTTTATATTTCTCTATTTCTCAATAGCTTTGTATGAACTAAATACATAAGAGCACAAGCAGCATGCATACTTGAATATATTGCTGGCACATATGCACTTCCTAATAGGTGGGATACAGACAGAAGTATGCTGGTAAGTTGTGTGTCTATATAACTAAGAGAAATGGGTGTCATAAAACAGAATGAAGATAGCCTGACTTTGTGGAATGGAATTAATGGATATTTGTAGGGAAATAAATGAAAGGTCTAAAATCTATCAAAATGTGTGAATCAGTACCAACTAGATTGTTCTGGATGCTCATGGAAATAGGAATATATAAACCATGCCCTTAGCTTCACTTGAAAGGAGATTCTGTAAGCTCCCTGTTGAACAATGCCTATGTCCTTGTGATGCTGGTCAAGCAGAGGACATTATCCATTATGTCTTCCACTGCCCCATTTATAATGAGATCATGGCCAAATTACTAACTGCAGATGAACTCAAAAGCTCTTGCCTTGAAAAACTGAATTATCTCCTTTAGATTAGTTGCATATTAAGTCCCAGTCAATGGTGATATTGGAAGGTTAACTAGAGAGATGTCCTGGGAAAAATTCAGTCCTCTGACTGAATGTATTGAAGATTAAAAGAAAACTTCTTGTTAGGTAACAAGAACGGATGGGTGAGAAAGAGATGAGAGAGTACAGAAAAACTGATTGGGCTGTTTGGCAACCCAAGAATGAATTAGAATGGCAACTGTTGAGCAACTGCTTCAAAAACAGTCTGCTTTTTTCAGATGTGTGGCTTGAGCATACATTTATTAACATAAACATACAGAAAAGGGATGATTGATTGTTTATGATGAAAGACTGAGAGAATTTGTGAGAATAACAAGTCAGGAGAAATTCTGAATGCAGGATAGGCCAGTATTTTTGAAGTGAGTGAAAAGGCCTCAAAACAAGGTACCTCCAACAAAGAGAACTGAATAAATGTGATAGGATTTGGAATGAGATTATTAGAAAAAATATTTTAAATATTTGTGTGGGAAGTATGAAATATGTCAAGAAGCCAAATTAACGTGAATTCTATGTTAATCTCCAAGATAAATCTGATGACAAGTCATAAATGATGAGGAATTCTTTGAAAATGATGAAGCCACAGGCATGAAACTGGAGACCATGTCAATTATGAGTGAAGTTTATTCAACGACTGGTTGTGCAACTTATGTGTATGAAGATTGCATCTGTACGTGAGGATTAGAAGAATGTCATTACTGTTCCTCTTTCTGCAAACAAAAAGGTAGAAAAATTAATGTAAAAACTACAAGGGATTGGCTTGTTAAATGTGCCTGGGAAGATATCTGGCAGAATTCTGACTGAAAGGGTATGAGATGTAATAACAAGCAACACTAGGGAAGTACAACACAAATTTGAGTTTTGCTTTTCAGATCACTGAGAAATGTATTGACTGCAAAACAGAATGTATTTTACATTTGTTAATTCAGAGAAAGCATATGATAGGTTGAGTATGAAGCCAAAGGTTGATTGCTAAATCTAATTGAAACAATATAGGAGGAAAGTAAAGCAAGTGTGAACAGTTCAACACTGATTTAAAATTGATCAGGAAGTGACACAAAAATCATATGATGTCCTCTTGTTTAATATATTTATGGATAAACAGTAGTGCTGATGATGCTATGCTATTGTTGGCTGGGAACCTAAATGATTGGCAGCAAATGTTAGATGTAATAAGGAGGATGGTCTGAAAATTAATCTACCAAAAGGTCAAAGCAGTTGTGTCTGATAAGAAACAACTGCAAGTTAATAAAGATGGGGGAATGGATGGAGAAACTTACAAATGATGCTAAAAAGTATCAGTGGTGGTATGTTTGTAGAAAGAAGTGGAAATGATTGCATGAGTGTGTTTCTGCCCACTTTGTTAAATAGAAGTAAGAATTTTATGTGCCAGAAGAGAAATAATAGTTCAGTGTGATTGGCATCAGTGTGTATAAATGCATGAAAAATAATCAAGAAAGATAAATTAAATTGAATTAATTCAAGAATTAATTCAAGAATGCTGAATGAATGTGGACTAAGTACAAAAGAGAATGACCATAAGTTACATTGAGCTGGTTAGGCCACATAGGGAGAATGAAAGAGGGTCAAACTGCAAAACAAATAACTGAAGTACAGTGAATATGTCAAAAGGAAAGGGAAGAGAGGAAAAAATAGAGTTCATCAAAAACAAAAGCATGAGAATTTTAAAGAACACAGGGCAATGGATAGTTATATGGACACAGTGGAAACCTCAAGATCTTTGATCATTTCTTATTTCTTTTCTGTACTTTACATAACATTATTTATTTCAAAAGGAGTGGTCATGTTTCTGATTAGCACAGCCAATGGTGTAATTATAGGATCTTTATGTTTGATTCAGTGACTTCTGAATTTTTTTCTCTCTCTCTACTTAAAATGGTGGTTTAAAAAACCACCATTTTCAGAAAGCATACCATAAGTCATGTGAAAACAAGTTATGTCGTCTCCGTCAATCATAGATTTGGATTCTTACCTGTGTTCAAAGGCTGGCAGTGCCATTCTCCAATACCCCGGCCATAACAGTAGCACTGATATCTCACTCCATGAGCATGCTTTTCCCATGAATCCCCAATCTGGTAAAAGGTCTGGCTTTCTGAATCTTGACACTGGTCTAAAAACAGAACACCAAACAGTTATTTCAACCCTATTACAAGGGTGGAGTTCTGCTGCCTTAGAGAATAAGCACGTCTTTGGATGGCTGCTGAAATTTCCATACAAATTTGATCCCAATCAGTTACTTTTGAACCGATTAAAATAAAATATTGTGAGATTTACTCTATTTTCTGACTTGAACAGAACACACTGAGCAAATGAATCTTTCCTCATCAAAAAAACTTCATATTAATATAATAAAGTTTCAATGTGCTTCTTTGCTCCAGGTTTAATATGTAGAAGGACAATAAGTAGGAAAAAATGGTGTCACCTAGCCTGCTGCTTGATACCATGGAAAAGGGGGGAGGGGTCAGTGGAAAATTTTTCATTGCAGCTTTGCAACTACGATCTGGGCTTTGCTTGGGCTTTGCTTATCTCTCCAAGGTCATTTCTTCTAGCTTTGGTATGCAGCAGTCCCCTGGTTGCCTAGCTACAAGGAAGTTGGGCTTTACAATCTGTTTCAATTTGCTGCTTTGCCTGCTTTTGCCTCAGATCTTGCCTGAAACTTGTTGCATTCAGTTCACTCCTAGTAAATGTACCTTTTCTCTGAGTCTATATAGCCAAAGGGGTTTTTTTCCCTAGGAAATGAACAGAAGCAGCCTTGACATTAGGTAAGATCTGCTTTAACGGTCAACCCTGAGACAGTCATCTACCATGGGGACTGAGCATCCAATGTCCAACCACAAAAGTGAGCTGGAGGAAACTGGAGCTATGGCTAGCTCCCCCACTAGACCACACGGTGCTCGAGATGAGGCAGAATAGTGAGAGGAGCTGGACTTCAATGAGAAGTCTATCAGGGTCAGATGGGCGAGGGGCAGAGGGAAGACCCCCCCCCTCCGGAGGGAAGCCCAGAGGAAGCCATGCTGAACAAAGCCCTGTTCCTGATAAACAGGTTAAGGGGAGTCAAAGAACCTGAGAAACTCTCACACAGTTACCCAAGGTTCCTGGGTCACCCCAGGCCAGGCCATGGATGGGGTTACTACTGGGGGGGGGGGTTGTACCTGCTCTACCTGAACTGGTACCAGTGCAAGCAATGCCACCCCAGGCAATGCCACCCCAGGCAGCGGCTGCTGTGCAAGCCACTCTGCCTGCGGGGACTGCTCATCAAAGGCACCCCCCCCAAACGAACCAGCCTTGGGAGTGAGGTATGGGGGAGACCGTGAGCAACTGGGGTTCTTCCTAGTGTAAATCTGGAAGTACATGCAGGAATATGGGGGCAAACTGGAAACGGGAGAAGCCTGAATAAGATGGGTCACCATGGCTCTGGAGGGTGCAGTGGCTGAGTGGATGGTTTCCCTCCACAATAACAATGTCCCCTAACTGTGGGAATACGACCACTTTATGGCAGCCCTTTGCCAATGGTTTGAGGACCCACTGGCAGAGTGCAAGGCTCGGACCCAGATGAAGACCATCACCCAAGGGTGACGGTTGATGGCCACGTACACCCAGGAGTTCCAAGAGTTGGCAAGCCGGCTAGACACATGGCCGAAAGATGTCCTCATCAACTGCTTCAAAGATGTCCTCAACAACATCTACTACCATTGCATCTCACGTGAGTCCCCACACATCCTAAAACACTGGTGTGTGTTGGCAGATGAAGTGGAGATTGACCTCGCCAGGGACCAATGCCGGCGGATGGGCAAGTCCTTCCTTCCCACATGTAAAGAGTACTCCAGGATCACAAAAATTGATGCCAAACCTAGACCGAGTAGTCCTTAATGGTACCACACCCACATGGAGGGAAGTAAGCAGTGGGGTACTACAAGATTCTGTCTTAGGCCCAGTAGTCTTCAATATCTTCATAAATGACTTGGATGAGGGACCAGAAGGAGAACTCATCAAATTTGCAGATGACACTAAACTGGCAGGAACCGCCAATGTCCCAGAAGACAAGTTCAGGATCCAAAAAGAACAATGGGCTCTATCCAACAAAATGAAATTTAATGTGGAGAAAAGCAAAGTTTTACACCAAGGCAGAAAAAACCAAAGGTACAAGTACATTTTAGGCGAAACCTGGCTGCAGGACTGTTACTGTGAGAGGGACCTTGGAGTCTTAGTGTATGATCACTTAAACATGAGTCAGCAGTGTGCAGCAGCACCCAAAAAAGCTAATACAATCCTTGGTTGTATAAACAGAGGCACCGAATCAAAATTATGTGAAGCATTACTACCACTTTATAAAGCCTTGGTAAGACGACTACTGGAATACTGCATCCAGTTTTGATCACCACATTACAAAATTTGTTGAGACTTTGGAAAAAGTGCAAGGAAGAGCAACTAAGATTGTTGCTGAGTGAGATGGGCGGGGCTTGGATCGCAGCGAGACGGGTTCTCCGTTGGGTCCCCGATGGAGAATTCTGAACCCAGCTTGGAGGGCGACCGTAGTGGTCTAGATCGTCCCGGAGACGGTTGAGGAAGAAGCAATGTCGGAAGTCCCACGGGAGCCATCGCGATCTCCCGGGGGCGAACGTCTTCGCTTCAAAAACCCTCCTGCTGGAACGGCGGCCATAGCGGCC
>JANHFL010004493.1:88692-105425 GCA_032468155.1 Oxyrhabdium leporinum | reverse complement strand
TTGTGCAAATACAATTCTCGCTGCCGTCAAAACATGTAGTATTAAATATACATTCCCTTTATTATATTTTTCTGGCAGTATACCTAACAAAAATATTTCTGACTTTAAATCTATATGTTGCTTTATCATTTTTTCTAACCATGTATGTATTTTTGTCCATTTTTTTTTGCCTTTGAGCAAAAAAACCCCATATGATAATACGATCCCAGTATCTGGTTACATTTCCAGCATTTGGCAGATATGTTTTAAACACCTTTGCTAGTAAATGCCACCTGCAAAACATTTTATACAGGTTTTCCTTATATGTAGTTGCTATTGTCAATTTATAGTTTCTAACCCAAAGTTTTTGCTATTTATCGAATTCTATAGTATATTCAAAGTTTTTTGTCCATACTATTCTTGTGTCTTTCACTTGTTCATCTGCCATTTTAAGACTTAATAAATAACTATATATTTTCTTTATTAGCTTTTCATCCACACCTAATAGTATCTGATCGAGTATTGTTGGCTCTTTATAGAAACCATATATCTTTACATCTTTTTCATATCTTGATTGTATTTGCAGATGTGGCCATCAGCCCTTGATTTTGCAAATCCTGTTTAGTTTTAAATTCCCCTTTCTCATTTAAAATATCTTTATACGTTACAGTTTCTTCCAAATTTATCACATTTGGATGTACCAGAGCTTCCATTGTAGAAAGCCAGACTGGTATTTTCATGTAAATTTTTTGCTTTAACTTTTCCCCATATTAGGAGTAGAGCATTCCTTACATAATTTCTTTGAAAAAATCCATGTATTTTATTTTTATCATACCACAGAAAGGCGTGTCATCCCAATTGAAGATCATGTCCCTCCAACAGTAATAATCTTCTATTTCTAAGATTTATCCATTCTTTCACCCAGGTTAGTGCCAAGGCCTGATAGTAAAGATCCCAATCGGCAGACCAAAGCCCCCATTGTTTTTGTATTCTTGCAACATTTTCAGTCTTATTCTTGCTTTTTCCTTGCCATATGAATTTCAAAATTATTGCATTTAATTCATCAAAATATTTTTTCTCTAGCTTTATAGGAATCATTTAAAACAAAAAAAAATGACTTCAGCAGTATATTCATTTTTATAGTTGCTATTCTTCCTACTATTGATAACTGCAGATTTTTCCATTTCTCCAAATCCACTTTTATTTGTTGTGTTAACCTTGTATAATTATCTTCTTTGATTGTTACACATCTAAATTCCCAAGCATTTTACTTTCTTAACTACCTAAAGGTCTGTTTTAAAGTTAAAGGATAAAGAAGACACAGAATATTTTTTAACTTGGAATTTGTTTTATCAGTGGTTAGATAATAAAAGTAGAAATTAGAAGTGGGGAAATATTATTGTATACAAGTAAAGAATATTATTATTATGTATATGTAAAATGACCCAGACAATACACTGTTCACTGAATACTTATGTATGTTAAAAAAAATGTATAAATAAAAAAATTAAAAAAGTCTGTTGTAGTCCAATTTTTTTTTCAAGATTTCACTCTGTGTGTGTATGTGGGTATAGCTGTAGAGAGGGTTTGTACATAAGAAAAAGTCACAGTTCTGGTTGGTTTTGGAGGGAGGAAGATAACAGTATCCCAAAACCAACCACACTAAACTATCCTCACATCAAATCCATTGATCTGGAGATCATGCTTTTATAGGCCAGACTAATCACATGAACTTGTATAAATCACTTGTTTTTCACAGTAGTGACTTTCAGCCCAGCTTATACCAATCAGTTAGGAACATGCATTATATCATAGGCTAATGATTGAAACATCTTTTATATACCAATAAATATTTAAAAGTATGTCCTACCTGTTTCCTGGCAGCTGATGCCATTGCCCAGACAAGTACAAAGCATATGTTGGCTTCCCTGTGCTTTAAGCCACTGCATTCCCAAAATATACACCATATCACTGTCAGTTACACAATGCCCATGAGGAGCAGGTTGGGGTTGTGGTTGGTAGAGTGCAGTTCGTACATCTGTGATAGTTGCAGATGCACTGCCTGCATATAAAAAAGCAAAGATGTTTTGCAACAGTCAGTAAGAAATACTATATATATCACTTGATTAAGATTGGTTACAATTACTTTTACCCTGGTTTTAATCACTGTAGCCACCCAGTCATGAATTTGAAATGGGCAGCTATATAATACTATGGAGGAATGGACAAACATAATCTTGATAGTCTCCTATGAGTCATGTAATCTATTGTAGTTAAGTTAATGTGGAACTTTGAAACTTCCAACATTAATACTGTTTTTACTATTTTGACTGGAACCAAAATTATCAACTGAATTGTCCTCTCAACAAAGCTGAATTTCTACTGGGAATGCAACAATACTTTTGATCAGTTTGCTCTAAGATTATCAGAAGTAAGCACCAGTTAGCGTATCTTCCAACCCACTGCACAGAGTCCAATTTTATATATCCCCTGGAAGATCCAGTCTCTGCTTATACACCGGTAGCAAAGGAAGGAAGGTGTTCCGGGTCTCCATCAGTAACTGGTTCCACTGCCAAATTACTTTTATAGTTAGGATATTTTTCAGACCATTCCACTGGAATCTGCCTTCCTGTAAGTTAAATTTATATTAAGAAAAAGCTTTTTTCTCTGTAGCTGATTTCTGGGAAGGGAATTTTTTTTTAAATCAGAGGGAAAGCTTTGGATTTAAAATACTTAGATTTATGAACGTTCTTATTCACTGAAAAGCCCATTAAACTCCTCTGCTGGATTATATTAAGGGTCACTTATCTATTTTGCAGTTCATTAAAACAGATTCCACACTGTTGCCAAAATGCCTCCCCTATTATTGACACCTTAACTAGCACATTCTATTCTGTGGGTAACTGAATCTGTACTTTCAGTCTTTGGTCATGCTCTCATCATTCCAAAGGAATAAATCAAGTCAAGCCTGCCAAATAGGAAGAGGCTTTGTGATGCTAGCAACTGTGGGGATGTGGGGATTTTTTGCCAGACTTCATTAGTTGGCAAGAATGTTTTTAATTATATTGGCTTTGTAGTTGTTTTATAGATTACAGTGAGTTTTATTACCTTCAGATTCTAACACAGTTTGAATACTTTGAATTTTAATGTATGATTTCCCAGGGTAATTTTTATAAAGACAAATAAAGGCTTCATCCAGATATATTGCTTACCTATGCCTGTGGCTTGCAAAGACGAATGCCTTTCACATTTCCATTCCCCTCTGCCATTCCCTGTGCAGATGCATTGAAGTAGATTTCCTCTGTTATCCTTCTTGCTCCAGGTTTCTCCAATTCGATAAGATGTCTTGGTGTCTTGATCGTTGCATCTATCTATAGAAAAGAAGAGTCCACACACCTGTGCTATTTCAACAATCTGCACCCATTCATGATGGTTATCCTCTTGGACTGATACTGGATTTTTGAATGTAGTCAATATTTTCATATAGTCTCATTCAAAACTACCATTGGGATATTTTAACTGCTTCAATTAAAAATGGATTTTTTTCAGTACATTTGTGTGAGAAACAGTCCTTTTCTAATCTGGCATCTAAGGAAAGACAGGTCAGATTTTTTTATTAAAACTCTTAAAACTCTCAAACAACTCCCCAATACTAAAATGTCTACAAATTTTGATTCCAGTCATTCCAGAGAAACTCTGAGGCCACAAAAAGGATGCTGGGGCTGCATGTATAAATAACGGTTTACAAGACACAATAATTGAGTTTAGGAAGCATGCTAAGCCAAATCAAACAAATCACATGACGTTTTTGTGCAGTGTTTGATACCAGATATTACCGTTTGGTGCCTTCTCCTAAAGCTCATATTCTTTGGGTCAATTTTAGGTACTTCTGGACCTGCTCAAAGGGCAAGTGGCAGTCATGCCTAGAAAGGGCTCTGCACAAGTTTACCTTGTGCATCAGGTGCACCTGCTTCTGGATCAGGAGGTCATATTCACTGTCATTCACACCATAGTCTGGGGGTCAGCAACGTGGAGCTGCAGAGCAGCATGTGGCTCTTTGGGCCTTCTCCTGCAGCTCCCTGTCGGATGATCCCACCACTGGCTGGCCCCGGCCCTCGCCCTCCCCTCCCACTCCTTGCCTGCTCTGAGAAGGGCGACGGCGGTGGATGGGGACTCGCTCCGTATTCCAGAACGGGAGTGAAGTGCCCCTCTATTTGCCTCTTTTTCTGGCCCTTCTTGGTGCTATGCGCACCTTGGATGCTGGGTGAGACACGTGACTTTTCTCTGCCCTGAGACACTGGCTGGGCCTGCTGCAACCGATACTCCGCATCATAATGGGCTCCAGGAGGAGGGGACGCTGTCTCCCCCATTGTGAAGCACGCTAAGTTTAAGTGTGCTGCGCGAGGCACTGCAAGAGCAGTGAGCAGCCATGGAGGTGGCGAGAGTAGCGGCGTCAGCCACAGCCGGCCCAGCCGGTGTCTTAGGGTGGAGAGAAAGTCGCGTGTCTCCCCATATTCCTCTTGCTGCCTCCATGGCTGCTCACTGCTCTTGAAGCGCCTTGCGCAGCACACTTAAATTTAGCGCAGTTCACAATGGGGGAGACAGCGTCCCCTCCTCCTCCTCCTGGAGCCCATTATGACATGGAGCATCAGCTGCAACCGGCCTAGTCAGTGTCTCGGGGTAGACAGTGCACGCACTCCCCGGTGCACGCACCAAGAATGGCCAGAAGAAGAGGCAAGTAGAGGGGTGCTTCACTCCTGCTCTGGAATATGGAATGGGTCTCCATCCGCCGCCATCGCCCTTCCCTTCTCAGGGCAGGTGAGGAATGGAATGAGTGGGAGGGGAGGGGCCAGCCAGTGGTGGGATCATCCGACAGGGAGCCACAGCAGGGGGACGAAAGAACTTCATTTATCTGGGAACCTGAAATGACTCTTGCTTTAAATCATATGGAAAAAAGCACCCAAAGAAGAAAGAACATCAGCAAAACAACAACCCCAAACAACAACACGAGACAGAGAGAGAGAGAGAGAGAGAGAGAGAGAGAGAGAGAGAGAGAGAGAGAGAAGAGAAACAAAGAGGGAGGGAGGAAGAGAAACAAAGAGGGAGGGAGGAAGAGAGGAGATGAGAGAGAGAGAGAGAGGGAGAAAGAGGAGAGAGGGAGAAAGAGAAAGCGATGAGAGAGAGGGAGATGAGAAAGAGAGGTGATAGAGGGAGAAAGATGAGAGAAAGAGAGGGAGAAAGAGATGTGAGAGAGGGAGAAAGAGAAAGTGAGATGAGAGAGACAGATGAGAGAGAATATGAGAGAGAGAGAGAGAGAGAGAGAGAGAGAGAGAGAGAGAGAGAGAGAGATCTGTTTAAAAGAAAATACTGGGAGCCACAAAACGTGGATAGGCGTGGGGAGGTATCATGTGACTGGGTGGGAGTGAGTGATGTTGTGTCCTACATGGCCCAGGTTACATGTACTCTGCTCACTCCATTAGAAAGGCAGTCTTATCTCATGGTACCTAGGAGTTGTACCTGTTTGCCACACTGCCTGCCCAATGGACCAGCAGCTGCCTGGAACCCTGGATGGCCTTGACTCAGCTGGCATTAAGAAACTGGCTATTTCCTCAGGCATAAAAGCACACAGGTTAGACAAGACTGTTGGTTGTTTTTTTTAAGTTCTTGTCTGACTTATTGGAAATGCAAAAAAAAAATCATGAATATATTTCACTTTATAATTTTGGAATGCTTACTGTTACAAATCATATTGCTTAAACCTGTGTTCATCATCTAAAATTACTGTTGATAGGTGCCTATAAAAATTGTATAAATAAACAAATAAAGTCAACCTTGACTTGAAAGGCAGAAATATAAGGTCAATAATTTGTCTCCCTCTGGGATAAATTTCTCCCCTCTACTGAAAAATTCTGCTCCATTTCCACAATTTTGGAAAAAAAATGCTATGTCATTCAATAATTTAGCTGCTGGGTTTCAAAAAAGGAACATGAAGAATATGTTTAAGACATGAAGTCAGATTGCTAAGAGTATGTGAGTTTGCCAGGAAATTGGTCTGTGGCTTCAGCTGTATGAATGGACATACTTTTTAAAATATTCAAAGCTGGGAACCAGCTGCATGGTTAAGAGTTGACCACACTCACAGGGGGATCTCCACCATTTCAGTAATTATATATTTCAATAAAACTAAATGCAAAATACAAATAATGTTCTGGTAAACTTTCTAATGCAAACGTAAACACATTTACTCTGAACAGTATTAAGCTCAAAGTCCCAACTAGATATATTTAGAAACTGAGTGTTAATCTGGGAGTACAAAGAAATATTACAAACTTCGGGAAAATGGAAACTAAACGAATAGAAAATACCTGAGAGGTATGATAAAACAATCCAAAACATTGAGGAAAGTTTAAGAGTCTGTTCCAAATCTACATGATCCTAAACAATTTTATCCTATGTTAAGAAATTATGGTACAAAATCCAAGAGAAAGTGCTGTACACAGACATGCAATCTGCCCAAATGCACATCATTAATAAATGATGGCTTACTCTATACAATGATTCTCCTGTTACAGGTAATGAATCATTTAATGTGTGTGCTGGGATAACTCTATAAAATGTTTGCATTTTTAATAAATAGTAATGTTGTACAAAGCCAAGTGTTTTAGTTTCAAACCATACAAATGATTAATATTAAGAAAAGAAATAAGAATTCCTATTGAATCCAGCAACAGATTTCTGGGCCATATACTGTATTATAACGTACTGTCAATGTGATTCATTTGATCATGCTTTTCCTGGCAGTTGAGAACATTCCATGCTTGTATTTGACACTCAGACACACATTTTCCTCCAAAACTTTCCAGTCAGAAAAAATACTAAATAAAAGTGTTGCTTTTATTGTTTTAAAATTTAAGTTCAAACTGAGGATTTACTTTATATAATTAACTGTTTATGCTAAGCAAAGTTATTATCCTCAATTAAAAAGCTAAATATCATCTCAAAATCCATCACAAAAAAGTTCTAAAAGACCAGGTGTGTCCCAAAACAGCTTAAGCATGGCTTATATTTAACCAATGACTCTACTTTTAAATACTTGCTATGCATGTCAGTGATTATCTTGCATACATACTTTCTACCAATATCCAATAGGTACAATAAATGTTAGCCTGGAATTGAAGAGAATTGACCTCTCTAAAATTCAAACACATATCTCTATATTCCCCAAAATAAAAATATTTCAGCTTTTTTGATAATTTTCTTATTTTCATGACTGCTAGACAATCTAAGGAACTATTTCTAGCACAAAGTTCAGGATAGAGAAAACAAAATATTCTCTGATTTTATAGACATACATAAGAGAAAAATATCAACAAGAAACAGCAATGCTAAGACAGATCAAAGAGTGAGATAAAATGTATCTTCTTGAAAATATATAAATATCACTTATGCAGAATCTGCAGGTTCTTATTTATTTAGGGATGAGATCCACTGGAAACAATAGTACAGTACTTTCTTTTAACATACACTTGAGTCAGTTGGTATAACTCAGTCCAATACATATTTCTTTAGAAGCCACGGTCTTAATTCTGAATTTAGCAGTTGTGTTCATACAAAACATTAATCAGGTGCAGCAATATTTTATTTGCTTCTGGGAGGATAACATCTACATCTTGTAATGGAATGGGAAACGATATGATTATATCACATACACAGTTGGGAAGATTATTAGGAGACTGTTGATCTCTCAGATTAAGTTGTTAAGATGCAATTATTATTTCCAGGTAATTCAAAACAGAATTTCTTTAAAACTAACTTTTTCATTAGTTTGTCCCCAAGTCATTACATTATATGCTTAGCTTCTTTTTGCAACCAAATCCTGCCCCCATGATTGTTTTGTCACAATTCAACCTACCTCCCTGGTGTTGTCTTTGTGCAGCTGTCATATCCCTTGTGGCTTTACCATACTGAAAAAATGAGAACGGCCAGTACCCTTGATTTAAGGAAAATACTGACAGGCAATATTTTAGCCATAATACTTGAATGGAGGAGGCAGCAGCAACCAAATTGCTAATTTACTATGCTAATAATTTGCTATAGCTTCATGGATGGTGTGAATACAGTCAGCCAAACAATTTGTGCAGAACATTCCAGACTTTGGGCCCTCCCTCAAAATAATGGGGGAAATGAAAAATACCCAACAGCATCATTCATGCTGATACTCTGCATGAGCTGCTCTGCCACAAGCCCATACTTACTTCTGGAAGTGCAAGTAATCCTCCCACTGCCTTCTCCAATGCAAGTGCAATCCACCATCATCCAGCCCTGATATGGCTTTTCCCAAACTTCTCCAACAACGTATGATGTTCCAGCTGTATTATCATAGCACCGCTCAGCTAAGGGAAATTAATTTCCAAAGGTAAAAAAGAAAAAAATAAACTCACTGCATTGTTTTCTTTACAATTTCATCAAGGAAAGAATTAAATTTCTTAATTAGGAAGGAAAGAAATGCTTCCATAATTTTTGCATTTGGATAAAAAAACAGCATGCAGAAAGCTGGTAATTCAATGAAATAGAGGTTTCTAAGTGCTTGCAACAATGGTGTTGCTGACAGCTTTATTTTATTTTATGCTCCTTTTGAAGGTATAGATATATTTGAGTATATAACTTTATATAGGATTATATTTTGAAATGATCTGGATAATTTTCTGTTATGTCAATAAAGGACATCTAACTCTGGAGCATGAATCTCTTAACCAAGTATGCCTTTCCCTATCAAAAAATCTAGAGACTACACAGCAGGGAACATATTAACCTAGGCATCTTCTCTATGGCATACCTGTATTCTAGGTGAATTTGTTTATTGTCTATAGAGGGATATTCAAAAGCACTACCTGCAGGTCAAAAGTCCAGGTAAAGCTTGCTCATGTATGCATGCTTTGAGTATTTATATATATCAACTGAGACAAACATAAATAAAATGTTATCACAAAGAATCAAAAGTCTGCTTATAGTAATTTTTGCAAACAGCTCTATTTGCAACTGAAATATTTTTTTATCTCTGAAACGCACAAAAGAAAAGAAAATCATACCAACTGGTTTGCAAGTCCATTCACCCTTTCCGTTGCCAAGACACACACATTCTAACATGTAGCCTCCTGTCTCATGAGGCCTGCGCCAGGTATCACCAATCTTGTAGGACTGGCCACCTTCATGACATCGATCTGAAAAACAAAGCATAGGAAGCTGTTTTTCCAAGTTATATCATTAATGTATCTATTTCAATGTTGTCTATTAATTCAGCAACTCTTTAAGATTGTCCCAGTTATATTATAATAAAGCCTTCCATTTCAGAGTTGGACAATCCTTCATACTGTGCTCAGCTAAGAAAAGCAGCTAGTTTCTTTTCCAATATGAAAGTCCCTACAGTCTAATAACAATAGCATGCCACTTTCCTGTCATATCATAAGTCTCCCTAATTAATTAGGGATGTGTCAGTCCTGGAACCATTAACCCCCGCCCAGCATTTTCAGGGCTGCCACAGAGAAGTGAGTTGAGTGGTGGGAACAGGAGGGGGTAGGAAGAGATAGCTAGCAGATTGTAGCCATAATAAAATTCTTTCTTACGAGAACCAAGAACTTTCCCACCAGGTGTAAGGAGGTGGGATCTGTGACTTTGGGCCCAATTGGACCATGTTATGAACTACATGGGCAGGGGAAAGAAAATTCTACTTTTAACTAGGGGGAATACCCGAGGGGGGGTTAGTTAGGTTTCCCCAGATGTGCCAATATGACACGCCTAATAAAACTATACTTTGAGGAATGTGCCTGCCTTGGAGTTTTGATTCCATTGGGTGTTTCACTTGGAACCCTGACACTAACCCGACTCTCCCTAAAAAACTAACCAGGAAGCTTCCTCACATCGCAGGGCTGCTATCCAGGGTCTGGAGAACAGGGCAGCAGGAAGACTCTGGGAAGATGGAGAAGAAAGTGGAGGAGAAATCCACCGATACCAACGGAGGCACAGGACCCGGAGGCATCTGCAGGGACAGCTCCGGGAGCTTTGGTTTCCCCACAGAGGCCGAGTTGGCAGTGACAGCAGCGGCGGAGGCCAAACACCAGTTGGGTGCCCGGCCGAAGGAGCATGTGCCCTGGCTGATGACTCAAGAACTCCACCAATGGGAAGATGGCTCGGGAGGCATTACTGGGATCCCAGTGCCCCAAGGGCTGGTGAAGTGGCCGACGTGCCAGGAGTTGTATCTGGCCAAGGGAAGCCGAGCCAGCCACCAGTCTCCAGGAACCCCAGATAGCCTCAGCAAGAGCAGAGCACACCATGGTCTTTGAGTGGAGAGCTACGAGGCCCTTATAGCTCAGCGAATCCTGGGAATGGGGAGTCCAGCCTCCGTCCAGAAGCCAGTACCTGGCAGGCCTACCGGAGAGGTTCGGCCAGATGAGCATCAGCAGCCTGGGTCAGCAGACCCCAGGGGGTCAGCATGGCTTGATCCTCGCTCAACTGACCTTCACATTTCCCGGCCACGGGAGCGCGACCACTCAGAGCAGGATTTCCTCCTCCTTCCACTTGGCGCAAAGCGGACCGCGCCTCAGCCTCCCCCGCCGGGCCCAATCTACCAAGATGACAGCTCAACCGGGAGCTGCTGCCAGCCAACAGCTGGTTCCTCTGGGCCAGTCCAGCCTGGGATTACAGTGAGGGGCCGTGGGTCTGCCGAGGCCAGCTAGCCCACCTCGCCAGCCACCCCTCTGGCTACCTCCCACGGACCAGTTCCCCCCTGGATAGGTGTCTACCCCAGTCAGGGGTGGATCCAACACCAATGGATGCCAGCTCCAGCTCCCCAGCCAGCTCCAGTGCCACCGCCAGCGCTTCCGGCCACACACACCCCAACTCTTCAGAGCCACTTTGATGGGACTCCTGGAAAGCTGGCGTATTTCCTGAACCAGATCTGGTTCCACCTTGACTGTTACAGAGGTCAATACCAGTCCAATCAAGAGATGATTTCGGCTATTTCTGACAATATGGAGGGTGAGGCAGCCAATTGGATCACCCAACTTCATAACGACAGGGCTCCTGAGCTCGAAGACACTGATGACTTCCTGCAGCTGCTGAGGACCCAATTCGAAGACACAGCCCAGGGACAAGAGGCAGAGGCTGAAATTAAGGACTTAAAGCAAAGAAGCCACCCTGCAAAAGAATTAGTATGGGAATTCCGAAGAGTGGTGGGAAAACTAAGAGACTGGCCAGAACATCTTTTCATCCACCATTTCAAAGAGGTCCTGAACCAGGATCTTCGGCAGCTTGTGCCTTCCAAGGAGTCCCTGAACACATACAGGAGTGGTACTGGATGGCAGTGGCCATGGATCTCAACATCCACCTGCAACAGAAGCCTACACCAGAGAAAAAAACCTAAGCAAGCCCTGGGATGCCGAACCAGCGTGAAGCAGCCTGACGAGCTGAAACCAACCCTTAAGTGCTTCAGATGTGGCCAACATGGCCAATGATCATCAAAATGCTCAACCCCCAGGCGCAAACTCCAACTGGTCCAAAAGGGAAAAGAACCCGCGCAAACCAACAAACAAAGGGAGACTTGCCAGGCAAGCCGTCAAGGTTCCTCCCGCCCGTTAAAAGGGAGGAAACTCTAGCTCTGGAAGTGATAGCAGTGAGGCCAGTGAGGATGACCCAATGGTGAGGCCATCTGCCCCTTTGCCATAAAATCAGAGATAGTGGTGCCCAGAACAGGAGCCCAGGAGGACATAGAGGCCATCATAGACACCAGATACACCAGATGCCTAACCAGCTTTCCCACTGTCCAGAAGCTAGGGATAAGCACAATGCACCTGGTGCGCCCCATACGCTTTGAGCAAGTCAATGGGACATTAATAGGTAGAGCCCCCGCCACCCTAGTCACCAAGTTAGTGAGACTGGAAATAGGCCGCCATTATATATGCTTTGTAGTGGCGCCAAAAATGACAGTCAGTCATTTTGGGCCTCGCATGCTTGGAGAAGTGGGAACCCATCATCACGTAGGAAGACGGCTACTGGAAGCTAAAATTAGGAGTGGGGCCACTGCCAACCCCCTCAGTTGGCAAAGCTCAACCTCCAGAGACACCAACTAACCCCAGGTAAGAAAGTAGCTACCATCGCTGATGCGCCACCGGGCTGCCCCCAGGTGCCCAGAGAGTACAAGGAACTGGCAGACGCATTTAACAAGCATGAATGCAACATGCTACCTCCCACCCCCACTGACCCACCGACGGCACAATAGAATTTGTACCAGGGGCCAAGCTGCCAAAACCAAAAATGTATTCCATGAACCTCAAGGAAATGGATGAACATGCTAAACCACTTGGCAAGGGGAAAGTTGTTCACCAAGCTGGATTTATGGGAGATTTACTATCAGAAGCGGATCAAAGAGGGAGATGAGTGGAAAATAATCTTCAATTGCCATTGAGGCAGCTTCCAGTTCAAAGTAATGCCGTTCGGACTACAGGGAACCCCCACAGTCTTCATGCAGTTGATCAATGAAGTGCTACATGAGCACCGCTACCAGAGGGTTTTGGTCTACCTGAATGACATTCTCATATTTAGTGAGACCATGGAGGAGCACATCAAACTAGTATGCCAGGTCCTGAAAAAACTCCTGGCGGCCAAACTATATGCGAAATGTCAAAATGCAAGTTTCACAACACCTCCCTAGACTACCTGGGCTACCGAGTGTCAAACGAAGGGATCAAAATGGACCCAGGCAAAGTGAAAGCAGTTTTAGACGGCAACCCCCGCATACCCGTAAGCAGCTCCAAAGCTTCCTGGGGTTTGCAAACTTTTACAGTTTATCCCGACCTTTGCTGAAGTTGCGCTACCCCTGACAGAACTACTGAAGACAGGGGGAGGAGCCCCAAAACCACAACCGGGTCAGCCGCTGGCTTGGTCACTGGATTACCAGTGTGCTTTTGAGAGACTAAAAAGGCATTTTGCGGAGGAGTCCATCCTCAAGCATCCTTACCTCGAACAGGCGTTCGTCGTACAGGCAGACATCAGCAACTTGGCCACATTGGCAGTACTCTTGCAGGCTAACCCCAGGGCCAGCTACAACCCTGCACGTACATGTCCAAAAAACTCAGTTTGGGAAAAGGAAGCCTATGCTGTCCGATGGGCTCTCCTTACCTGGAGACACTTCCTGGAGGGGAGTATGGTGCCGTTTGAAGTTTGGACTGATCACAAAAACTTAGAAGCCCTAAAAACTCCTCAGACGTTCTCTCCCAAATACGTCTGCTGGGCGCAGTACTTCAAGCGGTTCAACTTTGAATTGAAATACATTCTAGGGGGGGGGGAGAACCTCCTCACTGATGCCTTGTCCAGAAAAACCCAATTCAACAGTCGCGTGAAGAAAATTCACGCCATCATCCCTCCCTCGCAACTGGCGGCTCAATCCATCACCAGAGGCCAAGCCGGATGCCAGGGCAGCCTGGGGCGGGGAAGGGGGGCATACCAAATGAAGAAGGCTGTGAAGTCTGCGCTTCCAGTAGACCCATGGTTCAATGACAACCAAGACACCCTGACCATGAGGGGTGGACTAGCCTGGAAGGAGGCCAAGCTATATGTCACTTCCAGCTTGAGACTCCAAATTCTGCAACGCAGCCATGACTCCAAGCCTGCCGGACATTTTGGATTCCTAAAGACCTTGCACCTGACCAGAAGGCAATTCTGGTGGCCTAGGATAAAAGCAGATGTGGAGCAGTATGTAAAGAGTTGCACCAAAAGACTTCCGGCTGACATCACGGCGCTTCCAGCTGACATCACGAGTCTCCACGCACCCACGCAGAGTTCTCCTTGTTGGAGTACTCCAAAAGGAGCTAAAGCCATCCTGTAGAGGTAGTGAAGATTTGCGGAACCTTCCTGGACTATTTAAATGGAACTGATTAATAATCCCGAGATGTAAAGAACTATGATTATTGAACTTTCTGAGGTGTAACACTGGACTAGAATATATTGCTTTTGGACTTGAGTAAGAGCAGGACTTACTAAATTAAGACAAGATGCTCCATCAGGGGGAAATGAGTGGGATTTCAAGAGAAATGGTGTTGATGTTTCAAAGCATTAGGGGTACTATGGAAAAGAATCACAGAGAGATGAAGTACCTAATGTAAGGCATATATGGGAAAATGGAAAATATGTTACAACTGATGATGAAGATCAAAGAGTACAGGAAAGAGAGGAGATAGCAGAAAGAATGGAAGAAGAGGCTGAACAGACAAACCAGCAAATAAAGCAGAAAGATGGGAAAGAGAAGACGATAGACAATAATGGCTGGTGAAATAAACCAAGGGAAAAGCACTTTTAAGAGATTTTAAAAGGGATTTGGATAAGCTGGAAGATATTTTTTGAAAGGGAGACAGGGGCTTGGGTGGATACTCTGGAGACCTGGCAGCTTAGGAGGATAGAGATGGGAGAAATATTCAGTCTGAATGATAAAGATACAGAGGTTGATAGAGATAAAGATCCAAGAGAGAAGTATGGGAGGCAAGCCAAAAAATGAATAAGAATTGAAGTATTAAAATGGATGATATTGATATTGATTTAAAAATAAAAATCTAATAAAACTTGGTGGGGGGGGGAGAGTTACAGCCATGAAGAAAAGATCCGGGAAACCCCCTGGCCTCCTCTAGCAAGTGGCAGACCTGAGCTGGCCCTGGGAGGAAATTGCCATGGACTTCATAGTCGAGCTCCCAGAGTGTGGCGGGAACAGTCATTTGGATCATGATTGACTTATTCTCAAAACAAGCCCACTTGACAGCCTGTTCAGGATTACCCTCATGTAGCTAGGAAATTAGCTAGGATGTTCATAGGACAAATATATAGGCTGCATGGAGTGCCCCGCAGGATTATTTCCGACAGGGGAGTTCAATTCACTAAGAAATTCTGGAGGGAGTTCCTGAGGGCCATAGGGTCAACTCAGGAGCTTATCTCGGCTTTCCATCTGAGTACCAAACGGGCGGCATGGTAGAGCAGTATTTGAGGTGCTATGTGGACTACCCGCAATCTAACTGGGCAGACCTGCTGCCTTTCATAGAGGTGGCCTACAATAACACGGTGCACAGTAGCACTGGCCTGACCCCTTTCCAAATCACCAGTGGCATGGAGTTCATACCCATGCCCGAATTGCCCCAGAAGCTGCCATCCTCCATTTCCATGAATGAATGGATGGAATCACTGCAGCAGGGCTGGGAAAATTCAAAGCGAGCCTTAGTGGAAGCGGCAGTCATATAAAATGCAAGCTGACAAGTGCTGCTCCCCCCAGCTCCTTTCCAAATTGGAGACAGAATATTCTTGTCACCAAAGTATCTAAAACTGAAGCTACCATGTAAAAAAACTGGGGCCTAAGTTCATAGGGCAGTTCAGGATGGTGAAAGTAATTAACCCTGTAACTGTCCAGCTTAAACTCCCACGCCTGCTAGGGAAAGTGCATCTGGTCTTTCACACAGCTTATGAAAGCCTGCAGTCGGCTCAGCTGAGACCTGTAGACCAGGCCCCACCCAAGGCTATTGTAGTGCAGGGAGAGACCCATTATGAGGTTAAAAAAATATTGTACTCTCGTTTGCACTGTGGACGCTTGCAATACTTAGTCCATTGGAAGGGATTACCCCTTGTCTGAAGCAGCTACCTGGGTTAAGAGCTGGGATGTAAAAGCCGACAGATTAGTGAAGCAATTTCATGATAGGCATCCCAATAAACTTAAGGGGTCCCCTGGGAGGGGGGAGGAAGGGGGGTTAACCTTGCTGTTACTAAAACCCCTTTGATTTTTTTGTTGCAGGACGTCCTCTTCAACTGAGGGGGGGGCAGCCTATCAGCCCTGGAAACATTCCCCCTCCCCCCCAGCACTTTCAGGGCTGCCACAGCGAAGCGAGTCGAGCTGTGGGAACGGGAGGGGAGAGGAAGAGGATTGTAGCCATAATAAAATGATTTTTTTTGAGAACCAAGATCTTTTCCACCAGGTGCAAGGAGGCGAGATCTGCGACCAGGCGATCCTTGGACTGTGGCCTGATTGGATCATGTGATGAACTACATGGGCAGGGGAAAGAAAATCCTACTTTTAACTAGGGGGAAAACCTGAGGGGGGTTTAGAGTCGGGTTTCCCCAGATGTTCCAATATTACATGCCTAATAAATCTATATTTTGAGGAACTTGCCTGCCTTGGAGTTTTGATTCCATTGGGTGTGTTACTTGGAACCCTGACAGGATGTTAAAAACATTTGTATTATAAAACTATAACAACTAAACTATAAAACTATGAGAAGTTAAATGCTGAACTGCACTTCTCTTCATGTCTCATATTGACTATACTAAGTAGGACTGTTAGAAATTGAGGTTAGATATTTGGAGTCATCTGCAGAACAGTTTCATCCTTGCCTTACAATGAAGTCAAAGTTCTGACACATAGTAATGAAAAATAATCTTTCAAGAAAAACATTCACGGAGCAGCCATGGCTGCTACACAGATACAGGCTCCAGTTTATGTACAATATATCAGAGTTGAGAACTGAAGCCAGCCTCAAGTCATGAGGTTTGGAGGGGGAAATCTAGCACTTCCTTGAATCCTATTTATTTCAGTCTTCTTCCATTCTCCTTTTCTTCATGCAGAAAAAAATCTCAGATATAACCTACACACTTATTCATAATGTCAACATACAGCAAATATCAGTGGTCTCATTTTAGTTCGTTCTCTCTCTCTCACCCTCCCTCCCTCC
>JANHFL010004493.1:73042-85257 GCA_032468155.1 Oxyrhabdium leporinum | reverse complement strand
GGGGGGGGGGGGGGGGAGTGTGTGTGCATGTAGACTTGTAAGATTCTGTTTTAATAATCTTATCACAAAGTTAGCATTAATGACTTTAGTTTCCTAATCTGCTCTACCTCTATATTGTCAATATCTGTCTGTACAATAAGGATGTGTCAAGCAATTCAAGTCCCTCTGAATTCACCCGATTAAAAACAAGGGCACTAGAGAAGCTTGATATAAATTATCTGTGTGTCACAGAATATCCCCCAGGATTTTTTTCTACAATATTTGGGGGCTCCCAGTTGTAACCACAAAGACTTACTGACAGATTAATCCATACTAGCAGTTCTTGAGTCTAATTAGTGTGATTAAACTACATTAGGAATAATCTGTTGCATAAAACAATGCAAGGTTTGTTCAGAATATTCCCAATCTCCAGTAGATAGGAACAGTCAGAAATTGACAGGTTTGGAGACTGAACTGTAAAAAATACAGTAACAGTAATTGTCTCAGAAGAAGAAATGTTAAATGTGGATGCTGCCTTTTCCAAGAGCTAAAAAACCAGGATATTTCTATACATTTAAATATCTACTTTTTATTTTAGAAAAAAAAAAGATGTTCCCCGCCAGAAGTTTGTAAAGAGATGTATTCAACTTACGCTCAGGTTTGCTCTCACAGTTGAATCCTCGACTGCCTCCATAGCAAGTACAGACTAGAGTGTTCCCCAAGTAAATGCGCTCCCACTGCTGGTTTATCTGATAATGTTGTCCATTGTCATAGCATCCCTCTGAGAAAGAAACAGCACTATTTAATTACCTCCTATCATCCAGACCAAGTGTGACTCTCCTGGTAAGGAGAAAGAATGTGGAGAAGAGAGCAGTGTCAGCCCCTAACATGCATGGAATAGACATTAACTCCTGGCCAGACATTCCATGTACATCTTGAAATCTCTTTGTAATTTGATATTAGATGCAGGCAACTCAAGACGAGTTAAACTCAAAACAGTTCCATCCGTCTCTTGTTTAACCATATTTTAAATGTACAGGATTAAACCACTAGAGATTTCACATTCTGGAGCAGCATGTTAACAGCTGGAAAAGATTGCTCAACTGGGAGGCTAATCCAATGTTTCATGAAAGCCTATGGAAAGACCCCAAAAGATTTGAAATAAATTTTGGCTCTCTTCCCTAAGCAGGTTTATTCTTGCCAAGTAGAACTAGTCTCCATTTTTTAAAAATTTCCAAGTATTTTTCCCAACTTACACTTACAGTCTTTATCACTTCCTGAGATGACTGCTTTAATGGAAAATCATACTTTCTAAACAATTTTAAAGTGTTATCTCAGCATCTTTTTTCTCAATTCATATAGATTTTAAAATGAAAAAGTATGTTTTATACTTTTCTAAATTAATTCAAACACCTTAATTTTAAAGTCTGTTGTTACAGCATGAAAAGATGGACTTCCTCTTTTTTACTTTCAACTCAATCATAATTAATACAGAAATTTTTGCTTCCAGTCCTTATGTAAGAAAAGAGAACAAATAGAAATCTATCCTTTCTAGATTATCTCATTTGTCTCTTTAGCTGGTATAACTGCAGTGAAAAAATGCAATGCTAACTACACCCTTCTTGAGAAATGTCTGGATTTCAGGAAAATTTACCCTAAATGAGCAGATGTGCATGAATGGAAAAAGCTGTTTTATAATTTAACCATTTTGTGCACCGGAAATGTTCTAGCTGTCCAGCGTGTCCTCACATCCAAGAGTCCATTATGGATTATCAAACTGCAATCATCGATAAGTTGCAAAGCTAACTGGAGACATGAGATCAGAAGGGAAGTAACTCTGACACCATTAAAAGGTTGTCCTAAATTGCTGTAATGCTCTGTAAGTAAGACACTTGGACAGGCATTGCTAAATCCCTACCTAAAGTTAAGTTCAAAAATACTTCTCCCCATCATCGGTTTTGTTTTCTGAAAAATTTTCCTCATCTCGATCTGATGACCTGAGTAGACTCAAGAAAGAGCTATTAACAAATTCATATAGTAAATTTTATTCCAACCCCTTCTCAAAATTCCAAAGTTGCAACTTTCGGTATGCTTCTTAAATTTGATTTCGGTTTTATCAAAGCGTCCATGATCCGACCGTTTCCTCTCCCCTGAAAAGCCGCTACTGCTCATCCCAGAATTACTCACGTTTGTTCTGGCCGACCGGCAGAGAGGGCTGAACTATATGCTGCTGCGTTTGCCTTTTGCTTTTTTCCCCGCGGGATTGAGAACCCCAGACCTCTGCCCCTGAACAAAGGGTCAATACCAAAAGAATCGCTCGCTTTGATCGGCTGTCCGGCATCTTGGAAAGCTGTCAGGAAAATAAACGGATCGTGTTTGAAACCGGAGGCAAACCAATTTTATCGGGTTGATAAAAAGGGATGAAGGAAAACTTGCAACTTCTCTTACCGCCTTTCAGCCTTCGCTTTTCCTGTCTGGCGCAACCCTTACAGGCTGCGAGAAGGGCAGATCGCTAGGTCACATTGGATTTATATAGAGTTCCTAGCCACAGGGACCCCCGCGAGGCATTACAGGGGAGAACAGGAGGAGGAGCGCCTCGCCGGAGACACGCCTTTCGGACGGCAACGCCTTTCCAATTGGCCCAGGCGGAGTGATAGCGTCACGACCCGGGAGTTGCATTACAGAGCAAACAAAGATCTCTCTTCCGAAAGCTTTGAACGGGGCTAAATTTTAGAGGGTCTCTGGGGACTGAGAGCGGGGGCTGCTGCAATTCTTGCTGCAGCTTAGCGAATGCCGCCAGCCGGACATATTTGGTCCCTACGGGATCAGCCAGTCACGAGAACCTTCGATTTTCCGAAGAGGTTCGAGTTTTAGGAGAACTGACGACTTTAGTTTTTCTTGCAGTGTCGAAACATAATTGGGACCCGTGAGGAAGGGGTTACAGGAACAATAACTTCTCCCTTAAATCTCAGTTAAATCCTATACATATGCACTAAGGTGTAATGATTCATCATGGGTAGGAGCATAACTAATAGCTTTAATAGGCTTAATTTAAACTGGGATAATATTCCCACTACCATTGCCTCCATTATGGCAATTTATTCACTCAAATCTCAGTTCATGGCCTCAAGGCCTATTTGAATACATTCCCAGTTCTATTTCTCTCTCTCCCCCTTTTCCATTCCTCTCTCCATGGGATTCTTTTTCCTTTGGGGAAGGTTTTTTTCTATCTGTCAATTTTTGTTTGGTGGTGAGAAAGTGGAAGTATGAACGGATGTATTAAAAGATAAAAGGAATAAATAATACCCAGCACCATTAAATTACAATGCTGATGAGAAGATGGGGTATTCAAAACACACTAACTTACACTTGCTTCTAAGTCCTGGTTTATCCCCGGCATCATTTTAGTTCTTCATCTATTCTTAAGTCAGGCGAAAACAATCTGTTTGTCTCCATTATTGATCCCTCAGGTTCCAATCACTAACAAACTCAATTCCTCTGACTGAAAAAAAGGACATGTATGTTTTTTGTATCTTATGATTTATGGTATTTACTTTTATTTATCCTATGATTATCACTGAGTGTTGTCACTTATGATTTATGATGATTGTATTTTATGATTATGATTTATCACTTGTTGCTTATATGTAGACTGAGAGCTTATGCATCGGAGACAAATTCCTTTTGTGTCCAATCACACTTGTCCAATAAAGAATTATATTCTATTCTATGTATAAATGGGAGGTAGGAAACATAATTGAAGAATAATTATGGAACAGTCTAGCTCAGAGTGCGCTAAGGCTTATGAGAAATATTGAAAACAATAAAAAAAGGACTAAGATCTCTAAAATACCTTCCAACTTTATGAATCTGCTCATCTATTATGTTATTAGATTTGTATACCAAAGCTAAAAATCATTAGGCTGTAAACAGGCTGGGCAAACAAAGAGATGGTGGGACAAAGAACAGTTACCAAATTAGAGGTATTGTACTGTACTGAGGAAGACAGCATTGGAGAGAAAGGATTCCCAACATTTTCTTTGCCAACTTTATTTTATTGGGTTTGGTTCCTGGAGACAAAGAAATATCTCATTCACGCCCACTCTGAATTCCACCCTCTATATGTATCATTGGAATGGGACAGTGATTTTATCTGCAGAAGGTCACTCTTATAAAATTTACTGCATAACTCACAATTTTCCTTGGTTTCAGTATTTCTGCATTCAGTATTCCAACATTTAGCAGGACACCGCAAGGCTCATCACGCCAGTGCTGCCACTTGCATGCCCAATGGCACAACATGCCATACAGACTCCTGCTGCAAGCGATGGCAATGGCGCAAGTGGATGCAAGCAGTTGCAGAAGAAGTTGGGCAGCGGCGCGACAGGTGTCTGGGTGTGAGAGGCGTGACTGCGGTGGTCCTATGGTAAGCGTGTAAGACATCCCCCCAAAATAAGACCTGGTGCTTATTTGGGGGCTGAAAAGAAAATAAGACCAGGTCTAATTTTCGGGAAAACAGGGTGGCTGGGGATTTTAATTAAATTTTTGACCCAGATTCTAAATAATCTAGATTTTTCCAACAAAAATGCAAATCTTTGCATTTGTTCCTGTTTCATTCATTGTGCTGATTTCTGTCCATTATTCCAACTTCTCAAGAGCCTCCTGAGTTTTGATAGGGTCCTAAATGTGCTTGATTTGTGTCCTCTCTAAATTTGCTGAATTATATTTTCTAACCCATCATCAAAATCCCTGACAGCAGTGGTTCTCAACCTGTGGTCCACAGACCCCCTGGGAGGTCATTATGTTATCACAGGCGGTCCACAAAGACTTGAAGAAATGTTATTATTTAAATCTTGAGTTAGGTTTTGGGGGTTTGTGGCTATGGTCGATGGCCACAAAAGGTTTTAAAAGTCTGTGGGGAAGAAAAGATTGAACCACTGCCTTACAGAATGAATATCTTTTAAAATTATCTCAATTATCCTGTTGCACTTTACTATTAGATACTGTAATATTAGCTACAGACATGTCTTACACACAAGTCTCATTGATTTTAGGAAAATATGTTTAGAACTGCATTCTTGTTATATTTAGATTTCAGGTCAATGTCAAATTTAGATATTCACACCCATCTTACATCAACACAACTTTCCCAGAGATAATCTATCATGTTAACCATTGCTTTGTATCAAAAGCAATAATTAGAAGAAGAATGCTGTGGGTTGGCATTAGTTTTTCCTTTTTCCTATTTCAGGAATTTTTTGGCGTCTGCTTTAGGGGTTCTTCCCAGTGTAAACTATGATTAATTATCCTTTTGTACCAATGAGGCTTCAGCCATCACCTGCATTTTGGTGGTATGTTTAGGTTGATGAATAATCTAAATATTTAACTGTCAGTGGTTATCTCCTAACCATTAATGGAAATCATTCCTTTTTGTTTAGTTAAGAATTCTTAGGCTTGAGGTAGACAGCCAGATTCATCTTTTAAAAATGTTCTCTTCGTCCTTTAGAACCCTTGTTTGTTCTAGAAACCACCCCAGGCATACTTAAGATGTTCTCCTGATGTTGCCTTTCCCAATATGATCATCTGCCAACAAAACTCTCACACAGTAGGATACATTCTCCTCTCTTGCTCACAGTGGGCAGTCTTATTTGCTTATGTGGGTGACTGGGAGAACAATTTGTTCCATTGATTAAACTACTTAGGTCTGCATTGATGCCAGTCAATATTCTGGACTAATACAAGTGACCTACTATTTACATAGTTTTCTTCAATAATAATCTCACTGTTTCCTCAGGGAAATTATTTAATTTTGTTTCATCCACTGTCTCTTTCATGCTTTTCACTTGAAAACATTTCCTCTTTCCTTTGCTTCTCAATAAAAAAAGAATATAAATAAATACAGTAATAAGAACGGGAGCGAGTGATTCATCAAAGTAATTTTAAAAGATTCTCTAGAACAGGGGTGTCAAACTCAAGGCCCTCGGGCCAGATCTGGCCTGCAACATGGTTGGATCTGGCCCCTGCATCCACACTAGAAATTGTAAGGGGCTGGCCCGCATCACTTCAGCCACGTGCATGCAGGAGGAGGCGGGCTCACGCACGCACATGCCCAGCCCACCTTATCCCAGCATGTGCACGTGTGCACAGGAGGCAGTGGGCCAGCATTGCCTCGTCCATCGCTTGCCCCTTAGCCACCACTGCCATTGCCTCCTCGCGGATTGGGAATGCAGCCACCACCGCTGCCACTGCCGTTAGTCACCCATTCTCCCCAGGAGGCAGCAGCACCATGGCCGCCCCCTCCTCACCACCCCCACAATGCCACCAGGGAGCTTCTAGGCTGTGGCTGGAGTGGCCGTGCTCAGCCTGTCTGGAGAATGAGGGGCAGATGGGCTTCAGGGGGGTTGTGCACTCTCCCCCTCCATTGCTCTCCCTTTCCTGTTGGCTTGCCTGCAGCAGCAGTGTCTGCCTGGCTCCCACGTGCCACCTGCCACCTTGTCAATCACGGGGTTGCGCAGAGGCAACTCTGGGAGAACTCAAAGGCCCACTTCCCACAGAAAGGCCCTCTTCCTCCAGCCTTGGGATGGCCGCCGCTTCCTACCCTGCCACCCACCACCTTTCGGGGAAGCCCAGCCGGGTGCCGCGTGTTGGGTCTGGTAGGCGGGGAATGGCTGCGTCTTCCCCCTCTTCCTGCTGGGCCTAATGGTGAAGTGCCGCTGTTGTGTACCTGACACACCTTGGCACCACAGCTTTTCTAGCTGGCCAGCTGAAGGGCAGTCAGGCTAAAGCTACCACCAGAAACTATTCACCATCACCCACATTCAAAGGGCAGTGAGCATGCGGTGGCCTATGGTTTCTGGCTGTAGCTGCCCCACCCCCCTTTCTTGCCTCACCTCATACTGTGGATATTCCCTCCCTAACCCAGCTCAGCCCCCATAGGCACCACCCACGTGAGCGACATCAAGCTGGCCATGCCCCCAGGCCACACCCAGTCAGCTGTGACCACCCCAGCCATGTCCCTCCACTCCTCCTGCCCCAGGTGGACAACCACAATGCTGATCTGGCCCTCAATGAAATCAAGTTTGACACCCCTGCTCTAGAAGATCAAGTGATGATTTCTGCATAGTTTGCTAAAAATCTAGTTTCAGAAGGTAACAGGAGTGGAAAGGAGTGGAATTTGAACACTTGATTATTGGATTCTTCATATTAGATAGGATTCTTCCAAACCAAACCAAACCAGTTGGATATGCAATTGGCTGACCAATCACACCCAGTGTGTAGTCCTTAAGGGAACTATACCTACCTGGAGGAAAGCATGCAGTGTAATACTTCTGTCTTAGGCCCGGTGTTCTTCAATATCATCATAAATGAGCTAGATGAGAAGGGGAGCTCATCAAATTTGCAGATGACACCAAGCTGGGGGAAATTGTCAACACTTTGGAAGATAGACTAAAAATTCAGAAGGATCTTGAAAGACTTGAGCATTAGGATTTATCCAAGACAAGCAGTTCAATGATAAGAAAAGTAAGATCCTGTACTTAGGCAGGAAAAACCAAATGCATAGGTATAAAATATCTGGTACCTGGCTCAACAATAATAACTAAGAAAGAGTGCTAGTGGACAACTACTTAATATAAACCAGCAGTGTACTGGTCCTGGGCTGCATCAAGAGCATGAGAAGTTACCATACCACTTTATACTGCATTAGTCAGCTATACTTGGAATACTGTGTACAGTTCTGGTCAATGTGATACAAAAAAAGATGTTGAGACCTGGAAAGTGTACAGAGAAGAGCAAGAAAGATGATAAAGTTTCAAACAATTGAAGGAGCTAAGTATGCTCTAACCCAGGGGTGTCAAACATGTGGCCTTCAGGCCAAATTCGGTCTGTGATGGGCCCAGAGTTGTCCCAAGGGGCTGTCCTGGAGACGGTGAGGGCTCAGCCCATGCTGCTCTGGCCTTGGCCCACCCCAGCTCCACCTACCTAGTTGGCTGTGACAACCAGGTCTCACCCACCCCAGCCCACCAAGAGCAAACAAAATTCTGTTACAGCCCATGATGGGATCAAGTTTGACACCCCTGCTCTAGCCTATCAAAAGAGAAGGATTAGGGGGAACATGACAACTATCTTCCAGTACTCAAGGGGCTGTCATAGAGAAGAGGGGGTTGGTTATACTCCAAAGCACCAAAGGCAAAAAGTAATGGATGAAAGCTTGTGAAAAAGAAATACAACCTAGAAATCAGAAGTAAGAAATTTTCTGTGAGAACAATTAATCAACGGAATAGCTTGTCTCTGGGAGTTGTGGGTGCTCCATCACTGCAGGTTTTCAAAAATAGAGTGGACAACCATTTGGCCATGATATTAAAAAGTCTCCTGCCTTGAGCAGGAGGTTGGGCTAGAAAATCTCCAAGTACCCTTCCATCCCTATGATTCTATGTTCTATGTTCAATTACATGATTTCAATTTCATTAAAAGTTGCTGAGAAACAACTATGCTACAAAATAAAACAAAAAATTCATTGGTAACATAATAAAATAATTAAAAACAAAAATTCATCGGTAACATAACATACATTTTGAAATTGCATTATCTTTGCCTTCTGTTTATTTAGTATTTTACAGTATTTTGTTACCATAGAGAAATTTAAATTGGGAATGGGAGACTTTATGCCTTAACTGGAAAACCACAGGAAATATTGTGAAAGAGGCAATGTTTGTGTAATCACTATTTTATCTGACATCTCTGTCTTCTCCATCACATGATAATCCCATTAAAGAGATTTTTTCTTCTTAATAGCACAGTATGACATCTAGAAATTATGCAGAGTTCTCAGATGTTGTGCAAGAGCACCGGTGAGAGCTGGAAGTGAAACTCTGCATGACATTTGTTGTAGTTGATATTTCAGCATTGTTTTACCCTGAGTAAGCTGAATTGGAGCAGATTCTCCTAGATCCATCTAGCCCTCTCCTATATGCTCTGCCTGGCAACATTGCTTCTATGATCTCAGTCAGAAGACTTAGAATCACAGGGCTGGAAGGGAACTTGGAGATTTTGTAGTCCAACCACTACCCAAGGCATTGCCTTTATACCATTCCAGACAAATGGCTGTCCAATCTCTTCTTGAAAATCTCCAGTGATGGAGCACCCACAACTTCTGCATGGAAGCTGTTCCACTGTCAGGAAATTTCTCCTTAATATTAGGTTGAATCTCTCTTAAATGATCCTCTAGCCATTATTTCTTGTTCTGCCCTCACATGCTTTGGAGAATAGGTCAATCTTTTCTTTTCTGTGGCAGTATCTCAAGAACAGTAGAACCTCTGGTCGCAACCATAATTCATTCCATAACTTTGGTCGCAACCCGATTTGGTTGTGACCTGAACCTAATTTTGGAAATTTGGCGCTTACACAAAAAATGGCGCAGAAGGGGAAATTGGCTGCAAAAAAAAAATTGCGAATTTTTTCGTCGGAACCTGATTTGATCATGGTCAGAAGCATTCATAACCAGAGGTTCTACTGTATTGGGAGACTGGTATCATGTCAACCCTAGTCCTACTCTTCACTAGAATAGACATACCTACTTCCCTTAACCATTGATTGTGCAGTTTAGCCTCCAGACCCCTTATCGTCTTTGTTGCTCTTTCCTACATCTTTCAAGGGACTTATTCAGCTCTCCTTCCTGAGAACCTATCCTGTGGAGATCTTGGAAAAGGACTGGGGGACCTTGCTGCCAAGCACTTATGTTTCCACTGAGCTATAACTGATGACTTTATATATATTGTTGAATTTAAATTTTGTTCCTCAACTAATATCAGCAGATTATATGTTTTTCTGGAACTAACAGTTAAATATAATGTTAGAATCCTCAAAAGAAAGTTATTGTTTCTGCAACTAAACATTGCAAAGAACATTGGGGAAAATATCAGCCTTCTGAAAAATTCTCCCTCTGCCTTGAAAATCTACTTTGTTGTTAACTTTGTTCTTTGCCAGAGTCCTTGATTGTGAGAAAGCAGCTATATAAATATGATTTGTAAATAATAAATAAAATACAGTATCTAGTAAAACTTACTCCACAATTGTCATTATAATGTATCCAATTTAGATAGAGAATCAGTTGTGGCAGAGTTTACAGTAGAATGCAATATAATATGGTCATTTCAGGGAGGTTTTGTATGGGGATTGAATGTTTTGCCCCATTTCATTAGTGGGAAAAGAGAAGTAACAGTAAGCATTTCTGTAACATTTTCACATGTTCAACTCACTTTACATTAATTTTACTGTCATAATGTTTATAACAATAGGGTTATACGCATATTTAGCTGAGGACCTGAACCAAATATCCTGTCTAAGATAACCTATTATGTCCACAGGAAAAATTAGATTTGAAGCAGTTCATAGCTCAGGCTTTGATCCACTGTATTATATCAGCTTTCTGGAGATTGCCTTCTAATGGTCAGACTTGATATCCAGGATACCCCTAAAATGGGAAGAATCAACATTTTCAGCCAGGCATTAGAGTGGTATAAGGAACTGTCTAAAGTTCCCTGTCTTAACCTTTGCCCTCCAAAAACAAGCAAAAACTTTGGTTGCACCCCATCCAATGGCATTTGGAACAATACTTCTGATTGCTGGAGAACAGAGAAACTGCTCCATCCCCGCATTAAGCCATGGGTTCTGTTGACTTTTGGCTTAGCACTGAATGAACTCAGAACACATTTGTGTTTGGGATATCCTGGTTTATGCCTTGCACTCTTTTTTATTAGTTTACAGCACTTTTGTACTGCTTATTCAGAAGATATTGGATGGTGAACTGTATAATAAAATGTATATAAAAACTGCCCTCAAAGCCATTTTAATAAATTTATGTTATTAAAGCATATTTTTATGACAAAATTTTAGTTACATTTTGAAAACCAGATGCTTTTATTATCTGATGCTTTTATTGTATAATAAAAGAATATTTCCTTTGATATTTAAAATAGTATTTTTTAAACTACTTTTGATTGCAAGAAATATTTAATCAGTTATCTTTCTATTCTTAGAGAGAGCCAGTTTGGTGTAGTGGTCAGTGACTCTTTCTCAGCCATAGAAAGCAAGCAAGGGCAAACCAGTTCAGAAAAACCTTGCCAAGAAAACTTCAGGGACTAGTCCAGGCAGTTGCCAGGAGTCAATACCAAGGCTACTGGATGAGAATCAAAATAGAGCTGGAAGGGACCTTGGTGGTTTCTAGTCCAACCCTTGCTCAAACAAGAGGCCCTATACCATTTGAGACAAGTGTCTGTTCAGTCTCCTTAAAAACCTCTAGTGATGAAGCTCCCACAACTTCTGAAGACAAACTGTTCCACTGGTTAATTGTTCTCACTCTTAGAAAGTTTCTCCTTAATTCCAAGTTGCTCTCTTTCAGTAGTTTCCATCCATTGTTTCTTGCTTGCCTTCTGGTGCTTTGAAAAATAAGTTGTGGTCTTTGTGGCACCCCCTCAAATACTGGAATACTGCTATCGGGTGCATCCTCATCGTGCAGTTGGGTCACCCACTCTGCTGTCTCCCCTATTAGGTTGTCAGTAATGGCCCGGACGATTGCTTGGTCATTGGGGTAGTCAACCCCATACTGATCAATGTGGGTCCACACCCAGTTCAGATAAAATGCCAGATTGCTCAGGTTTCCGTCAAAGGTAGCTCTGAACTGGGGGGAGGGGGGCAGCAGGCCGGGTTGGCGGTGGGGCAGGGGTCCACTGGACTGACCCAGCCATGCTGGGGATGGTAAGCCCAGCTGGGTGGCACCTGCCAATTTGGTGGAGGCTGGGGTTGCCTGGGTGGGCCAGCTGCCCCATTGCCTCAGTAGATTCCACTGTCAAGCTGGGCTTGACTGTGCCAAAGGAAGCGGCAGAGGGCTGGTTACCTGGGACATTGCAGCAGTAGATCGGTCCCTCTGGAGGGGAAACTCTCCTGCACTAAAAACCTTTCCTTTATCCTCCTCCAGTGTAAAGATCAGGGCCTTTTTACTCCATCCTAGGTTGAGGGGATGCTCTGGGAGCAGGTTGCCATCAGCATTACCTTCGTGGGTAGCTGTGGTGCAAGCCCTGTGGGCTGGAAAGTAAGGCGGGTCGCCTGGGGGGGTGTGTGTGGCAAGGCTTGGCTGCCTTTCGGGCCTGGCTCTCAGTGTTTTGACCCAGCCTTAGCAGAAGCAAGAAACAGACTCCTTGTCACGAAAACCCCCTCTTTATTTACCTCTTGTGAATTAA
>JANHFL010004493.1:61926-72942 GCA_032468155.1 Oxyrhabdium leporinum | reverse complement strand
CCAACACAAGTGCAACATTTCGTACGCAATGACTCTGGATAGCTTACAACATAAAAACATTGAAAAACATTAATATCATCCATCATAAAAACACAGCAGATAAAATTATGGACACAAGCTGGCAAAGAGGTGAGCTGGACACCTGGGGTGGGGAGGTGGGGTTAAACTTTAATTAATCAACCATTTCCAGTTTGAAGCTTTCCTATTGGGTTCCCAAGCCATCTGGCAAAGTCAGGTCTTAAGGTTCTTACAAAATGTTGGAAGGGTGGGAGCCAGTTTCACCTCATGGGATAAGATGTTCCAGAGGGCAGGAGCAGGGGTCAGCTGCTGGGGGTTCACACAGACCCTTAGCGAAGATTCTGCGGGGATCGCCGAACCCCCAAATCCCACTCCTGATTGGCCCCGCCCACTCCACCCCACCCTGCCCACTCTGCCCCTCCCCTCCCAGGAGTCTCCACGCAACCTGCTATGGATGCAGGTAAGTGCAGGGCATGCGCAGAGGCTCGGTTAGGGAGAAAACGGGATTCCAGAAGTTCAGGAGGCTGGAAATGGGTCAGCCTGAGAGAGGCTGTTTTCACACCACCAGAGGCTCCAGGAAAGCCTCTGGATCTCGGGAAGGGCAAAAATGCCCCCCTCACCATGGTGCAGGAGGCCGACTAGGCCATGCCCACCATGGCCATGCCCACCGAGCAACCGGGCAGTGAACCTGCTGCTGAAGTTTTTGAAGTCCACCCCTGGGCAGGAGCCATGGAAAAAAAGACTTTTCTCCTTGAATCCACCAGCCGAAATTCCTTGGCTGACAGGATTCACAGTGGGTGGGATGGGCCAGTCCCATTGGGGTGAGATGGTTCCTCAAGTAGACTAGATCCATGCCCATTAATGATTTTTTATAAATATAATAGATATTTGAATTTACTTAATATTTTATTTGTTATATTCTGCTTGATTAATCTGCTCTCTTTAACTTTAGATCTTTAGAACTTTAGATTTTTTACTAAGTTGATAAGACTAAGTTATACTCTATCATCTTTACAATTCATGTCATTTACTAAATTAACCTTAAAGGAAAAATAATAAAATTGTTTTTTACAAAATCACACCATGATGGTAGACAATGCTAGTATTTACAATTTTAATTACATAAGTAAAACCTGTTTTTGCAAATATGAACAAAACTATAACTTAATTTGGGCCAAATTTTTCAAAGATTGATCAAGAATTTAATTAGTCACAGTGAGATACCAATTATTCTCTTAGTGTATATCCATTAGCCTTTTCAAATGCCCATTGTCTACAAAATAAAAAAACTTAATACATAGCACTGCAATCCTATAAATTAAAAGAAAATAAAATAAGGAAAACTGGCTTTCATTTAAGTGTGGATTGGATTACATCCTAAGAATTTAACTATAGAGTTTAATAACTTCAATAACTTCTCTAAATCTGCATTTAGGCTTTTTTTAAAAAATGATTTGCAGAATATCAATGGAAACACTGGAAAAAGCATATAAAAGCTCAACTCACAAAGTCTCTAGGCTGTGGAGGCCATCGAAGCATTTCTTTCCCAAGAAGTTGATTCTATTGTTATGAAGATGCCTGAAGCAGACCATTCAGAATATGAGAAAAAATATGTAAACTACAGCAAAGGAAAACATTTTAATGGTTACTTCTGCTCTCCCATCATTTGTGAAAGTCATTTTTACAAACATTTGAATAGTACAGAATATATTTTACCAATTGCTCCTCTATTTGCATTTTCATTTGGCTCTTAATCTGCTTAAATGAACAATTTCTATTTTTGTGACTTCTCTTCTCATATTGTTCATGTTCTTTTCTTACTACTTTTTCTTACTTACTTTTCTTACATAACGTATGATTAAGTGCTTTCTTGCTCTTTACAAAATTAATTTAGGTACTCTTGAGTCAGGACCAAATCCCATTCTGTGTACATTACATTACTTATCTACAGTAAAATTTCAGTAATCTCTATCTTCCACTCTAGGCAATTTATCTAATGTCCTTTTATATTTCTAAGTTTGTCAACATAAAATATTTTCTAGCTCATCATCTGCTCATACCACATGCCCAAAATATGTGAGTTTTTATTTGCTGATCACCACTTCAAGAAAATACTGTGTTTTCCCAAAAATAAGACCCGGTCTTATATATATATATTGCCACCAAAAAAGGCACCAGGTCTTATTTTGGGGGGACGTCTTCCACTGACTCACCTTGCAGTAACAGCTCCGACAGCCCCACCCAGTTGAAGCCTGCTGCTGGCCTACTTCTGCGGCTGCTTGTGGCTGCTTGTGCACATCACCCCCGGCCTCTGTTTTGCTCTCAGAGGCCTTCAGGAAAGGCCTCTGCAGCCAATAACAGAGCTCCAGATTGACATGTGCATCATTTTAACAAAATATTTACTTTAAAATGCAACTGATCTCAGGATACAACTTATTTATAAACATTTTATTCATACTCTACATATGGCCAAAATAAAATATACAAAAATAAACACCAGTATTTTCAGCTTCAGATTCTTTTGCCTCATATTAGCATTCAATTGGCTTCATTAACCAGGTTTTGGACTTAAATATTTGCTGCTCTACTAAAAGAACTAGGTGTATATTAAACACATACTTTCATGAAGACAGCAGTGAAGCTCTTAAAAATTAATTAAATTTTATGTCTAAAATCAAATACAAACTTACAGCACTACTAAATTGGAAAGATTTCCAAAAGCATAATCTGGAATGTAGTAGATTTTGTTGAGTGCAAGTGTCATTGCCTGAAGCGCTGGCAAACTTCTCAAAGCTTGCACTGGAATTTCAGTCAAAGAGTTATCATCTAGCCACAGGTATCTAAGTGACATCAAGCCGCTGAAACAGTTGGAAGGTATGAAGCTAATATGATTAGCATCAAGCCGTCTAAGAAAAAAGCATAAATATAAAATGTCATTAAAAACTGCTTCATACATAAATGGACTTAAACAAAAATAGTATTTTTTGCATTTTTAAAAAATACCTTAATTATGATCAGTTCTACTGCTGAATCTGTATAATTTTTAGTTATATAGTCTAATTTCCATTTTTATTTCTGAAACTTCTTTTTAATTCTGTGGTCATTCTCAATGTATTTTACAGATTTGGTATATTCGTTGTATTAGGATATGGTTTGTTTACCCATTGTTCATTCATAAACTATAACTTGTTGAGTTTATATAATATTCTAATCCATGAATCAAACCATGAAGACTGGCATGACATAATGAACCGCAATCATATTTTGGTTTAATATGGTGCATGAACCTAACCAATTGTGGATAGCAAGGTTTTTTTATATTATATGTTACAGTAATTGATGTGTGCATCCTAATGCATCATCCAATATGAAACCATCTGCGGATATGAATTATGCTGTGAGAAGAAGTTAATATCATGTTGCTTCAGAATTCTACAAGATTTAAAATAAACATATAGCACAAACCACAAAGGCTTGAGTGTATATATTCTTTTGCACAATACAGTCATTAAAGGAGCTATAACTTTTCAGTACTGTAATATACCAAGCAGATGACACAAACACTTTAGCAGAATGGAATTTGGCATGATATGTGCAAGTCCCATGGCTTTTTCATTCAAATGTTAGTCTTTTGCTGCCATTATTTACAAAATAATCAATACCTGGGAAGATCCTGGAAAGGATAATCAAAAAACAGATCTGCGAACAACTGGAAGCACATAAAGTTAGAACTAGTATCCAGCACAGGTTTGTTAAACACAGATCATGCCAAACCAATCTTATTTCATTCTTCGATAAAGTCACTAAATTAGTAGACCAGCGAAATGCTGTGGACATAGTATACTTAGATTTCAGTAAGGCATTTGACAAAGTAGAGCACAATCTACTTCTCGGTAAGTTAGAAAAATGTAGAAAAGACAACATCAGATGGATTTGTTGCTGTCTGACAAACTGTATTCTAAGAGTAGTCCTTAATGGTACTACATCCACATGGAGGGACATAAATAGTGGGGTACCACAAGGCTCCATCTTAGGCCCAGTACTCCTCAATATCTTTATAAATGACTTAGATGAGCAAATAGAAGGGGAACTCATCAAATTTGCAAATGATACTAAACTGGCAGGAATAGCAACACAACAGAAGACAAACCGAGGATCCAAAAAGATCTTGAAAACTTGAATAATGAACCCTATCCAACAAAATGAATTTTAATGTGGATAAAAGCAAAGCTTTACAATTGGGGAAGAAAAATCAAAGGTATAAGTACAGATTAGGCAAGATCTGGGTCAAAAACTGTAACTGTGAGAGGGACCTTGGAGACCTAGTGGGCGATCACTTAAATATGAGCCAGCAATGTGTAGCAGCAGCCAAAAATGCTAATACAATCCTGGGTTGTATAAATAGAGGCATAGAATCAAGATCACATGAAATATTAATACAGCTTTATAAAACCCTAGTAAGATCAATGTTAACTTGCAAAGCATCCCTGGCCTGTTCTCAAATTGCCATAGGCAACCACATCTGGAATACTGCAACCTGGAATTAAGGAGAAACTTCCTAACAGTGAGGACAATTAACCAGTGGAACAGCTTGCCTCCAGAAATTGTGGGCGCTCCATCACTGAAAGTTTTTAAGAAGAGACTGGACAGTCACTTGCCTGAGATGGTACAGGTTCTCCTGCTTCAGCAGGGGACTTGACTATAAGACCCTTCCAGCTCTATTCTAAGGTCCCTTCCAGCTCTATTCTATTCTACATTCAGAGTTCCAGAAGAACAACCATCACTGCAGCCCACCACTGATCTGGGCTTTATGGAAGATTGGCTAGACAAAAGCCTCTCCTCAGTGCAAAACACATGAAAACCCTCTTGGAGTTTGCAAAAAAGCACCCGAAGGACTCTCAGAGTGTGAGGAACAAGATTATCTGGTCTGATCAAACCAAGATTGAACTGTTTGGCCTCAATTCTAAACATTATATATGAAGGAAACCAGACACAGCCCATCACCTGACCAATACCATTCCAACAGTGAAGTATGGTGGTGGCAGCATCATGCTGTTGGTGAGTTTTTCAGCAGCAGGGACTAGGAGACTAGTCAGGGTTGAGGGAAAGCTGCATGGAGCAAAGTATCCTCAATGAAAACCTGTTTCACAGTGCTCAGGACTTCAGACTGGGCTGAAGGTTCACTTTCCAACATGTCAATGATCCTAAGCACACAGCCAAGACAACACAGGAATGGCTTAGGGACAATTCTGTGCATGTCCTAGAGTGGCCCAACCAAAGAACTGACTTGAACCCTATAGAACATCTCTGGAGGGACCTGGAAATGGCTGTCCACCGATGGTGACCATCCAACCTGACAGAGCTTGAGAGGTTTTGCAAGGAAGAATGGCAGAAAATTCACCAATCCATGTGTGCAAAACTTGTTGCATCGTACTCAAAAAGACTCGAGGCTGTAATTGCTGCCAACAAGTTACTGAATGAAAGGTCTGAAAATTTATGCCAATGTGATATTTCAGTTTTTCCTTTTTAATACATTTACAGACATTTCTAAAATTCTGTTTTCACGTTGTCATTATGGGGCACTGAGTATAGATTAATGAGAAAAAAAAGAATTTCAACAACTGTAGAATCAGTTTGTAGCATAACAAAATTGACAAAAGTGAAGGGGGTCCGAATACATTCTGAATGCATGCAAGCTTGCAGTCTTCAAATTCAGAGTTGCTGAATTTCAGCAGGTAAGAAGATTGAAGGTATGAATCAATGACTCCAAATTTTTATATTTGGATGATAGCAAAGAAAATGGGTGAATGTGGACTTTTGCATTTAGGGACACAGATCATAATTCTAAGACCCTATTTAAGTTTGCAAAAAGCAAGAGTTATTGGTTGACTTTTTCATTAGAAATTATTTTTGGAACTGAAGCAATTTGATCAGTGACTACCTTCACACATCATGTTACAGAGATCACATCTTGAGTTTTGACCAAGCTTCATGTTCTTTTTACAGTTAGAAATATTGCTTCCAGAGTTAAAAAAAGAAAATAGTCTCTATTTTGAGTAGTACTTTTTAAATACTTATTATTATTTAGACATTGCAATCCAGAGGAACAGTCAGGATAAGAGCTGGCCATCTGAGATCCATCTAAGAAAATGCCGAGTTATTTATTTTAAACAAACAAGAATATAAAGTCTTTATCTGTTAATATAATCACATCAAAGTTAAACACTTTTAAATTCCATACATGGTAGTGGAGAATTGTAAATACATGCAGATACTCCTATTCAAATACAGGTAGTCCTCGACGTACAACAGTTCATTCCGTGATTGTTCGAAGTTACAACACCATTGAAAAAAGTGACTTATGCCCATTTTTCACACTTATGACTGCTGCAGAATCCCTATGGTCATGTGATTTATATTTGGATGTTTGACAACTGGTTCATATTTATGACAGTTGCAGTGTCTCGGGATCATGTGATTATCTTTTGCAACCTTCTCATAAGCAAAGTCAATGGGGAAGCCGGACTCACTTACTAACCGTGGTACTTATTTACAACTGCAGTGATTCACTTAACAAATGTGGCCAGGAAAGTCGTAAAATGGGGCAAAACTCACTTAACAAATGTTCCACTTAGCAACATTAATTCTGGCCTCAATTTTGGTCATAAGTGGAGGATTACCTGTAGATGAGTCAAAAGGCTTAACTTGGCTCTAGATATCTGCTGGCTCCAGGTTTGTTCATTCAAGTTTCTTTTTACCAACATTAACTCGTCAGAAGGAAAAACAAAGTGGTTACAGTATTGTATAACAGCACTATCCTAGATGTAATTGGTACATTGATTCTAAACATCTCAAGTAAGTTTAAACATTCTAAATCAGGGTGTGAAACTCAAGACCCAAGGGCCAGATTCAACCCACAACACGATCAGATCCGGCCCCTGCAGGTATCCTCACCACCCCCACCATGCCAGGCCTCCACCTAGGTGGCTGGCCTGCCTCTCTGGCCACTGCCCCACGATTCTCGTGCTCCCCTGACTGCTCTGCGCCCGGCAGTGGCAGCAGCCCCCTGCTCGGGGAGAGGTCAAGGTAGGGTGTGCTGTATCCACTGGGGAACCCCGAGGCTGTGGCTGGAGTGAGCGCGGAGCAGGCCAGGGAGCATGAGAATCACAGGGCAGAGGGCAGAGAGGTGGGTGAAGCACTGCTCTTGTGCACCCAATGCACCTTGGCACCACAGCCTTTCTAGCTGGTCAACTGAGGGGCCAGCAGGCTGCAGCAACACCTGGAAACCATTCACCACTGCCCACATTCAAAGGGCGGGAAGCACATGGTGGCCTATGGTTTCTGGCTGTAGCTGCCCCGTCCCTTACCTTGCTTCACCTCATACTGCAGGACATTCCCTCCATAACCCTACCCAGCTCCCATAGGCACCACCCACGTGAGCAACATCAAGCTGGCCATGCCCCCAGGCCACCCTCAATCAGCTGTAACCACCCGGGCCATGTCCCTCCCTCCTCTCTGGCCGCTGGAGGACAACCACTATGCTGATCCGACCCTCAATGAACTAAGATCATACCACTAAAAGCATATTTCTAGTTGCAAATTTGTAACAGCTAATTCCATACTCAAAATGTTCAGACACTTTAAAAAAGATACTTGGTTTCCTTCTTGAAGCACGAAGGTATTTTGAAATTATGAAGTGTTCCATAAATGGTTGTAAATGTCACATTGGTATTATAAATAACAGTGTGCAGTATTTCCATGAAGGGAATGTAATGATTAGCTCTAGCACAAACATAGCATTTTATTCAGTTCCTACATTTCTTTGGGAAGGTAGAGTTAGGTTTTTTTATATGGAGAGCAGCCTTAATAGCCACTTTCTCATAAGTAGAAATGAAGCAATGGGACTGCATATTTTGACCACTGCACCTCTAATAGGAAGATATGCATGCAGGTTTCTCTTCAAGTTTTCTTTCCAAATTATTTTCTGGTTTCAGAAGAAATGGACATTCCTGGCTTTTGCTGGATTGGGATGCCATCTTCTGAAAAGATATTGGATGTTAACCTTGGTGGGGAGCAGTTTGCAAATCCTAGAGGCTCTTTGGACAAGCTCCTTGGGCCTCCATTAGTTGCCTTGCAAGACTCCTGTCAATATGGGAAATGGAAAGGGCAGTGTAGCCATCTTTCAAAGGGGCTTGCCTACTGAGCTCCTATGGCTCCCTGGGACTCCTGTAAACTGCTGGAGAGTGATTACATAATTAGCCATCTATCTGATAAGTTGTTAGTCCCAATTTAAACCAAATCAAAATTCAGTAAACAAACCAGGGAGTTGGTTCATTTGAATGCTAATGAAACTAGCAGTTGCAAAGCAGGTAAACAGGATATTGTGGATGACCCTTTAGTGTTTACAGTCATCCCCCCCAAGTCTCTGCGTACTGTCAGAACTAGGGGTTTCTCACTTGTAACAGACAGCAATTAAATATGACTTTTGCTAAACCAGTGTTTTCTAATCTTTTTTGTAGCATTAGATTAAGATAATAGTGAAAAAAGGAACAACATTAAAGTTGCAGCCAAGTAAAAAAAAGTGAAAAAACATACTTTACTCTGCTTACCAAAAGAATCGAATAACTTATGCTAATAACTGAGAGGTTACAATTCTTTTTAAGATTTTGTTTCTTTGTTGTTCTTTTTTGCATTATTGTAGATAGTAAGATAAGATGTCTTTTGAAGAAAGAACATCAGAGCAGATGTTGATTCTTCATCTGTTCAGTGAAAACATGAGAAAATGAGTGTAAACGTATATCATGGTATAATTGTCTGGAGTTGTCTTTCAGCCTGCATGCAAGATAAATCCCTAATTCGAATGCGAAAAACTAGACCAAAAAAAATGGAGAATTAAAGTTTCCTTAATGATGAATTCTTAGATGTAGAAAGCAATGCAATTGCCTGCGTTTCTCCCCTTTCTCCATTTGAAATGGCATATTTCCCTAATTATGGCTTTTACTGATAATTATAAGATATTCTGCAATTCTTCAGCATACTGTCTCTCTCAAGTACTGTACAGGGTTCTGATCAATGTGTTGGACCAGGATTTGGGAGAACTAGATTTGAGTCTCTGCTTACTTCCATACAACAAAGACTTTTACCCAAGTTATTTTTATTTCTTGCAACAAGAATTTCTTCCTTATAACTAATCACATAATATCCAATACCTTTCTCACAGTCTTTTCATAACATTCCTCCATTCATTTCCTTATCTTTAGTAAACATTTTATCAAGGTTTGCAAATTAAATATAGTTATTATAATTATAATCCCAGTGTTTTCCTATAATATATCATTCAAATTTTGTTCCATAATGCGTTCATTTTTAAATCCATGCTCCTTTGCATAATAAATCTAACATTTGCTACAAATAATTGTTTTTTAGCCAATAGCAGAGCATCATTGGCATACAAATGTCCACGTCCATTTATGTCCCCAACCAACATATCTCTATTCTCATTGCAAGCATTCCTTATGCATATATCCATAAATACATTAAACAACCATGGGGGAATTGTAGATACCAATATTGAATCTTCAACATGAAGGTGGTCCATATTGATTGCCTATTAAATTAAAAAAAAGCTGAACATTGGTAAATCATTCAGTTCAGCAATTCTGTTAACTTCTACTCTGAAATTTTTTTGATGACTGCTTATGGACAGGCACAAATATTTAATCTATATTGCTGAGAAGCATAGAATCACAGGAAATACAAAATACAAAGTTTATATTTCTTCCTCATTCCTGGTGAGAGCTTAACAGCCATGCACACATGGTAAACACAATCCAGGCAGTTATGGGAGTTGGAAAACTCACAGGATAAACCAGTATTTATTATGGTTGTTTCTGAGAGTCCTTTTGAACAAAGAACAGAAAAAGAAAACATTTAAGCAGTCTCCAAAGTTTTGTTCAATGGATAAAGAATCCACAACTTGACTGTTAAACTGCACTTTAGCATTCTTTGCCAGAAGTGATGCTAAAATTAGAGAGTTAAAAGCTACCAATCCTTTAGCAAGGCTAAAGTTTATATTATTATCAGCATTCTTTAAAATAAAAGTAAGAAAGTGAGTCTTTTCCTTCTTTTTCTCGTTTAGAAAAGGTATCACCTCAGGTCAAGCAGTTTTGCACTCTGGATAGGGAACAAAGCGCATCCTGTTTACAAAGCTTCCTTGGCTGATATAAACAGCTGCTCACACTTATGTGTTAGAGGCTTTTTCATGACTATTCTTGCCCCTAGCACCCCTCACACTCCCTGCTGCACTTCCTATGTCTCAGACAGACAAACATACAAGTCTTTCCCTTATTAGTTTCCACTAGTGGAAAATGCTGTTGGATTTAAATTGATGCTAAATAAATATCATGCTCACTCTAAATGTAGCTAATCATCATGTAAAATATGTACTTATAAAAATGTATAAATAAAGAAGAAAAGGAAAATGGCTATTTCCTATTTTTCTGATTGCTTTTTAAAACATGCAAATAGAAAAGTTTTTTATTTTCAACCACCTCTCATTTTATCGTATATGTAGCTTATATGCAATATTATGTTGCTATCTATAATATAAATCCAAATTTGTGTTTCTCCCATATAGAAAAATGTTATGTTCACTAGCAACCTTTGGACAATGAAAGCATCACTATAAAGATAACTTAAATGCAAAAGACAAAATTTAATATGGGATAAAACATAACAATGCATTTGTAGTGGGTATTTAATTCTCTGAGAATTAACTCAGAGAAACTCTCTACCACATTGTCCCATAATTCTGTAACTAAATTAACTGAACGCAGGAACATATGAAGTAAGTCCACATTGTTAAGTATTTATGTTCATCTGCTCTGAAAGCAGATGTCCCATTGTAAGAAAACTGGTTGAAATTCATCTTTCTTTCTTTCTTTCTTTCTTTCTTTCTTTCTTTCTTTCTTTCTTTCTTTCTTTCTTTCTTTCTTTCTT
>JANHFL010004493.1:42811-54234 GCA_032468155.1 Oxyrhabdium leporinum | reverse complement strand
TTCCCATCTCCTTCCCCCTCCCTTCCCTGGAGGAGAAGGCGACTCCTCCCCCCTTTTAAATGTGGGCCTTATTAAGAGCCAGAGGTACCCGCTCAGAAACTTGCTGCTTGTTTTTTCCCAAAAGAAAAGGAGAAATCGCTGGCCCAGGGTCAGCATCATAATTTTTTAAGGATTTCAAAAGCCAGTCTTTTAATTTTGGGGTCTTGCTTTTTGGGACAACCTCACCCCTACTCCCCAAGCTTCCTTTGTTTCCAAGAAAAAAGGAAATCGGAAGAAGGGAGAAGAGGGGGAGAAAAAAAGCCAAACACAAATATACAGAGGAGACAAATTCAAAGTCCGAGAAAGGACCCTTACAAGCCCAGGTCACTGCCTCCTCCACTCCCATCACTTTTTCTTCCAAAGGAAAAAGCCCCCAGCCCAGAAATGATACTCCCAGAGCTGGAGAGCCACGCTGCAAAGCAAGGGAAAAGTGGAAGAAAAACCTCACATCTTAAAAAACCCAGGGAGGAAAACTCCCCCCAATCTCTCCCCCCCCCCCATGGCTGCTTCTGAACTAAGGGAGGTGAGCAAGGAAGCCAGAGAGGGAGAGATCAACTGCCAGCTTTCAGCTCCCCTTTTTCTTCATTCCTTTCCTGCGAGTGGCAGGAACTGTGCTTGGTTTACAGGATCTGAGGCTTACTTTCCCTTTCTGCCTTTGCTGCTTTCCAGCCAAGGAATGCTGCTTCTTTTGCTGCCTCCCCACAAAAAAACCTCGCTTTCTTTCTCTTTCCTTCCTTCTGATCTTCCTTCCTTCCTTCCCTACCTCCCTGCCTCCCTCCTCCCTCCCTCCCCTCTTTCTTCCCTGCCTCCCTCCTCTCATTCCCATCTCATTCCTTCCTCTATACTCAGAAAGAGATGGGGGGGGGAGAGATTGGCAACACGTCTGGTGACCGTGCTTACTGCGGCTGTGGCTTTCTCACACAGGGCGGGGTGGGGGCAATCCCAATGAAAGGGAAGCCTCACGGGCTGCAAGGCCGGGCTGGTGATCAGGACATGGAGGCACTGGTGGTGGGCGTGGTCCTGATCTATAACTGGATGGCGGCCATCTGGCCTGGAACACAATGAGCCTTAGATCCACCAGGCAGCCCTGGAGCCAGCTAGGTGCCACCCCTGCTGCCTCAACCACTCCCCCTTTGGGTTCACGCAGGAGGCAATGAGCACCTAGGGGGCGGGGCTGAGGCAGTCCTTCACTGTCTCAAAGGCATCCCTGTCGGCCGGATCTAGCCACATCATGGGCCACATCTAGCCCGTGGGCCTTGAGTTTGACACCCCTGACCTACAAGGTCCCATCCAACTCTGTTAATCTGTTAACCTGTTAAAAGTGGAAGAGAAATGGCTGCCTGGCATTTTTCTCTGTAATGGCACAGCACCTAAATCACACCACACAGCCAACCACCCTGCAAAAACTAACCTTACTATAAAGAAAAGGGATGTCAGAAATAACAGCCAGAATCCTCCAACCCCTAGGAATAGCAATAGTCCACAAACCCATAGCTACACTCTGCCAGGAATTATCCAGAACCAAAGATACAGAAGGGTGAAAGAAACAATATAATCTACAAAATCAACTGTAACCATTGCAACCAATTCTATGTGGGACAAACATCAATTAAAAATCAGGATACACAAACACCGGCTGTCAGTCAAATGCAGGGGTGGGCTGCTGGGCGGTTCGCAGGTGTTCGGGCATACCCGTAGCAATGATTCTGTGGGGATCACTGAACTCCCAAATCCCACTCCTGGCTGGCCCCTCCCACTCCACCCCACCCCTCCCAGCAGTCTCCACACAGCCCGCTGTGGATGCAGGTAAGTGCAGGGCTTGCACGGAGGCTCGGGGAGGGAGAAGAATGGGATTCCCTATCATCCGGAGCCCAGGGGGAGGCCATTTTGGCTCTCCCAGAGGCTCCAGGAAAGCCTCGACCTCAGTGAGAGTGAAAATCGGGCTTTCCAGAAGTTCGGGGAGGCTGGAAACAAATCGTTTCTAGTCTTCCTAGAGCGTCCGGAGCCTGGGAGAGGCAGTTTTTGCTCTCCCAGAGACTCCAGGAAAGCCTCTGGACCTCGGGGAAGGTGAAAATGCCCCCCCATCATGATGCAGGAGGCCAGCTAGGCCATGCCCACCCTGGCCACGCCCACCCAGCAACCGGGCAGCAAACCCGTTGCTGCGGTTTTTGAAGCCCACCCCGGTCAAGTGCCACAATCTCAAATCCTTAATCTTTACCCACACTGTCACCAAAGAGCACCAGTGCAATTGGAGTAACACAAAAATCATCAGCCATGCTACCATCCACCACACTCATGAGTTCATCGAAGCCTGGCACTCCACAAGCAATTCCATCAACAGGCACATTGACCTAAGTCAGGAAGGAAGCACTATAAAACAACAATATAGAATGATAATAGATCCACACAAAAGCTCACACAAACACTTGTTTACTTATTTACTAGGTCAATATTTTATTGATCACGGAAAACAGACTAGATTAATAAAATATAATGGCTTAAAAGATCATTCATGCAAAATGTTTTTTTAAACATCCTACACTATAGAGTTATTTTTTTGTACTGTACTATTGTTTAATGAATGATATAAAAGCAGTTCAGCCTTGACAGGTATAATGAAAAAGGCAGTTCTAAAGGCAAAGCAAACCAAAGGGCAAACAGCAGTCAACAAGACAAGGGCAAAGTCCTAGCCAAAAGGCAGAAGGCTGTCCTCATGGCCAAGCAAAGCAAAAGGCGAAAAACAGACTTCAAGCCAAGCCAAGCCAAGAGGCATGAGCCAAAGCTGGGGGAGTATAAGCCAAAACAAACATTTGTTCCTGGCAAAGACTAATTCCCCACGGCCTCTCATTAAGTCACTCTACTCCAGGTGTTCCTTGTGAGGAGGGGTGGGGTGACCTTCTCCAAAGTAGCCTTGCAGCCCTTCTTTGAGCTTGCATATGCTCAGCTCTCTATGCTCTTGGATTGAGTGGGGGAGACAGCTGTTTCTCATCAGAAGGAATCTGTTGCCTATCAGCATCACTGCCTGTCAGCAGCCAATCCTCCCTTGTGTCTATGAAGGCAGGCAGCTCTGTCTGGTTGATCACCTTCCCCCGTGCCTGAGGGGCCTGGGACAGCATTGTCCTCAGACTCTGGTCTCTCCAAACATGTCAAGGGAGAAGTCTCATCCCTGTCCTCCTCCGAACTGGACTCCGATGGGGCCATGACAAAGATTAAATTAAAAAAAACCAGATCTGCAAATATCTAGAAACAAATAAAGTTATAACTAGAAGCCAGCGTGGGTTTCTTAAAAACAGATCATGCCAAACCAATTTATTTCATTTTTTGACAAAGTGACTAAATTAGTAGATCAGCAAAATGCTGTGGGTATAATATACTTAGATTTCAGCAAGGCGTTCAACAAAATAGACCACAATTTACTTCTTGGTAAGCTAGAAAAATGTGGGTTAGACAGCATCCTCACCAGATGGATTTGTAACTGGCTGACAAACTACTCAACAGGAGTCTTTAATGGTACTACATCTACATGGAGGGAAGTAAGGAGTGTGGTACCACAAGGTTCCATCTTAGGCCCAGTACTCTTCAATATCTTCATAAATGACTTAGATGAAGGAATAGAAGGGGAATTAATAAAATTTGCAGATGACACTAAGTTACAGTAGTAGGAAGAGCCAACAGCTCAGAAGACAAGCTCAGGATCCAAAAAGATATTGACAGACTTGAACAATGGGCCCTGTCCAACAACATGAGATTGAATTGTGGAGAAAAGCAATGTTTTACACCTAGGCAGGAAAAACAAAGATACAAGTACAGATTAGGCAAAACCTGGCCCAAAAACAGTAACTGTGGTCCTCCCCCAAAGACTACTATAGTGTGAGAACCTTTCTTTCTCTTATCTACAGTTTGTTGCCAGAGCTGGTTCTTTACAGAAACAGAATAACAGAGTTGGAAGGGACGTTGAAGGTCATCTACTGCAACACCCTGTTCAAGCAGGAGACCTTATATCATTTATGACAAGTAGCTGTCCAGTCTCTTCTTGAAAGTCTCCAGTGATGAAGCACCCACAACCTCTGAAGGCAAACTGTTCTATTGGTTCATTGTTCTCACTGTCAGAAAAATTCTCCTTATTTCTAGGTTGAATCTCTCCTTGATCAGTTTCTATCCATTGTTCCTTGTCTGGACTTCAAGTGCTTTGGAAAAAAGGTTCAAATATCGAATACTGCTATCATGTCACTCCTGATGCTTCTCTAGCCATGCCAAGTTCTTTCAATTGTTCTTCATATGTTATGAAGAAGATCTTTGTTGCTCTTCTCTGCACTTTTTCTAGAGTCTCAACATCCTTTTTATAGTGTGGTGACCAAAACTGGATGCAGTACTCTAGGTGTGGTCATACTAAGGCTTTATAGAGTGGTATGTGATCTTGATTGTAACCCTCTGTTAATGCAATTTAGGATTGCATTGGCTTTTTTGGCTGCCGCTGCACACTGCTGGGTCATATTTAGCTGGTTGTCCACTAAGACTCCAAGATCCCTCTCACAGTTACTGCTATTAAGCCAGGTTTCACCTAAGCTGTATGTAAACTTTTGTTTTTCCTTGCCTAAGTGTAAGACTTTACTTTTCTCTAAGCTGAATTTCATTTTGTTAGATAGGGCCTAGTGTTCAAGTCTGTCGAGATCCATCTGGATCTTGAGCCTATCTTCTAGAGTGTTCGCTATTCCTGCCAGCTTAGTATCATCTTCAAATCTGATAATTTCCCCTTCTATTCCCTCATCTAAGCCATTTATGAAGATATTGAAGAGTACTGGGCCTAAGATGAAACCTTGTGGTACCCCATTGCTTACTTCTCTCCATGCAGATGTAGTACCATTAAGGACTATGGCAGCCTTGCACCCTGGATTCGACAGGGCACTTAGGAACAACCCAAGATGACTTTTGGATGGCTGTGGATCCACCCAGGAGGGGTAATCTTGAAGATTGCAACTCAACAGCCTTTTAACTTCTTCCAATCAGTAGCCATGTCAGATATGCCAACTTCAGCTTTTGCGCTTTCCTGGCATCCTGCCATAAAATGTCAGGGGGAAGGAGGGAAATGTAGAGTAATAAAGATGAGCTTGGGAACAAGAAGACAAATTGTGAGGGGGGGGTCACTCCTGACAGAAACCAGAGGTGCCAGGACTGGATCAAACCAGCTTTCAAGGACACCTGGCCTGGGAACAAAATGCAGAACTGCAGCAAGTGGTGCCAACAACCAAGCCTTTCCCAAAACATTTGGTCAGCATGCGATTGGATACTGATGAACTGGCTAAAGGGGGAGGGCCATGGATCTAGCCTTTCTTTCACTGTAACCACATAACCTTAGTAAAAGAACCTATCACTTCAACAAATGAAGTTGAAGGACTTTCTTTCTTAAGGACCTGACTGAGGCAGGGCTGACATTAGGCTAGATCTGCAACAAAGGTCAACCCGGAGACGCACCTCTACTCCAGGGACCATGCAAGAAATTTTGGCTCCTGACAGTGACCAGAGGAAATTGAAACTTGTGGAGAGGCTGCAGCAGGACCCCATGGTGGAGGGGATCCCCCCGAGTGGCTGGGAGAGGTAGAAGCCTGCGATGACCAGCCAAGATCCTGGTGGTCAATAGGGCTCAGGAAGAAAAATGAGTGGGAGGAAAAGCCCTCCAGAGTAACCTTGATGCAGGGAAGCTGAGGGAGCTGCCAGAGAGAACCACATGTGGAGATCAAAGATGAAGCAACTCTGGGTGAGATGGACTGCAACGGCACACTGGTAGAACAAGCCATCAAATTCCTGAGAGGTGCCTTCAACAACCTCACAGCACATGAAGCCCTAGCTCAGATGGCTCTACCAATCGCCTGACTGGCACAGGACCTGGTGGACAAAGGCATGTCTGCATTGCCACTGCAGCACCTACCCCTTGGCACTGGCACGAGCCCCAGCACAGCAGCCAGTACTCTCCCTAGTAACCCAGCCACCACCACCAGCCTGGGCTGCACCACAGAGAAGGAGAAACTGCAGGCTGCCAGCTCTGGAGGTGAAATTCAGCAGAGACACGAAGCAGTTGGGATTCATCCTAGCCCAAGTCTGAACCTACATGCAGGAGTAGGGGGCTGATCTGCCAGCCAAAGGAGCAAGGGTGTGGTGTGTGACCATGGAGCTAGAAGGGACTGCTATAGAGTGCATAGTGTTGCCCCAGAGCTGTGCATACTCAACCACTTCATGACAGTAAGCAGTCTTTCTAAATGAAATTCAATGTAGATAAAAATAAGGTTTTATACTTAGGCAAGAAAAATCAACTGTACAGGTACAGACTAGGTCAAGCTTGGCTCAATGCCAGTAACTGTGGGAGGGATCTTGGAGTCCTAGTCCAATCACTTAACTATGAGCCAACAGTGTGCAGCAGCAGCCAAAAAAGCTAATACAATCCTTGGTTGTATAAAAACAGAGGCATAGAAGTATTAGTACTGCTTTATAAAACTTTAGTAAGAACACACCTGGAATACGGGCATCCAGTTTTGATCACCACATTTCAAAAAAGATGTTGAGACTTGAAAAAAGTGCAGAGAACAACAACTAGGATGATTTAAGGCCTGGAGGCTAAAACATATGAAGAACAGTTGCAGGAACTGGGTATGGCTACTACACAAAAAAGAAGGACTAGGGGAGACATGATAGCAGTATTCCAGTATTTGAGGGGCTGCCACAAAGAAGAAGGAGTCAACTTATTTTCCAAAGTACCAGAAATCAAGACAAGAAACAATGGATGGCAACTAATCAAGGAGAAAAGCAACCTGGAATTAAGGAGAAACTTTCTAACAGTGAGAACAATTAACCAGTGCAGCAGCTTGTTTTCAGAGGTTGTGGGTGCTTCATCCCTGGAGGGTTTTTTTTTTAAAGAAGAGACTGGATAGCCACTTGGGTCAACTCCTTGATCAGGGGGCTGGACTAAAAGACCTCCAAGATCCCTTCTGGCTCTGTTCTTATTGATTGATTGAACATCTACATGAAGATACTATGTGAATTCATCCATCACCGTAGCGTGAGGTGTCATCACTATGCAGATAATACCCAGTTGTACATATCTGACCCTGGTGAACTAAGTGATGCTATGGATGCCCTCTTACAATGCTTGGAGGCTGTGGGGGCCTGGATGAAGAGCAACAGGCTTCAACTGGACCCAGCTAAGATGGAGTGGCTGGAGTGCGGGCTCTTCTGTATCTGGGAATTTATCATCTATCAGGTCCCATAGATTCCTATTGGGATGCTGCCATTCTGGTGGGGAGGGGGGCCTGGAGGCATTTCTTAGTTTATAACCTTCTTCCTGGTGCCTATCTATCCTGTACTTTGATTTACCTTCCTGGGAATGTAAGGAGGGAGGGTCATTTGTTTTGCCTCAACTCTGGAGACTCCAGCAAGTGATGTCTGAGAACAGCTTCTTATCATCTTTTCAGCCTGCAATTCTCAAAACATCTTTGCACCTGTGGTTTGGCTTATTCGACAGTAGACTGAGGAGAGGGGTCTCTAACTGTTTGAACCTAATGGAATTGCATGGGAATCTTCAGATCCTGCTTTATTTGTCTTGCTATCACTTTCTCTCAATAAAAGTTTCCTTTTGAAATACCAATTGTTTCAAGCGTTCTACTTTCTTGAGCAGAGAGGAGAGGCAAGTCCTTACATAAAGTAGGATATGCAAAGTGGTCAACCCAGAGAAGCATCCTCTCTACCTGCAAACAATGTCCGAGCAAAATGGTGAGCACGAAGAGGGAGAGTGCTCGGGCAAAACCTCTACCACCACCCATCTGGATGCAATCTCTGAGTGCCTATCAAAGATGGCTGCCTTGGAATATCCCACAAAGCCAAGATGGTTGATTGGAGTAGGGAAGAAGGATAACTGGTATGGAAGGACCAAAAGTGTCACCCTCACCCAGGGCAGTCGGCTGGAAGCATGAGCTGGAAGCCCCATGAGACCAAGGAGACCTGGCCAAAGAAACAACCAGGGATGAGCAACTCAAAAGCACATCATGTGCTTTGTGATGGAGACTTTTGAGAACCTGAAAGCTTGGGGAGAACTGGACCACCGGGAAGGATGAGGCAAAGCAGCCACAGCTGCCAATGGAGTCAGATCTGCCACTCCTGGTTCAGCAGCCACGGACTTTGCAGATGGGGCAATAGGAGCAGCAGCCACCCTGGAAAACCTGCCATACACAGCACCTCAAAAATGCCCCCGGGTAGGCAAGAGCCCCACAGTTGGAATGGAAGACACTCCCTCAGGCATGAAGTACAACAGCGACCCACAGCAGTTGAGATTTTTCCTGGTGCATGTCCTCACTAGATGCAGAGTCGTCACCCTAGCCCTGGAAGGAGCAGCAGCCAGGTGGATGGTGACCCTCCACAATGCAGACACCCTGGAGCTGCGGAACTTTGACTGCTTCATAATGGTGCTCCACCAAGTCCTGAAACTCGGATCACCAGACTTGTGGACATACCTCAGTGGAGGCCCCTAACCTCAGAGGAGACTTTGGGCTGTTTGTTTTTGGAACCAACCCAGGCAAAACCTTTATTTTCAACACTGTTTTTGGTTTGACTGTAAGTTTGTTTTGCTTTTGGTTATCTACTTGATCATGAGCCAATTACTGTGCTAAGCTTGCAATTGGGGGTGAAAACCTGAAATAGAACTGTTGAGGGAACAGACTGAATAAAGCTCTCTACACCAACCCTGACATATGGGTGAGTGGGGGCAGCACAGCTGCAAAGCTTTATGCAAAACTTTCAAAATGTGAGTTCCACGAGGAAAAGATAGACTACCTAGGATACAGAATCTCACATGAAGGTGTAAAAATGGACCCTGAAAAAGTGTGGGTAGTGGTTGAATGGGCTCCTCCCCGCACACACAAACAGCTACAGAGTTTCTTGGGGTTTGCCAACTTCTAGTGACAATTCATCCTGGCATTCATGCAACTTGTGCTCCCAATAACTAACCTGCTAAAGACTAAAGGGGGAACAAACCCAAACCAAAGCAGCCGCTAAATTGGACAATGGAATGTTAGGCAGCATTTGAAAAGCTAAAGCAGCTGTTTTCAGCAGAATCAGTGCTGAAGCACCCAGACCCAGAAAAACCTTTCGTCATCCAGGGAGATGCCAGTGATGTTGCAATCGGGGCCATCCTCCTCCGAGAGAATGAGCAAGGCCAGCTACATATACCTCCAAAAAACTTACAGAACAGAGATAGACTGTTTGGGAGAAAGAGGCATATGCCGTTTAGTGAGCTCTCCTTATAAGGAGACATTTCCTGGAAGAGAATAAACTCCCCTTCCAAGTCTGAACTGACCGTAAAAATCTGGAGTCCCTTAAGACCTCATGGAAATTATCCCCAAAACAAGTACGCTGGGCCCAGTATTTCAAGCATTTTGATTTCACTCTCAAATACCTCCCTGGGTGGAAAAACATCTTAGCTGATGCTCTATCCAGAATGCCCCAATATAGCAGCAACAAATGAGAGGTAGTCAAGCCCCTGCTCTCAGCTTCCCAGTTGGCAGCCAAAATAATGACCAGAGTACAAACAAAACAAAATCTCCCAACTGACCATGCCACCATCCAAGCATTCAAACAAGCCCTCCCCACAGATGACTGGTTGCAGGCTCAGAAGAACACTTGTTTGCAAAAAGACAGTCTGGTTTAGATGGGAGGGAAACTGAATGTCCCAGCTAGTTAGAGACTTAGTCTCATGAAAGCCTGCCACAATTCAAAGCTCACTGGCCACTTCGGATTTGTGAAAACATTGCACTTAATAAAAAGACAATTCTGGTGGCCATACCTAAAGAAAGATATAGAAATCTATGTGGCTAGTTGTCCTATCTGTGCAGCACAAAGAGAAGGCAGGGAAAAATCCCAGGGCTACTGCAAAATGTTGCCAAACCGTCAGCACCATGGAGAGAGATCTCTATGGATTTCATTGTAGAACTGCCAGATAGTGCCGGAAACATTATTTGGGTATAACAGACCTGTTTTCAACGCAGGTCCACTTCATGCCTTGCCAGAAGATCCCCACTGCCAAAATCCTGGCCAAGATGTTCTTACACCACATATACTGACTGCACGCCCACCCACAAAGGATTATATCTGATCGGGGCAGGTGGTGGTGTCCACATCGAAACTCTGGTGAGCCTTCCTGAACCTTCTGGGTACCGAGTAGGGCCTGAGTTCTAGTCACCTTCCTCAAACTAATGGGGGGATGGAATAAATTAATGGGGTTCTAGAACAGTACCTAAAGTGCTTCATCAACTACCAACAAGACAATTGGACCAACTCTTGCCTTTCACAGAGGTTGCTTATAATAACATAGTGCATTCCAGCACTGGCCTCACCCCAAGAGTCATAATAAGAAATATCTTTACCTCTTGCAGTATTAAATTTTGGGATAATCAATTGAAGCTAAACACTTGAGATTCATGACCAATACAAAAGTTTTTAAATATAAAAACAGATTTGGGAATTTATTTCATTGTTTAGAAGGCAGATGGTCTTGATGGCTATCTACTCTTAAATAAAATGCCAATTGGTAGGAAACAGACCTCATTGACCAATCCTCATGTGTGGAAAGTTCTCTTTCAGAGAAGAGTAAAAATCCAGCAGTGATACTGACTTAATGTGCTTTGCCAGGGGTGCATCAGATTGTAGGTCAATGAGTTGAAGCTGAACATTGCTGGGTGTATTATCCACATTGCAGGTAAAGGGAGGAAAAATCTTGTGCATTTCACTCTCAACTGTTCTGAAGTCTTGGAATCACCTTGAAAACTCACCATGCTATGCACATAACATGGCTGAGTACCTCCGGAGGTGATCAGCTGATGGTGTGACTTCATTTAGTGTTGGCAAGTTGGAGAGAAGGTTGTTCTCCATTTGGTTTGAAGGAAACCGCAATTTTCTCATGAAAGCCTTCACAAAGCTGTACATTTCATGTACAAAAAGGCATTGCAGCTTGGTATTTAGTTCATTCATTAGTGCAGTCACATCAAAGCAAATCCAAAATCTGCTGTGCAGTCTGCTTTTCTCCACATTGAATTTCAATGTGTTGGAATCTTTCCCAAGTCTCAAATTAACTACAGAATACTTTTATAACTACTTTATAAAAGAAATGATAGAAAAAAGAAAATAAATGATAGAAGGGGTTGAAGTTGCAGGAACGTTTGGAGAGAGAGACTGTGTCATATTAGAATTTAACATAAAGCAGACACATAAGCAACCCAGTGGTAAAATCTAATTTTTTTCACCACCAGTTCTATGGATGTGGCTTGGTGGGGGTCACGTGACTGAGTGGGCATGGCGAACTCAACGTCACTCACAGCAAGGTGAGACGGTGGCACCTTGCTGTG
>JANHFL010004493.1:0-19262 GCA_032468155.1 Oxyrhabdium leporinum | reverse complement strand
GGTACCATTAGTTCAGAATACAGAAGCATAAACATTAGGTTGCCTAAGATGCCTTAAATATAACTCAAGAATACTGGGAAACTCACAGGAATGCCCAGCCTCTTATGTCTGCATATAAGAGAATAAGAGATGTTAGGCATTGTGATACGCTATTTCCTCACGCTATTGATAGAAGCTGTCATCAGTAGTGTACTCCTGTTGATTCATTGGAGCGCCAGCTATTTCAGCATATCTGCCTCCAGCATGTGCTGTTTTTATTTCTTTTATTTTGTTTATGCAGCCAACTTACCTGATTAAATCAAGAATAATTCTTACTAAGTAAACACCCGACACCTGCACTTGTGCAGGTAACATCCTAGTGTCATTCTGTCCACAATTTTCTCGTTTTGATAACTTCCCCAAAGTCGAGGTTTCTAAATTGAATGCAGTATCTAGATGCTTTAGTGATAGCTTAGAGGAAACAACACTTGGTGTCCTGAAGATAAGATCTTTCCTTCTGGATTTCTCTTTTAGCAGGTCTATCATTTTGTTTTTATAAATAATTGCAAGATCCAATGTTTGTATCAGAGCTCAGAAAATGCAGCCATTTATTTTAGACAGATCCATTCAAAGTAATATAAATTTCCTTCTACCTTGATTTAAGCACGTTCTTTTTGTTTTGGACTGGAACTGTCCAAATTATGATAAAAAGATGTTGCTACAAGGATCATGTCTAGAACTTTGTTTCTTAAAAATAGTATGGTGGCACTGTAGCATGCTTTTGTTAAGTACTATTTTATTAATGTGTTAGCCTCTTTTGCAAAATGATTGCCAGAATAATATTTAAGATGTTATTAAAAGGCCAGTGAAAAGAAATATGGAATGTTTTGCTTTGAAAAGATTAGAACTGCTGAACGCAGAACTGGGACAGATCCATGCATTCTGCCAATATGTTCTTGCTGTCATCAAAATCTTACTAGTTGCATATGCAGTATACCTCTGAAGGTATTCTTCTATACTTCAAACCAAAAAAGGTACACTTCTTGCAGAAAAACAAAGAGAGACACAAAGCCCTGGGGTGACAAACAGTGATGATGTCTGAGGGATCAAGTCACTGGGAATTCACACTTATTTGTCAGTGTAGAACTAGTTTCAGATTGAAAAACCTACAGATTAGTAAAGTGATTCTTTATAATTTCATTGAAAGGTCTGGGTGGCTTTTTTGGCAGCAATATATGTAGAAATTACTTTCTACCTCTTTCTTCAGGTTGCTGTGTCAACTACCAATTTAACCTCCAATCCTGATATTCTCTGGAACTTCCCAAGACCTAACCTCTGAGCATCTAGCTCTCTTGGTGTAGCTGTCTTCCAGCCTATGCTAGGTTCTTTTCTTGCACTCAGACAGGTGTTACATACTAGAACAAAGTACTATAATACTTGTCTTACATTAGGACAAAGAGACAGTCTTTGCAGGGGAAAAAACAGAGATGTTCTTTCCAGTCCCCTAACCCTGGGGAACAACTCTAGGAATGAATCAGAGTCTCAGCTGCTATTAGTTTCAAGGATGAACAACTGCAGCAAGGAATGCTCCATGGTTCTGCTCACTGAGATTCTCATGTATGTGTTGGTTCGTTGTGCTCTATTATTTTTGAATAACTGTATTTTGATTGAATTAAATGCTATAACAAATTAGTATAACAACTGATGATGCACTACAACATAGTATGCAAGTATTTTAAAGAAGTCAGGAAAGCCATCAAAAACAATATCCTTTACCATATTTTGAGGTAGCAAAATTAATTACAATTTTAGAGGAAGAATGTTCCATTCTTTACAACACAACAGATTATTAGAAAAGACTCAGGACTCCAGTTGGCTGTAAGCAGGATAAGTCTCCCCAACTTAACAGAAATATACCAATGAGTAGAGCCTCTCTTTGAGGGAGAAAAGCGGTTTACAAAAATGAAATTACAAATAAAATAAAATAAATGAATTCAGCTGCTGGTTGAGGAGGCAGTGGCTAAGAACGTTGCTGACTGCTCCATTTTTAAGCTCCCCACTACCCCAATCTTGTGGCCCAGGCCAAAACTGCTATTAAGATGCTGGGGGGGGGGGGGAGTCCAACAGCCCTGGCATATTTTCGGAACTGAATTTGCTGCCATTCAATTCCAGTTGCTGTATCAATGATATTTGGAGGAAAGGGGAAAGGGGGAAATACTTGCTAAACAGTATGTAATACATAATATTGCAAGCTCTACTATTTTCTTTTTCCCCAGTACTCTACTTTTTATATATTTTTATTACATGGCAAAGAAGTGCTTTAAATACCCGTAATATCATTTTTGAGGTAAGATAGTCAGAACTTGTTTTTCCAGATGTAACTATAGATGTGTGGAAAGGCATCTGGATAACATCCATTTTAATATTCACTGTTTTTTCTTATTATTCCTAATTTTAAATCACTGAAAGGAACTTCAACATTCATCTAGGGCAAGCCTTGCAAGCTTTTATACCTGAAGTCTGCATGTAATAATCCTCTGGGGAAATGAGAGTTGAGATTGTGAAGACAGTGATGTAAAGGGATACAAAAATATGTTATTCCTGGGATTTTGACTTTTCTTACCTTAAAAACAAGAAAGAAAAAATCAGTGATGCAATTATAAGGATTACAAAAAAAAATAAAATAAATGGTGGCCTATTCTTGAACTACTGAGACAAAAAAAATTGCCACTACTTTATGGCAAATTGGTGATCATTCAACGTTTATTTCACAATGAAAGGCCCATCATTTTTTGAAGCAGTCTTTCCCACTGTTAAACAGTTTCTGCTTTCTGAAATCTGTCATTTCTGCAGCAGATAATAAATGTTTTTTTTCTGTGTTTGTGGCAGTTTTTCCAATATTTGAAAATGACAACATGACAAGGTGTCTACAATTTGACATATTTTCTTATATTTGTGTGTGGGGGTGTGCATACATATACCCCACCCTGTTTGGTTGGTTGGTTTTTCTTGTCTTTTGGTTTTCTTTTTTTCTTTATGCATGTTATAACAAATAACACTATTATAAAAACAGGAATGGCTGTGGTATTTCAATCAAAATAAACAACAGCAAGGAAAGCTTGATGATATAGGAGAGGTTTCTAAATATAACTTCCTTGTTAACAAAAACTGGGTTAAAATAAATAAGCTGTGAATGACTGAATTGGTATTATATATATATGGTGTAATTGAACTATTACTTAATTATAAGGAATTAAATTACTGAGCAGGAACAAGTCCAGCTATTAAACATGAATTGAAGATATGAATAAAATTATTCTCACAGCAAACTAAATAGTGTAGGAAGTTAAAACCCACCCCTCTCCTAGAAAATGAAATATTTTAGGAAATATTAAAAGGGCAGAATATTTCTCCTAAAAGGGAGGCAGAAACTCAGCCCCTCCCCCTTTGTTAATGGGCCATTAAGGCCTGAGCCAGTTTATTCTACAAAACAAAGATCTACCTCCTTCAGGCAGAGCCATTTAATTGCCCTTCATTGCAATACCCAGCAAGATTCAACCGAACTCAGCACACAGACAACCTAAAAAGCTAGTCATGACCTCTGACAGCAACCAATCAGGATACTCTTTCTGTGCCCCAGGAAGTTCAAAGCCAGAGAGGGTATAAAATCCAGGGACTCTCAGCATCTGTCCCCCTTTTTTTTGCCCAAGATCTCCAAGGCATGTGATCCTGTTCATCAATAAACCTTCTTTCCAAGCAACTTCCATGAATCCAGTGTCTTTTTCCCCACTGAACCCAGAGGGAAATTTCTTCCAGCACCGTGTTGCTTGTATCTTTACAATTTATATTGTTTTGTTTCCTAGTATGATTTGTTTGCTTATTAGTAACCTATGACTATCACTAAGTGTTGTATCTTATGATTCTTGAGGAATGTATTTTATTTTTTTCTATATGTACACTGATAGCATATGCACCAAAGACAAATTCCTTATGTGTCCAATCACACTTGGCCAATAAAGTATTCTATTCTATGTAATCAGAGGCAGAGATAATATATTCACTTTAGACGCTTTGGATAGGTTGTGACGGCATGAGTACTATGCCAGTGAAAAGGTGGGAAGTAAATTTGAAACGGCAATAGAGAATATAAGACAAACATATTGATGATTTAGGGGTGTCCACTGTACCTGCGTGTGTGTGGTCCACCCTCTGCAAAGTGAAGAATAAAATTACCATTGTTTTCTCTTGGAAGTTTTGGCTGGTGATTGTTTATTTCAAAACTAGACAATGAATCCTACTCCCTATATAAATTCAACAAATATTCAATAACCAATTCTTTGCTCATCATACACAATTCAACACAATTTTTCTTCCTAGGATTTCCTTGTCAGTTTTTGCAGTAAAACTGCCAGTGCAGCGGCTGCATTGAATTCTTGTAATCTTAAAAGATCAACTAACTCACACAATGTAAAATTATAAGATTTATATAAACAGAAAGAGAGAAGAAAAAATATTTTTCAGCAATAAATTCTTTTTATGGATTTCTCAGTGAAGGTCCTACCCTTCTTCACTGCATTGGGGTTTTTTTTTCACTTGCAACAGCCTGTTGATTTCAGTTACCAGCTCTAGAAAATAAGCATCTTATATTTCACCTATTTTTGCTGCCTTTTCTGATTACCATGTGAATGTGATGCATTCCCTACTAGTGCTAAATGCAGAAAAATCCAGCCCTAAACTTTCATCTCCACAACTAGTGCATCTAGTAGATTCAAAACCTATGGATCTGCAGATGAATCATGGGAAAATCCATGCCTTCTTTACAAAAGAAGGCACTCAAAACTGTAGGATTTTTTTTAGTACAGTATATCTTGATGCATGAGGACAAAAAGGATCTGTGATTTAATTGTGGCTTTTTTTGGGGAAAAAAACCTTGAATTATTTTGCAGTCAGTTTCTGAAGGGACAAGTGTCAGAACTAGTAACGAAAGGAATTTATTAGTTGATGTCTGTCTTGATGTGAGCTCATGAGTTATACGGGTAGTCCTTGACTTACAATCATTTGTTTAGTGACCGTTTGAAGTTACAACGACATTGAGAAGTGATTTATGACCACTTTTCACTTATGACGATTTCAGCATGGTCACATGATCAAACTTCTGCCGCTTGGCAACATCCATGTATTTATGGCAGTTGCAGTGTCCTGGGCCATGTGATCACCTTTTGCAACTTGTGACAAACAAAGTCAATGGGGAAGCCAGATTCACTTAATAAACGTGTTACTAACTTAACAACTCCTGTGATTCACTTAATAACTGTGGCAAGACCATAGCGAGCTATTCCGAAACGCCACTTTTCAGGTTCGAAATAACTCCATATTCCAGCGAGCTTTGCGGTGAGTCAACGCGAGTCGAAAATGAACACCCCTTCCTTTTAAATATGGTCCCTGAGAGCAAGTGGGCGAAAAAATAGGAAATTGACGATAAACTCGCTTTTCTCGCGGAATAGCTTACTCTCGCGAGATCCTTCCTAGCTCTTTTGTCAACAAGTCCCTCTGAGGGAACGCATGCGCAAGTCCACTTTCCTCCTTGACCCTCTTCGGGTCTCAATAAAGTTTGCGTTCACGTGGTTTATTTTGTTTCTTCTCGTTTTTGTTTCCAAGAGCCCCGCCTGTTCCTTGCACTTCCGGTTCAGTCGGTGTGGGGAGGGCCGTCTGGGATGGTCCTGACGGCGGCAGCGGCTGTCCTTGGCGAGGGAGCGGCGACTTGATGGTCTTTCCAGGTGAGCGGTGTTGGCAGTGATCGGTCCCTCCCTGCGGGCCCAGCCGCCGGCTTATCCCTATGCAGGAGCTGGTCGTCGCCCATCGGCCTTTGTCTGAAGAGCTCTGGTTCTTGCCGTCGGAGTCTGAGCTCCTACTATGGGAGGCAGGTTGTTGGGAGGCCCAATGGGAGGCATTGGGTGCTGGGTTAAGAGGGTTTGACCTTATCTGTAAGAATTCACTTGTCTAGCCTTTCTTTTCTCCCAAGAACTTTATTGGATCTGTTCAGGCAGTTTAATTCAGCATCCTGCTTTCAAGAGTGCCCATATAGCTAGAATATGAAAATGACCCCAAGATCCCGGCCATTTCATTTATATTTTATAGAAACGTAGCTGATGAATTTGCATTTTTTAAAATCTATGGCAGCACTTTTTTTCGTTGTACGGTACGTCTGCTTCCATATGCACATGGTAATTGTTTCATTTTTGCAGTAAACCAGTTAATCTCTGAGTAGCAGAATATGCTATCCTATTGTAAAATTAAAGATTCCTGCTAATTCTGCTTCTCCAAGTGAGTCCTCCCTGCTGGTTGGAAAAAAAATCGTCTCCCATCAGGTGTTTTGAAATAAAAGTACCCTATTATGGCTCTTTAGTTCTCTGGTTTGTTTTTAGTTAACAGAGGTTTCAATCTTTAAAACAGCATACGAACAACCCTGCTAGATCAGATCAAGCCCACCTTAGTCCATTTTGTTTCTCACAGGCATCCAGATGTAGGGAGGAATAATAAAATGCAAAAATTAACTTTGTTCATTTGGATTTCTGAGGAAAAAATGATATTTTAAAATCACTGCAACTTCTCTTCCCTTCCTATTGTTTTCATTTTGAACCAATTGTTTCCTTCAGTGGGACCTACTTCTAAGTAGATTTACATAGGATTACACTGTTATATTTTGGTTTCTCTACTCTCATTTTAAGTTATTAATTCCTCAGAAGCTAATCTACATGTGAGGCTATATATCTAATATTCCATGTAAGGTATGGGGGTGTGTGACCCCAAAATGAGCTATACAAGGATTATTTTGTGCATTTATGAAGATTATCAAGTTCTGAAAAATTCTTAACCACTTACTATTTTGGACAATTCACCTTTTCAAAAGCACAAAACAGCTATAGAATGCATGATTCTGGATGAAAATTGGAATGTTCTGAATTTGGATCTCACGGAGAAAAAATGTTACCCATCAGTAATGTATATTCTGTTAATTATCTTGACCAGTTCTGTAAATTTTCCCTGTAAACGTTGAAATACAGGACAGTGGTGAAGTGGAAAATCTTACATTTATTTTCAAAAGCTATATTTTATACTTCTCGTTAATGTTAAGATTGCTTTGATTGCAGTGGTCACAGATTAATGCTGATTGTAGAAATGATTGTGGCTCGTTGGTAAGTAAAGCATTAATGGCCTGAAAAAATCCCCCTCATGACTATACATCACTTCCACCTGATAATTCTAGCTGAATTATATATTGCTAGTCTAAATTATTGGCAAACTTTTGGCTTGCCTGGGCTACATTAAGTGAAGAGGAATTGTCTTGGGCTACATATAAAATATATAGTTAAGGCATTTTAATCACACAGTGTTAAAAATGTACGATCTTGTGAGGCCACATGCAGTCCATAGGCCATGGGTTTGAGAAGCCTGGTCTAAATAGACCGTTGGTTTGACTTAATATAAAAGTGTGTTTGCTTTAAAACATGAAACCATTAATTTCCATGGACTGAGCTATTTGTGAATGTTTATATAATAAAATATTGCCTTTGAAAGAAAAGTAAAATCAGGGTAAAATAACTTTTTTATTTTAGTACTTGTATTTTAGATTGAAGCTAGCACTAATGCTAACATTGGCAAGCAAACTGAAACGGGATGATGGTGTCAAGGGCTCCCGTACTTCCAACTCCACTTCTGATTCTACTAGAAGAGTGTCAATTAGAGATAAATTGCTTGTTAAAGGTAATGCACTTTCCTATTTAAATATGTTTTGTTCAATTTTTTTTTAATTCAGGGTAATGTCACACAGTTATCTGAGGGGTGCTCTCTGAGCTTGCTTGTTTTCTTGCAGGTGTTTCATTATCCAAACTAGGTGACATCATCAGTAAGGAGTGCAGTGTGCTGTCAATTGATATTCTAGTGGCTTGCCTCTCAGTGTTGGTGGGGGTAATCTTAGATATTCTTTGCTTGGGCTGTTTGCTGTTGGCATCTTTGGCAGTTGCTTGATTGGGATATTGTTTACTTCATTGTTTGTAATCTTTTAACATATTTCTTGATTTATATTGCTGCTTCATTTGGAGATAGCATATTAAAAAGTAATTTGGCTTGAGTATTGTAATGGAATGTTTCCTACAAATGTGTAGTTTAAGTTTTTAATTAATTTTTACATTTGTACCCCACTGTAATCACTATGACTCTGGACAGTTTGGTTGATTTCTGAATACTGTGATAGAGTAGAATAGAATTCTGTAGTGGCCAAGTGTGATCGGACACACAAGGAATTTGTCTTTGGTGCATAAGCTCTCAGTATACATAATAGCTATAAGTGATAAAGCATGATCATAGTCATCATAAAAATACATTCATCATCAGATACAACACTTAGCAATAGTCATAGGATACTAAATAATCAACATATATCATACTAGGAAACTAAATAAAACAATATAAATCATAAAGATACAAGCCACAAAGTTATACCCCCTTTTCCCTGAAAATAAGCCCTAGCATGTTTTAGTGTGTGCGCCTAATATAAGCCCTACTCCCAAAATAAGCCTTACTCAAGAGCCTACTCAACTCCGTTGTGGCCATGAGCAAGCAGAACAAGTGGGTCGGCGGCCATGTGGAGTCCTGTATGGAGCTTCTGGTGCCATGGCTGTGGAGCGAGGCAGGTATCGGCATGGGTGGCCTGGCTGCGGGGGCCCTGAGGTAAGCTGGTGTGGGGCAGCTCCACCCTCTCCTGCCTCACGGTGGCACCGCTGGCATGCTGTGTTGTGCCCCATTGTGAGCAAGCAAAAGTGGGCTTCCTGTACATGAAAAAAAATAAGACACCCCTGGAAAATAAGCCCTAGTGCTTATTTGGGGACTCAAAAGAAAATAAGACCCTGGGGAAAACACAGATAGTCATAAGTAGAAAAGGAGATAGGTAATAGGCAAGATGAGAAGAATAATAGTAATGCAGCCTTACTAAATAGTTTGACAGTGTTGTGGGAATTATTTAGCAGAGTGATGGCAGGGAAGAAAGAACTCCATAGATTCTGTAGCTGTTATTGTAGTGAAACGGTTTATGCTCCTCAGCTTCCTCTTGTGGCTAGTGTTAAAAACCAAATGATTGGTACTCCTTAGGGGAAAGACAAAAAATAAAAAATACATAGACAAAAATTGAGAGAATGTGTATTATATATCTGATGTAAACATATAAACGAGTAGTAAAAGTATCTATTTCTCATTCCTTTACTTCAGGGGTCCTCCAACTTTTTAAATGGGGCCAATTCAGACTGTTGGGGGCTCGGACCAGCTGGGTGGGCGTGGCTAGGTGGTCATGTGGGTGTGGCCAATTTAGCAGTCCATTTTGCCAATTTAGTCCATTAAACAATACACACAAATTAAACTTTGATTTGTTTTGCTCCTGGGGGTGTTTTATTTGCTTTTGTTTGCATGTTGCTCTTTTGATTGACTTTTCTTTTTACTAGATTATTTTTTAAGTTGTTAAGGAGTCTAGTGGTCCACTTCAGGAAACTCAGTTTTGCAGCAGTTCTTCTCAGCCCCAAGGAGCTTGCAATCAACAAGTAGAACAAACCAGGGAAGGCACTGCCTCTCCTTGTTTTGGGTGGGAGGCAAGGGACTCAGCCCAAGAGCTGGCCCTCCTTAGAGAGGCAAAGGAGCAGGTTTATGTCTACTCCAGAACCTGGAAACAGGCACCCCTCAGCAGCAACCTCCCACATACTTGGCACTGTTCCCCAGCCAAGTCCCCCAACCAGCACTGGCTCCTTTTGCTCTCCCTTCACTGCTGCTCAGCGCCAGAACAGACAAGAAGGAAAAGGGGTGTTTCTCCTCTGGGCTTGATTCCTCTGCCCCCTCCCCAATAGCTCCCTTGCCAAGATAATGTATTTCATTGTCGCTGAAGTAGCAGCCATGAGACCCAGGCAAGCCCCTTCTGGCTCAAGGGCCTCCTCTGCCTTCCTGGGCTGAGCTAGAATACCAAGTATAGTAGCCTGCCTATCCCCTTAATTGATGGGGGGGAAGGGAAAATGAGGAATTACTAGATTGGCCTGCCTTCTCAGAAAGCGCTGCCTCTCTCTAAGACTGGCTTTCCCTCAGTCCCGCTGTTGATCGGGGAGCCCATAGCCTCAATCTGAAACATATGAAGAAGGATAGGGGAGCACGGGAGATGCGCTCGCATGTTCCAATTAAGAAAACTTAAAATGTACAATGTTCCTTTTTCAGAATGCTCCTGCTCCCGCCACTGTGCAGGCCCGTCCACAGCAGAGTTGACATCCACAGGGCCAGAAGTTGAGGGGGGGGAGGTTCCTGCCAATGACGTTGCCTCGCTGCCACCTGACAGGCAAAATAGAGGCGATGGGTCCTCTTTATTGCAAGAGCCTCCTGGAAGGGATCTGGCCACTCCAGCTCCCCTTCGGCGCGCTCCCCAGGGGCAGATATTAAACTCTGCCTGCCCCACTGGAACTGGGCAACGAAGGGTGAGCATTCTGAGCAAGGCGGGGAGTGGCGACGGGGGCATTCAGGGCAGGGGATTTGGCTGGTGTGAGATGCTTTGGGGAAGAGCCAAGGAGTGTTCCAGGAAACCTTGCTAGCCCCCCCTCCCCCTTTGCCACCCTGTCCAAAGTGCCGCGAGCATCCCAAGCAAGGTGGGGAGCGGCGGCATTCGGGGCAGGGAATTTGGTTAGTGCAAGGCGCTTTGGGGAAGAGCCAGGGAGGGTTCTGCCGCTGCCATCTCCCACTCTCTCCCCTCCCCCGCGCATCAGTCCACCCACTGGAATCACCCCTCCTTCAGCCAGCTGCAGTTGCTTCCCCAGCCACCTGCGCCCTTTCGCTGAGCACAATGGTTGCAGAGCGTGTTCCCCTCACGCATCCAACTGCAGCGGCGGGTGCACAAGAGGGGTGCTTTGCCAGCAGGCCCTGCAAGAAGTAGGGGAAGGAGTGGCATTTCCCCATCCGCTATTAGACCCAACTCGTGGTGCCCGGCTGGGCTTACCTGAAGGGTCGGGTAGGAAGCAGAGCCCGTTCCAAGGCTGGAGGAAAAGGGCCTTTGAGCCCCAGGCACTCGTTCATCCTGCCGACTCGCCTGCTCGTGTCAAGGGAAGCCCCTTTACCCCCGAGTAACACCTTCCTGGAACAACGGCCGAGCAGGGAATTTGACTGCAACCCTCAGCTCGGAACAGAGATGTGGTAGGGGAGCCCCTGCAAGAAAGAAGGCTGCCTTCAGTCCAGGCAAGGGGCTGTGTTGGTTGGGCAGCGCCCCAAAAGCGCTCTGGAGCTGTTGCCTCGCAGCGCAGGGCAGGGCAGGGCTAGGCTCAGCTCTCCCTGCCGAGCAGCCCCAGTGAAGGAAGCACGTCATCAGGGTTCTCTACCCCTGGCAACTCCGCCGCCACTCGGCAGACCCACCCACCCTGAAGGAGGCAAAGCAGCCAGCTAGAAAGGCTGAGTAGCATGGCCAGGCCCAGGAGGCAAAAAATGGCCACCACGAGTGGGGAAAGCCAGATCCCCATTGGAGCCCTGTCTGCCCAGGCCCAACAGAGATGGGGGGGAGGCACGTGATCCTGGCTGGGCTTCGGCAGCCATAGTGCCAATGGGGATTGAGCTTTCCCCACTTGCGGTGGCTACCTTTGATTCCGCCGGTAGACACAGTGTCCGTGAGCCACAGCCGAGGCCAGTTGCTTGGGCAACCAAAGCCCGTCTCCTCTGCCGGTGCACCTGCCTCCCCTTCCCTGGTTCTCGGAAGAGCTGCTTGCCAGCCCTGGGTCCCGAGGGAAGCGCCGGGTGGCTGTTTCAAAAGGGTCGAGAGCAGTTTATGCAGTGGGCATGCCGCGGGATATAGTCTGAGCCTCCTCGGTCAGGGCACCTCCCTGGGAATTGCTGCCCAGTCTCGCCTGGGTATTTGGAAAAACAGGATAGTGCAGAAAGGGGAAAGGAAGAGGAGGAGGAGGGGCCTTACCCAAATGCCAGCCGGCAGATAAAAGCTGCAAGGCTCTGCCCTACTTCTTTCAGGCGAGCCATTGCTGCACAGCTCTCCAGTCCCTGCCCACCTGCTGGCCCATGCCCTTTGGCAGAGTGGAGTGGGCACAGAGCGTGTCTCCCTCTCCCGCTGTCAGCCTTACATTCGCAGCCAGCCGCGGTGAGCTTTGCAAGCCCTGTGGGCTGGAAGGTAAGCCTGATGGCGCTCAGCCCCCTCCCCCAGATTGCATCTCCACCTGGACTCTCCGCAGCGCAGTTGTGGGGATGGCCAGGGACCACTGGCATCGCCCCTACGCCAGGCAGCCCGTGCCCTTCAGCCTTACCTTGGCAATGAACAGATCTTAACCCTGCCCATCACCCTTACCTTTGTGCTGAACCCCCCCCCCCCCCCCCGCGGGCTGGAAGATAAGGGTGACAGCTGGAGGAGGGACGACATGGCACAGCCAGCCATGCAAGGAGTGGCTGGGAGGAGCGGGACTGAATCACCACTGCTCACGGGCCGGAGAGATTGAGTTGGCAGGCCATATCCGTACGGCAGGCTATAGTTTGAGGATCCCTGCTTCTTCCATTTTGCCTGCCTCATTGAAATCTCGTGCCAATCTCAGCTTTAGACTGCATGTCCCACTGTCCTTCACCATTCCTTCTCTTTCACACTATTGGTTTTCCCTCTCCATTTCTTTTTCTTTCCTGAGTTTTTTAAATTTATTTTATCTGTACTGTTCCTCATTCTCCACTTTGAACATCTCTTGCTCACCAGTTTGCAGTCTCTTGCCGGTTGCTCATGTGGCCTCTCGCCCTCTCATATATACCTGCACATATAAACCATGGCTTAGATTTTGAACTAGTGATGTCACCTTCGTTTGGGATATTTAGACACATAAGCAGTGATTGGAAGTGACTGGGACAACATCTTTCAAGTCATCTAGGATAAGCTTGATCCCGTGAACTCTGAGAGAGTTAATAAGAATCCCAGCAATATGAATCTGCAGATTGATCATGTCCGATTTAGTTCCCCCAAGTTCCAGGAATGGTTCGATTCAAGATGTGATTGTTCTTCTAAGTAACTTCATTCTGGTCTCTAGTCTCCTCCTTTTAGGGAAAGTTGTAGCGAAGGTGATTAGATTTTAGTTTCAAAGAACTTAGAATCATAGGGCTGGAAGGGAATTTGGAAGTTTTCTAGTCTAATCCCCTGCTCAAGGCAGGAATCCTTATACCATCCCTACCAAACCTCTAGTGATGGAGCATCCACAGCTCTGAGAGGCAAGTTGTGATTCCATTGATTAATTGCTCTCATTGTCAAAAAAATGTCTCCTTATTTCTAGGTTGTTTCTCTTTTTAAAAAAATCCCATGTTATTTCTTGTCTTCTCAGGTGCTTTGGAGAGTAAGTCAACCCCCTCTTCTCTGTAACAACCCCTCAAGTATTGGAAGACAGTTAACATGGCCCCCCTATTCCTTCTCTTTGATAGGCTAGACATACCTAGCTCCCTCAACGATTCATTATATCAGTGGTGGCGAACTTTTCCGGTATCGAGTGCCGAAACGGGAGTGCGCGTAAACATGCGTGCCAGAAACTGGAAGAGCAGCTCCTTGGCGTGTCGTGCACGAGTGCCAGAAACTGGAAGCTGAGCTTCCAGGCATGCACATGCGCACCGGCCACCTGGTCTTCCAGTTTCTAACGTGTGTGCGTGAAGACCAGCTGGCCGGTGCACGCATGCATGCTGGGGAGCTGCTGTTCTAGTTTCCGGTGCTCCCGCATGCACGAAGACCAGCTGGCCAGCACGCATGCGTGCGCCATAACCCAGAAGAGCAATGGACAACGGCTGGCTTTGCATGCCACGTCCGGCACGCGTGCCATAGGTTCGCCATCACGGCATTATATGATTTAGCCTCCAGACCCTTCATTATTTTTGTACACTTTCTAGGGTCTTAGAATATTTTTTATATCATGGTGACCAGAAACTGGACATAATATTTCCAGTATGGTCTTACCAGTGTGATATAAAGTAATACCATACTTTCTTGTAATCTTGATACTATCCCTCCCTCTATTGATGCGGCTTAGGACTGCTTTGACTTTTTTGGCAGCCACAGCACACTGCTGGCTCATACTTAAGTAGTTGTCCTCTAGGATACCTAAATCCCTCTCATAGTCACTGCTGTTGAGCCAGGTACCACATTTGTTTTTTCTTGTCTAACTGTACAGTCTTGCTTTTCTCACCAATGGCATTCATTTTGTTCAATAGGGCACATACAGTATCCAGATTTGTTATGATCATTCTGTACCTTGAGTCTGTCTATTAAAATGTTGACTATTCTCCCCAGCTTGATATTGTTTGCAAATTTGATGAGTTCCCATTGTACCCCCTTATCTAAATAATTTATGAATGAATTGATTTCTACTACTGTTTTAAGGCTGTGAGGATTAAAAATAATTTTGATTTTTATTCTTCTGAAATTTTCTTTGGACTCTGATAATAGAAGCCATGTGCATATAATGTAGCAAATAAATTATATATAGAAAATATATTCTATTCTCAAAGTAAACAGTGGCAATTATATTTTACCTTGTATGCTTTTCTACTTTAATTATTTTAGTGTTTATTTTGTATAATGCTGTTATGACTTACTATACTGATTTGCTGTTTGATTAAAATTATTCTGACCTTGCTTTTTAAATTAAATCTTTAATGGATTGTTTTACATTACAGTAGTGCTACAGAAAAGGTTTGATTGTTTTTTGTTAATAGTTTATTACTCATAATGTAGCTGAGATATCTTTATCAAAATGCTAAATAAAATTGACATTGACTAATATTTTTATTTCATTTTTAATAGAAGTTGCAGAACTTGAAGTAAATTTACCTTGTAAGTATGGTTTTTAGCATATTTTTAAGTAGTATTCAGTTCCTTATTTTTTCATCCTTAGGTCACACATTTAAGATAATTGAGGGATATTTACATAAGCCCTTCTGGAATTGTCATTTGTTGTAAATGGTAATTAAGGGAGGTTACAAGGTAGATATTACAATTCTTTTATCCTCAGTTCTTTTTGGGGGAAATTGTTGTTTCCTTTTTTGCATCTTTCTCCTTTCTTGGGGTATCTTGAAAAAAGCTTAACATTTGACATTCTGATTCATCAGATATCAAACATTTCAATTTTTAACTGTAAAGGCTTAAGCAAATAATTAAATATTATTGAAATGAGTTATTGGCTTTAATCATGCCTAATGTTTCAGGATGTAAAACTTGCAACAATGTGTTGCATATTTTATTCTTCGAAATATCTGTGTATGTTCACACATAAGTAATATATGAAAGCAATTCATGGCATTTGTAAATAAAAGAGTACTCACATTCCTAAAGGTAACTAAGGGGATTGTTTACATTTTACCAGACCGAAAACCAATGCTATGATTACAAGTTATGACCACAAATAGGACCAGAATTTCTGTTACCAAGCAAGGTAGTTGTTAAGTGACTTGTGCCTGATTTTACAACCTTTTTTGTCATGTTTTTAAAGTGAATTGCTACAATTGTTAAACAGCCAGTTCCCCCCATTGACTTTGCTTGCCTGAAGCTGGCTGGCAAGGTCACAAATGGCAATCATAACCCAAGGATTCTGCAACTGTCATGCCAGTTGCCAAATGCCCAAATTTTGATCATGTGGCCATGGGAATGCTGTGATGGTCGTAAGTCACTTTTTTCAATGCTGTTGAAACTTTGCACTGTTGCTAAATGAATGTTTGTAAGTCAAGGTCCATCTCTAGTGCTATATTTTGGACCAAAATTTTGGTAATAACTTTAAAAGCATAATGCACTTCAAGGATTGTTTTTTGAGTCCCTTAATATACTCAGGTGGATGCAACATACAGAAACCTAAGCGATGATCTCTTTCTGGTTGAGCATTCCATCTTGCAGGGCTCACTACAGAAAAATGTGATTGAGTTTGAGAATTATTGTAAGAGATGAACATTTTTTATTTGCATAGGTCTTTAAAATGTGACATTTAATGGTCATTAGTCCATATTATCACTTACAATCTTCACATTTTGTTTTGTTTCTATACTTTCTTTTCTCATCCTGGTTATAAACATTACAAACTGTCAATTATTTCAGATTTTTATGTTTATTTTCAGGTACATGTGAAGTGAACTATCCTGACCCAAATAAACTCCATTTCTTTCTCCTAATCATAAACCCAGGTAATTAAAATATGTCTGTGTGTGTGTGTGTTTGTATGTGTGTGTATTAAAAAAAACCTGATAACTTTAATTAGCCCTAAGCACAGAATATATTCAAATATTCACCTGCTAAATTGTTTAGGCAATTTTAGGACTTTATTCTGTGTGGCATGAGGAAACTCCAATTTATACTGTGGAATTTCCTTCATACTCTCTTCCCCATTATATATCATATCTCCTTTAGAGGTTAGTTTCTCCTCTGAGCAGATTTGAGGGGTAAGGTGGGTAGGCTGGAACAGGGAAAAAGAATCTGTTCCACTGATGATATTCTGCATTTATAAAGATAACAGTGGCGACAGTGACACTGGGTGTCAACTTCTAAGATAAAAGTATAACACTGAAATAGTAAAATGCATTTATGAGGTAGAATATATTCACGGAACACCCCATTGAAATATTTGATATTTTAAAAATATTTCAACATAAAGGAATTTGATCTATTCATTCAAAAGAAGATATAATATCTTACCATTTACATTTTACAGTCTATTATGTAGTTGAAATAAACATAATGCAATTTTTCATGCGGAAAAAGCAAGCATACACATTGATTACTACCTCAAATATCAAAAATTACAATCATATATACTAGATTAGAACATTACAGAGCTTCTTAGAAGAAACTGTCTTATTAAAACCTCACATTTATTTTGCTTTAAATTGGAAGCGTGTGCTTATTTCAAAAGATCTCTGAGGTCTTCAGAAAGAAGGATATGCTTAATTAATTAATGAATTTGCTGTCCATCTCACTGTAGGGCTACTCTGGGTAGCTTACAACAATAAAATGGGAAATGATAAAAAATGTAAGCATAACAATAGAGGAATAAAATAATGGAAATAAACAATGGAAGTACAGTAATATGAAATAAAAAAGATTGGTGGAGGAGAACAGGAAGCACAGTGGGGATGTGGAGTCAGCAAATTAATCTAGTAGCCACCTCCAGTGATATACTCCACTATTGGGTCCCCAGGCCAGCTGGCACAGCCAGTTCTTCAGGCCCTTGAAGAAGGATAGGAAGGGGGGCAAACCTCACCCCAGAGGATGCTTTAGCAGAGAAGGCTCTTCTGCATTCCATCAGTCAGAGTTCCTTGATTAATGGGATCTTCAGCAGGCCGCCTCTGCCAGCATAAGTAGGGTGAGACTTCATGTAGGAGATCAAACCAGCAACCTTGGGACTGAGTCACTAGGAACATCTGCATAAATCAGAGGATTCTGGGAGAGCACAAAGATGCTCACTGAGCTGCATAGAATTGGGGCTCTCTTCCAACTAAAAATCTAAAGCAGGAAGCCTACAAAAGAATATCAATTTGCATCTACACAAATACTGAAAAGCCATGGAGAAATAGGGTAGCACCATTGTGACCTGCAAGTTGTATGTTATCTTTATAATCCTGCCAACGGAGGACACAAATTGTACAAGTGCAAATGGATCAGATTCCTAGAGGAGGAAGTTTTGAAGCCTATCTACCCACTCTTGAGTCTCATTCATAAAAATGAGGAATACCTCAGAAAGGCAAAGTCCATATTCAAACTAAATGCAGCAAGGAAGAAACTACAAGGAAAAATGAAGACCTAGAGGAAGACTGATTGCAACATGTTGCTTAGAGGACAAAAACAATCTCAAGAAGATTGTCCCTGCCACAGGAGTTGAACAATTGATTTCATATCCTCCCTCTGGAAGAAAACACGCAGACAGGAGTAGGATATTCATGAAGTGTTCCAGTGACAGGAAGAAAAGTAACTCAGACTGTCACAAAGAGGAAGAGTCCTCTGTCCAAAAAAGAAAAAGGCATTTGATGGTGATTGGTGGTGACTCACTGGAACAGAATGTCCAGTTTGCAGACCAGACAACCTATCAAGGGAGGTGTTATCTCCCAGGTGCAAAGATCAAAGATGTGACAGAGAAGCTTAGCCAAATAATTAAGCCCACTGATTATTATTCCTTTCTCTTTCTTGTTGGGATGAACGTTACAACAAAACAATATTATGAATGGCTAAGGGAACTTGGTATGTTTAGCCTAATGAAGAGAAGGTTCAGGGGAGACATAGAAGAAGTCTTCTAATACTTGAAAGACTATCACAGGGAAGAGTGCATTGATTTATTCTCCATAGCACATGAAGGTAAGTCATGCAATGGATGGAAGCTCATCAGAAATAAGGAATTTCCAGGACTTCCAGTTGATGTCGCAGCGTGAACGTCTTGGAAATTAGTGGGCTCCCCCAAGCCTCGTGAAATCCAGCTGGCAACTACTGTTGGGAGATCCTACAGGGTCAAAGCTGCCTTGTAGGGGCAGTGAAGAAGTACTTTGCAGACCACAAGGAACTCGCAATTTCCTCATTTGGTCAAAAGCAAGCTGTCCTGAGCGGCAGCAGGGACAACAGCCATTTTTTGGCAGTCACAAGCTGGGACAACCGGGACCAAGATTTGTGCTGGAGAGGTGTGTGGACAGAACACTGAGACTGGGTGAGAAATATCCAACTTCTACCATAAATATTTGATTTAAAAATAATCTTGAAAATAGCCTCCAAGCATTAAGAAAGCAATCAGATTTATGGACAAGAATAGAGATTGAAAATTAAGAAGTGGAAGAATGCTTAGAAAGTTTTAAAATATAGAAAGCTTTAAAATACAGAAAACCTGGAAAAGAATTAAACAATTTGAAAGCTGATTCTGGGAGGAACTGTCTTTGTTATCTGTACCTTTAAACCCCTGGTATTTATTGGGAAATCAGCTGTCTCTGACATACTGTTTAATGTTGGAACTTGGAAGGAGTGCCATCAACTGGAAGAAGAGGAGCACTACAAGGTGGGAACTGGCAGTAGAAGAAAATAAACAGAGCATGGGAAAAAAAGCCTGACCTTGACTTTATCTTAGAAAGCAGACTTGGATACTTTGAAATATTGAGTGAGCTTCACCCCCCTTTCTTTTTGAAGATTTTAAAGAAGAACTAAACTGCTAACAACTATTTATTTATTTATTTATTTATTTATTTATTTAATTAAATTTATATACCGCCCCATTCCGAAGACTCGGGGCGGTTCA
>JANHFL010004488.1:0-13120 GCA_032468155.1 Oxyrhabdium leporinum | reverse complement strand
CAAGCCCTAGTTCGGGATCCCATCGAAGAGAACGATGAAAATCCCGTGCCGCTGCTTTGAGGCCCCGCCCCTTCTCCGCAGAAATGCATAACTGATTACCAACAGTAAACCAGCAGAGGACCCTTCTGAATGGGTCCATGTGAATACTATGCAGGCTAGGGGAAAGGACTAAGCTTTGTGATATCACATTATGGATCTCTTCCCCTTGCTGTAAATATTTGCTATGATTTCTCTGATGTTCTTAAAAAGAATTCTGCTTCTTTTCTTATTTTTTCATTTGTTGACATTCTTGTCTGACATTGCAGGACATTAGAAATTTGCATTCAGCTATGTACATTCTTATTATTATCCAAGATTTTCATCATCCACCTTTCTTTGGATGCCATCATAGCTTGTTTTAAAATCCACACGGATATTTTCTTTTACATTTTGTGAATATTTTTCCCACTTTAGTTTTCTTGATAGATTATTTGAAAACAGTGAAAGCAAAATCAGATCTAATTAATATTCAAATGGAAGGCAGTCTGAATATTCAGGTAGTTCAGATAAAGAAGAAGGATATGTGACCTCTAATAGAAAAAGTCAAGAAGCACAGTGAAATGGGACTAAAATTAAATATAAGGAATACAGAACTAATGACAACAGGTAGAAAAATCAATCTTAGAACTGATAATGAAGATATAAAAGTGGTAGTTTTTTTCCTGTTAGGATCAATTATTAACAAGAAAGGAATTGTTAATAAATATACCACAGACCTACATTTGATGAAGTAGCCATAAAGAACTTGGAAAAGATATTGAGATGTCATGATACCTGCAAAGATCAGTATCATCCAATATGGATTCTCTATGACACACTATGAAAGTGAGACTTGGACTTTGAAGAAGGGAAGAATATTGATGCATTTGAATCCTTGAACCTTGGAGAAGACTCCTGACAATACCAGGTACAGCCAAGAAAATAACAAATACATCATCAAACAAATCAACCCAAAATTCTCTCTAGATGCAAATCTAACCAGGCTTATTCTACTATGGACACATTATGCAAAGACCTAGCTCTCTACAGAAGACTCTAATGCTGGGAAAAATGGAAGGAACAAAAATCTGTGCTTTTGCTAGGAGTAGACAATGACCTGATAGTATATAATCAACCAATAACCATCCATCAGGATTGGGACACCTGCTGCTAAGGTTACCTTGGCCATTAAGCTTTGTTTATGTGAAGCCAAAATCTATTCCTAGAGATAACAGCAACAGCTAATATGGCTGTAAACTGACCCTTGGATTGCTCAGCAGTAATTTAGCAGTAGTTAGCGCCAAGCCCAGCGAGGATGCCTTGTGCGAACGAGGAACACGAAACTTCTCCAACAGGTGGTGAAGCCCTCCCCTCAAGAGGAGTCAAGTAGCGTGGTTCCAGCGCTTCCTTACCTTGGTGTACAACACTTCATTTACTCCTGGCTGTCGTTTTCTTTACGTCCTCCAGATGGTAAGCAGCCTCGGAAACATGCTGAACATGCTAACCGATGATCATCACAGCCTACAGCCTCCGCCGTGCCGATTCACCATGCGAGGAAAGCTGATTTGAAAGATTGTGCCCCCTTGTGGCTAGCTATTACTGTACTCTTCCTACTTCCTTGTTAAATCTATCATCAGGCGCCTCGCTCCGGCTGCTTCCAGAGAAGGCTTTTATTAGACAATCGCTCTGCGCACTTCAGTCAGGGAACTGAACGGGAGGAGTGGGGAAAACCGATCTAAACCTGGATGTTTTCAGCGAGTTCCCGGTAGCACTAATCACAAAAGGCGCTGTGTAGCTCCTTCCAGCTTTCCACTCATACAGTCTGTGATGAGGAAAAGTCCCAAAGGGCAGCAGTGGAAATCCACACTGTAAGTTTCAAATGGTAGACTTTTCCTACCCCACGGGTGAAAATTCCCCCAATATCACAGATCATTGCATATTAAAATCCTCTGCTGGAAATGCCCAGTGCTTTCTCCATGTTTTCATACCAGAAAAAAATGTTAAAAGGCAGACTGCACAGTACCTTTAGATTGGTAACAAAATGACACTTTTACAATTCAATAATGCTACAATATCAATATATCCTTGTTGCTTATATCTGTCTTAAGTTGCTCCAACAACTGCTTTTTTATTGGGTGTTTTCTGATCTCCATTGGTTTATGACATGATCTGTAGCCATATATACTGCAGGGCCAATAGCACTGAGAGTAACACTTATCTGCCTTCTGTTTGTAATGATGCAGGAGACACTAACTCATTTCTACTAATCATAAGTTACTTGAGTAGGCAGCATACAAATAATTATAATAAATAAGCTATAACTAAGTTTTTATTTCCCTGGCAGCTCCTGCAAGTATAAAGTTTCAGCAGCACCAATTGACACAGAAAAAGTAACTTCAGAATTTGCTTCTTCCTCTTCTCTAATCACATGAGTCTCCTCACAGTGTGACTGAAAAGACAAACAACAGGGAAAGCAGGTTACAATGCCTCTATTGTATGGAAAGCTAGAGAGTTTCATTGAAAAAAGTTTGGCTTGGTTTAAGTATGATTAGAGTATACTAGTATAGGATGAAAAAAGTGTGTGGGGGAATAAGCTGTTGCTTTAAAATGCTATGTGAATCAGCCTATTATCTCAAAACATGTAACTCGTTTCAGAATAGCAAGTTATGTGAATAGAGAAATTCTTTGTTAATTTGAGATTAGTGTTATGCCCGAACCCACATGTGGCTAATTATAGTCTCCACTACACTTGCATTATTTTTTCTTCTTTTAGAGGGTTCCTGCACAGAAAGTGAGACATTAAGAAATAAACAGTGCTTGCCCTTTGTTCTTCTGCTTTGCAATGCAAACCATTCTATGAGTATGGGGCTCCTGAGCTTTAGGGAATTGGGCCTTTTTGTATATTCCTGTGCAGAGTAAGAGGTGAAGGTAGGAAGGGATAAGTGCCTTTCTTGGATTCTGATTCTCGCAGCTTTGGCTGCTGCCTTCTGCTGCAAGGGGTGACAGCACGGATAGGCAGCCACCTGCAGTTTGAAGAGCTTCACTAGCCTCTCCACACTCTGCCCAAAGCTCCTGCAACCACAGAGTTTGTTGTTCCTGAAGGATTTTTACTCTGGCCTCCATGTTGGACAGCTGCTGCTCAGTGTCTTTCTTCCTGTTCTCCTCTGGCCTGTTTTCCATGCTGAAGTCAAAAGATCCAAAGGAAGGCAGAGGACAAGACCTTATGCAAAGTTTTGCTTTAAGTACAAAAGTTCAAGGCAAAGTACAACAGCTGCTATGGTGTTTCAAAACAAAAGTAAAGAATGCCTTTATCTTGCACAATGCTAGAAACTATCACTAACTAGGAGTAACATTAGAAGAAGCACCAATCATTAAAGTAATCAAATGGTATCTCATGCTGATCTCTAATACTACATATCCCTGAAATATATTTTAGAATGGATATGAAACATCCTATACTAATTGCCTCAGCCTGGCAATTTAAGAATGGAATGGAACCTCCAGGTTCTTCAATCAGAACAGACAGCATTTATGGGAAAGGATAAGCCAATCCTTGTCATCATAGAGATCTTGGTGCACAGGCCTTTCAACAGCAAAAAAAAACCCAACAACAATGGATGTTCTTCATGGACTTTTCTGAAAAAGAGAAATAAGAAATCCAAGAAGAAACCAGCATGGTTGCACAAAGATCTCTCTGATAAACTGAAAGACAAAAAATGGAAAGAGGGATACATAAGTAAGGCAGAATATCAGCAGATAGCCCGAATCTACAATGATGAAGTTAGGAAAGCAAAGTTTCAGAATGAACAAAGATTTGCAAAAAAAGTCAAAGATAATAATTTAAAAGTTTCTTTCAACATATAAATAACAAGATGAAAGTCAAGAAAACCGTCAGTCCACTAAAGAGAGAATATGGCAAGGAAGTAACAAGCAATAGAAAGAGAGCAGAGCTGCTTAACTCATTCTTTACATCAGTCTTCACACAAAAAGAAAATATAGTCTAACCTACCAAAAACATAACTGTAAAAGACAGACTAGAAATAAAAATTAAAATAAGCAAGAAAATGATAAGAAAACAATTGATAACATCCCAGAGTTCTGAATGAGCTGGCAGGTGTTATCTCAGAACCATTGTATCATATCTTTAAAAAATCTTGGAGCACTGGGGAACTACCAGAGGATTCGAAAAGAGCTTATGTGGTTTCCATCTTCAAAGAATGAAAAAAAAAACCCAGACCCAGGAAACTACAGACCAATCAGCCTAACATCAATACCCAGGAAGATACTGGAAAAGATAATAAGAAAAATAGATCTGCCAACATGTAGAAACAAGTAAAATAATAACTAGCAGTCAGAATGGGTTTGTTAAAAACAGATCATGCCAAACCAATCTTATTTCATTCTTCAACATAGTGACTAAATTGTAGACCAGAGAAATACTGTGGACACAATATACTTAGACTTCAGTAAGGCATTCAACAAAGTAGACCGCAACCTACTTCTTGGTAAGCCAGAAAAATATGGAATAGCCAACATCACCACAAGATGGATTTGCTGACAAACTGTACTCAACAGAGATACAAGTACAGATTAGGCAAAACCTGGCTTAATAGCCATAACTGTGAAAGTGACTTTGGAATCCTAGTAGATGATCACTTAAACATGAGTCAGCAATGTAAGGCAGCAGCCAAAAAAGCTAATCCTTGGTTGTATAAACCAAGGCATAGAATCAAAATTACATGAAGTATTAGTACCACTTTATAAATCCTTAGTAGGACCACACCTGGAATACTGCATCCAGTTTTGGTCACCACATTACAAAAAAGATGTTATGACTTTGGAAAAAGTACAAAGAAGAGCAACTAAGCTGGAGACTAAAACATATGAAGAACGGTTGCAGGATTTGGGTTTGGCTAGTCTAGAGAAAAGAAGGACTGGGGGGACGGACGGACATGTATTATTTCAGTGTTTGAGAGGCTGCCACACAGAGGAGGGGGTCAATTTATTTTCCAAAGCACCAGAGGGCATCACAAGAAACAACAGATGGAAATTAATCAAGAAGAGAAGCAACCTGGAAATAGGGAGAAACTTCCCAACAGAGAGGACAATTAACCAGTGGGACAGCTTGCCTTCAGAAGTTGTGGGTGCTTCATCACTGGAAGTTTTTAAGAAAAGACTAGACAGTCACTTGTCTGAAATGGTACTATAGGATCTCCTGCTTGAGCAGGGTGCTAGACTAGAAGACCTCAAATGTCCCTTCCAGCTTTATTCTGATTCTGACTGAAGCTTCAATAACATCAGACATCACTTGACAATGTTGCCATCTTGCAAGTTTGACTGAATACTTATAAAACTTATGTTTTTTTCTATTCTAGGTATAAAGAACTTTTGACCATGTGTCCACAAGGAGGTAAACAATGTATATGAAACAGAATATTCTTATTGTGACTTGTCTGGTTATCTTACTTAGCCTTTATCATGTTATCCCAAAGAGCCAACTAACAAGAAAACTAGGAGTTGATCTATTAAACAGATTTTCTGACCCAAAGTTAAACAGAAATCTACCCCCTAGCAAAACTATTTTCTCTATTGCTATACATGCAGGGTTAGTTAAGTATTCAAAAATTTTACCCTAAGGTACTCCAGGCATTTGAAGATAAAAAACTATGCAATATTGCACTCTTTATATACAGTAAGCTGATGAATGTCTCTGGATTGTGGCAAGGTAAGAAATGTGAATAACGAGCAAATAAATATCAGACACCCAAGAATGGAAATAACAAGCCATAAATAGTTATTGTCTGAAATGTTCACTCATCCACCCAAAAATGGCACATAGAAATTAGAACTGTGGACTTCCCACATTCATCCCTTAGGCTATAAGCCAGTTTCTTTGGTGAATGTCAGAATCACTTGGAAGTACTTAAGCAGTTTTTATCATTTTCAGTTGTGTGTGAAAGGATACATTGTATCCTGCCCAGTTTCCCAGCAATACACAAGAAAATAATATTAGAACTCATGTTTGCCTAATTTGAAACTTTGGTGGCATGCAACTATCTGAATCACTTAAGACTGTCTGTCAAGGAAGATTGCTAGAAATCTCTGGAATCAGGTTTGTCACTGAAGGATAATATCATTTGAATTTGGCTGTTTAAGCAATACTGCAGTTTTAGCCTGGACTAGAGGCTGAGATTTCCATCAGAAAGAAACTTTACCCATCCACCATCATCCACTTTCAAGGCCTAGAATGACCTTCTGAAAATCTATGAACTTCAAAGCCATATAATACTGGACATCTTTCCTGCTTATGACTCTGGCACCTTCTTTCTCACTCAGAACAGAAACATCCCAACAGCTTCATCACTGAAGGCTTTCAAGAAGAGATTGGACTGCCATTTGTCAGAAATGGTGTAGAGTCTCCTGCTTGGGTAGAGGATTGGACTAGATGTCCTACAAGGTCATTTTCAACTCTGTTAATCTGTTAAATCTGTTAAATCTCTTCCTTTTTCTTACCAATGCCCTCCCATAGTCACCAGCCATTGAATCCTCCCAGCTGTTAAGCCAAGGGATGATCAAGACACTGACCAATAGAAGCAGGAATGTGCGAGTTACAAAGAACAATTGGACAAAGAAGCATAACAATCAACCTGGGGCCACACCCCTATGAGGTCCCCAACATCTGTGTGTGGGGGAGGGAGAGGGTGAGGTTGATTTTTATAAAAAAGAAAAATTTTGCTTTATGTATTATAAAGCAAGCTTAGAAAAACATTCAAAAATTAAGAACCTTGGGACTATATCTGACAACCAACACTGACAATCAAACTATCTGCATGTAAGCCATCTAAGAATTATATTTATACTTCTCACCATGACAAATCTTTGGAGAAGACTTGTTTGGTTCTCTGGATTCATTCACTGGACATTATTTTCAAACAAGAAAATAATAATATATGAAGACTACACTGAAGACACGGGATCTTCCTTTTTCTAGTAACGATGGTTACTTTTAGCACTTGTATTAACTGCCCTCTTGACAACATTACATACTCAGCTGCTCCACTTTTTTTGTACAGAAAGGCTAGTTCTTCATCTTTAGCATCCTAAACAAAGATCCAAGCCTATATCTATATTTTCTTCCAACTTCATAATGTTTCCAATGATATCCAAACATAGTATTCAGAATAAAAAGCAAATTTGGAAGATTTCATTTAGTGTGATGATTTTACAAATTAGAATACAGAATTAAGAATAACAGAGTTGGAGGGGATGTTGGAGGTCTTCTAGTCAAACCCTTAGCTCAAGCAGGAGACCCTATACCATTTTTGATGAATGGCTGTCCAACCTCTTCTTAAAAGCCTCCAAAATTGGAGCACCCACAACTTCTGAAGGCAATCCATTCCACTGGTTGATTACTGTCAAGAAATTTCTCCTTAGTTCTAGGTTCCTTCTGTCTTTGTTCAGTTTTCATCTATTGCTTCTTGTCTTGCCTTCTGATGCTTTGGAAAATAGGTTGACACCCTCTTCTTTGTGACAGCCCCTCAAAAATTGGAACACTAGACTAGACATACCCAATTCCTGCAATTGTTTTTCACGTTTTAACCTCCAGCCCACTTTGTTACTCTTCTCTGCAGTCTTTTGAGAGTTTCAATATCTTTTTTATATTGTGATGATCATAATTGGATGCAGTATTCTAAGTGTGGTCTTACCAAAGCATTATTAAGCGATTGTATCACTTCTCATGATCTTGATTCTATCTTTCTGTTAATGCAGACTAGGATTGCCCTAAAATGGAACCTTGTGGTACCCCACTGCCCACTTCCTTCCATGTAGATGTAGTACTATTAAGGACTACATGTTGAGTGTGATTTATCAACCAGTTACGAATCCATCTGATGGTGATGCTGTCTATCTCATGTTTTTCTAACTTACTAAAAAGTAGGTTGTGATCTACTTTGTCAAATGTCTTACTGAAATCTAGGTATACTATGTCCACAGAATTTCACGGGTTACTTTAGTTACTTTGACAAAGAATGAAATAAGATTTATTGGGCATGATCTGTTTTTACAAATCCATGCTGGCTTTTGGAAACTTTGTTTCTAGGTGTTTGCAAATCAGTTGCTTGATTATTTTTCCAGTGTCTTCCCAGGTATTGGTACTGTTACTTCTTTGCCATCATCTTCCATTAGTGAACCAATTGTTTCCTTGAATTTTATCTTTTTTTTATATATGTTGAAAGAAACGTTCTTTTTTGTTTTTGATATTTGTTGCAAGTCTTACTTCATTCTGAGCCATAGCTTTCCTGACTTCATCTTGCAGATTTGGGCTATATGCTGGTATTCTGCCTTAGTTATGTGTCCCTCGTTCCACTTTTTGTACTTATCTTTTGACTTTCACTTTATCAGAGAATTTGTTTTGTAACCATGCTGGTTTCCTCTTGGATTTTTCTTCTTCAGTACTATTGTAGTGGACTGGAGTTTTATAACCATATTCTTTAGAGCAGGAGTCCTCAACTCCCAGGCCACGAAGCCAGGCCGCATCAGAAATGGGCAAGTGCATATGCATGAAGCTCCACTCATGCGAGTGCCCTTCAGCCATGTGAGTGGAGCTTTGTGTTGAGTGCAAGTGCCTGCTTGTGCAAGTGGAGCTTTGCCCACAAGCACCCTTCACTCGTGCACAAAGCTCCTTCATGTGAGTGGAGGGTGTGCATGCGCCGCTCGCACAAATGGAGCTGTGCGCACGCTTCCCCCCATGCAGGCCAGGCCGCCACCTGGAAAGTTGTGTGGACCTCTGCTTTAGAGTTTCCCAAGCTTCTTAGGTTGTTTTCCCCTTTAAGATTTTCATCCATGGTGTCCTTCCCAACCTCTCTCCCTTAATTTGTTGTAATCAGCTGTTTTAAAGTCTAGGATTCTACTTTGATTATGTTCTATTGTTTGTATCTGCATTCTAATATGATGTGGTCATTCTCCCCCAAGGTTCCTGCAACTTTAAACTGCTCTTTCATTTCTTCCCTGTTAATAAGAATTAGGTCCAATATAGCTGTCCCTCTAGTTCCCTCCTCTACCTCTTGGATGACAAAGTTGTCAGCTAGGCTCATCAGGAAACTGTTCGATCTCCCACTTGATTTTAAAATTAATGTTAATTTTAATTAATTTTAACATTTATAAAATGCCCAGAACCAGTGGTGGGATTTAGCTGGTTCACACCTGTTCTGGAGAAACATTTGTTAACTTTCTGAGCAGTTCGGAGAACCAGTTGTTGGAAGAAATCTCCTTCCAACAGCCTTTTGTTTTTCCTATTTTACAGGGCTAATCCTGTCAGGAAGGAAACATTCTGGTGTGCCTCTGTGTTGTTTCTAGCCTAATCCTTATCTTTATTGCCCTGCTTAAGTATTTTCAGAAACTGCCTCTCCCCTTGTTACAATGTAACAGCTTAATAGTTCTTGGCAGTATACTCAGAGTAGCCAGAGCCATTTCTCTGGAGTTGGGGTGTTTTTTTTGATGGTACTTTATTAGGGGCTTTTAAAAAAGCTTTTTACACTGCTTGGGGTGTACCAAGAGACAGGATGCAAGCTTGGCATTCTGTCTGATTTTTCTTACTGCCTTTCTGGGGGCATGTGATCTTTCCTTAAATCTGGATGATTTCCTTAGGATATCTTGTGAGGTGAGACCAGCTGGTATCTTTAAGTGGTCCAAATGGATCTAAGGATTGCTTCTCCTGGGTGTGAAAGGGTGCTTTGTCAGTTCACTGAGCACAGAAGTCTCTTGTCTATGGGGATTCTTCAGTCGTCCAAGTCATGGTTGTCCCAAAGGTGCTTTTTTCAAAAGTGTTGGAAGAAATATCCATCTGGTTCACTTCCAAGCAGGGAGAAGACAATGGAAACATGGAGGCTGATTGGAAAGATGGTTTATTGGTAAACACCACCACATGGGTTTGAGGTCCTGGGCAGCTGACCAATTGGTTTGATGAATACATGGATTCTCATCTACAGCATTTTGCAATTTAGAGGCTTATTTTGTGTATTTTGTTATTTGATTTTAATTAGTTTCATGAAGGCCAGCAATGAGTTGGGATTTTTAATCTTGTTTAATAAATGTAATTAATCCTAGATGCTGGCTTCCTTGAGGTTTTAATCCTATCTTGAATGGATTACCGAATCTGCATTTTTAAAAGGTGACCTCCTCAGTTTCTTTGGGGCTATTAAGAAAGACTGAATATGTTTCCTGCCTTTTAAGAGCACGTTTCTCTATTTCTCATGTAGGGAAATATAATTTTCTGCCTTTTTAATATTTCTCAAAGTATTTCATTCTTCTGGGTAGGGGTGCTAACTTTCTACAAAAGGCAACTGGACTTTCTTGGTTTCCAGAAAGTCCAGTTGCCTCTTGAAAAAGCACCTTTGGGACAGAAGTCTCTTTCATTGCTTCAGAGTGGCCAAGGCACAGGATTGCTCACTGATAGTAAGATAAAATAAATAAATAGGAGGTAGAGGTGTGGATCTGTAATTAATTCTAGTTTTCTCTCATGATAATTTGGCTTAGTAACATGGCACCAGGCTTGAAGTTTATTTAGATATCTGTGGCATGTACTACCGTATTTTTCAGAGTATAAGACACGCTTCCCCCCCCAAAAAAAAGTGGGTGGAAATGTCTGTGCGTCTTATACAGCAAATATTGCAGCGGGGTGGAGGGGGGCTGGTGCAGTGCCGACCAGCTGTTCTAGAACGGGCGGCGGGGGCGGCGGCAAACAGGCAGTGGTGGCAGCAAATGGGCCGTGGTGGTGGCGTGAACTGGTGGTGGCAAACGGGCCACGGGAGCGGCAAACAGGCCGTGGCAAACGGGCCGCGGTGGTAGCGTGAATGGGCGGCAGCAAATGGGCTAGATGGATACCGGAGGGAGGCAGAGTTGGGGTTTTTTATTAATATAAATAGAAAGAACAACAAGTTCAAAATCGAGACAACATACTGTCTATCTGGATTTTGAACATGTTGCTCTTTCTATTTCTATTAATTAAAAAAAAGAGGCAGATTTTTTTTCTTGTTTTCCTCCCCAAAAGCTAGATGCGTCTTATATTCCGAAGTGTCTTATACTCTGAAAAATATGGCAATTTTATTGTGATCCTGACAAACTTGGGAGGCTTGAACCTGGGTTCCCTATATACTTTGTTAATTTGTCTCTTTAGCTTGGCATTTTGTAGCCCAAACATGTCTGACCACTTTCTGGAGAGCTTAAATGACCTCTCTGCTAAAGGGTTTCATTTTATGAGCAAGAGTTGGCTGCAGATGGTTATCGTTGCATTTTAACTATTTTAATTCCTCAAGGTGCTCTGGAACCCTGCTTGATTTGTAACTCCAGGTTGCAGGTATTGCTGATGAAAAGGAAGGCATTCAGACAGAATGGTTTAGGTTTCCATGATGGCTGTGGCTATCATTGATCTTCAGTGTGTATTCCCCCATTTTAATCTAATGATTGGTATTTAGGGCAGCTTTTGCAAGCAAAGAAGCTTTTTGTATTTTTGTACAGGTAATCCTTGACTTACAATAGTTCATTTAGTAACCATTCAAAGTTACAATGGCACTGAAAAAAGTGACTTATAACCATTTTTCACACTTACAACTGTTGCAACATCCCCATGGTCAAGAGAGGCTGGGCGAGGTGAAGCACCCTCGATGTGAGTGGCATCAAGTTGGCCACATCCACCCAGTCACATGATTACCCAGCCATGCCTACCCAGCTGGTCATTAGGGCAGAGAACTGCTTGTTAAATTATTTGAATCCCACCACTGCGTCCTCCTTCCCACCCTCCCTCCCTCCCTTCCTTCTTCCATTTTTCTTTGAAAAGGACTCTGATGAGAAATGAGTGAGTTTTTCTGTTTTTAAGTAGGTAAAATTGACAGGAAAAAGGGTAAAACCTTGGCATGTTGTTTTCTGTAGCCCTTAAAAGAGATACCCAAAGATACAAAGCACTGGTGGTTGTTTTCCTGGCATGGATAGAAGGGAAAAAAAACCAGAGGTATCCACCAACCAGGGGAATTCCTGCCAAGATACAAGACCTGGCCATCTCCTTGGTCAAAATGGAGGGTGGCATTTGTCATTTGCAAAGGAGAATTTAATAAAACAGTTTCTCTAAAAAACAGTTTTCACATGAACACCATTAATTGAGTTTATTGGCGAAATATATTCCTTCTTAAAAGAATCAGACCTGGAAGAGGCCCGTGAGGCTTTGTGTCCATCTTTCTACTTTCTGATGCTTGCACTAGTCCAATTTTGGAGGTCCCAATGACCATCTCATCATGGGTCATAAGTGGGAGGGATGCAGAGTGCTTTGGATTTATCTCTAAATGGTGGTTCATGGAATATGAGATGTAAAAGATGCCATTTCTAAAAGCAGACACAGCTCTTCTTAAGGTTGTGAAGGAGAGGTTTATGTGTAGCCCTTGTCCTAGTTTAATACACTTTTCATTCTTCCTAACCATTGCTGCATATTAGCAATAACACTTAGACTTATATACTGCTTCACAGTGCTTTCTAAGTGGTTTACAGAGTCAGCATATCACCCCCAATAATCTGGGTCCTCATTTTACCCACCTCGGAAGGATGGAAGACTGAGTATATCTAGAGCCTGGTGAGATTCAATTTGCCAAATTGCTGGCAGCCAGCAGTCAGCAGAAGTAGCCTGCAGTACTGCATTCTAACCACTGCAGCTTTTTATTACCTTTCTCCACACAAACTCATCTATCCAGTCAACAATTTCATTCCAATGATGCATCTCAGAGAAGAACCTGCTTTATAGTAGATGTTATTTTGCTCTTTTCAGGTGCTGAAAAATGCATCAAACATCAGCATCCAAATATCAATTGAAATGACTGTACAGCTAAGATTGAATCTTTCCCATCCTATCAAGGAAACTTGTGGATTATCCTAGCTTCCCTTGCCCATTTTTGGTAAGAGGCTTAATGTTGGAAATCTTCATTAAATTCCCAGAATTGCTGTGACTTTTAACTGTTTATTGCCTGTTTATTGTCTTATGCTCACCAGAGGTGGAAATAAGAAAGACATTTTATAAAAGAGACTCTGGGAAGCTAGAATAAAAGACTAAAACCACAGA
>JANHFL010004486.1:102921-118046 GCA_032468155.1 Oxyrhabdium leporinum | reverse complement strand
TATAAGTTGTAAACCGCCCCGAGTCTTCGGAATGGGGCGGTATATAAATGTAAAAATAAATAAATAAATAAAAATATATCCTGTAATCCTATTTCTTGTGTCATGTTGGCAAAGGTTTTTGGAGGTGTTCTTCTTATTTTTTTAGTTCTTTTGCTGCTGCTGCAGTCTTTTTTGACATCCACAATTGCATTGAAGTCCCCTATTATACTATCTCCTATCCCCTATACTATCCCCTATCCCTTATCGGCTTCAAGGGGTTTCCCCTTGTTCTAGCGGGAGATTGCCTTTCTCCACACAGTCTTTGGGTCTTCCCCTCTATCTTCGTTAACCCCTCCAGGGTTAACTATACCCATCGAGGGTCACCAGACAGGTGAAATCTGATGGGAATAACGGAGCCCTGTTTCTTCGCTCTGCTTCGCTGTGATGTCACTACCAGAAGTCCATAACTGAAATTCTTATAAAGAATCTGCTCAGGTGAATGAACTTTCTTTAGGCTTTCATCAGTTTTGGTTTTGTCTTGGTTTTATTCAGAATTCAGCTTTAGAAATGCTGTAGAAGCAGAACCTACTACTTGACAGAAAGGGCAGTCTTTTCAAGGAAACAGATTTACAGGGTCATGATAAAACTATGGTGCATGTGATTAAATGTATGCTACATTGCTTTGCTCCTTTGATGGTAAGATCTTAATAATAAATGTAAATAGTAAATGTAACATCAATCATATGTACATGGTAAGTGCAGATAATAAAATTCATTGAGCATTTCAATTGACTCCATGTTTTGTATAGGATACAAAAAAAATAGTTATACTTAGCATAACAGGATCATACACATAGGACAGTTTAAAAAATGTAAATCGAAGAACCATGTGGGTTATATACATTAAAGACGATCGGGGAAATAATCAGCATATATGGCACTTTTATCATTATATTGCTTCTGAATTAAATAGATATACTTTAATGAGGCTTGAAACTGATTTGTAGGCCACTTTTGATTGAGAACCATTTCAGTTTTGTTTTATTCAGTATTGGAGCAGTATTGAAATAGACTTAGTTGGCTTAAAAAGCAGGGAGGAAAACATTCTCAATGTCAGTAGTTTTTTCAAACATGGTCTGAGGAACCTGGAATCAAATTAGATAACTCTTATGAACGTGGAGGCATGTTGATATAATACTTACAGTATAATTCAGTACTTATAGTACTTTTATCTGCAGAGCTGATTTCAGAAAATAGCTTTGGAAATCCTCAAGGTAAATGCCTAGTTTCTGAATGATATCATCCTAAAAATGTATGGTCCAGATTCTCAGGATGAACTTCAAGACATAAAAGAGGAAGAGCAGAGGTGCGTTAGGAAAAGTTTCCTTTCTTATGGATAGTGTAAAATTTAGGTCAACTAAAAGAAAGGATTTCTGTGCCCAGAATGTATTAAGTAGAATATATTACAATTAACACAATTTGTTGCACACTGTGGTCAATAATTTCGATATTTTTCAAAAAAAAATTCTGGAAATGTAACAGTATGTGGGAATAACCTTGGGAGGGAGAGTCACAGAGGGGATGACTGGCATGTAAAAGAAGCCTCAGCCAGAGAAGGGCGGATGGCATGGAAAATATTTCAGAAGGGACCATATCTAATTTTCCAGAGATTAAAAGGAAAGGAGAGGAGAAATTCTAGTCTTTCAAGGTTCTATTCAATAAAGATAGAGTTAGTATTCTTGGTTATGCTTCTTATCTGGCAGGGCTACCTGGCAGGGCTAACAGGAAAATCCAACTAAAAAACATATTTTCTATTGCTTTTCTTTTCAGTTTGGGCCTAGTGATGATGGTTTTGTCCTGAAAGAAAGCTGAAAAATATATTATTCTTTATAAAAGATGGGAAAAAAACTCCCCACAAACAATATCTTTCCTGCATTCATTTTTATTTTTGCATCCCAGATTTAATAGTCCTAGATTCACCTCAAGTGACATAGTTTTCTTGGAAACTATACATTGTCTTTGAGACTGTTCCACCCACTTTTTAGCTTTGGTGTTTTCTAAATGCTTTCCTCTCAAGTACAATGAAATTTCAGTTTATTAGATTCTGTTTAGTTGACTGCAGCTGCAACAGACAAAATTTCTGTCTGGATATCCTCCCAAGTACACTCAACATTCAAAACAAAACTAGTTGCACTAGTTTATATCATTGGCATAATGACAGCATCTCAGAAAGAACATAAATTATCTCATTTGCATCTGGTTAGGTTTATGTCATTTGCATCATGACCGCCTCACACAGTTGATGTGAATGACACAACTTTGCCTTTAAGGGATGTTTAGGAAGGAGAGACAGCTCTTCACAGTAAAAGGTCTGTTAAACCAAGGTTTCACTTGCTACCCATATGCATCCAAGTGCTAACCAGCCCTGACCTTGCTTATTTTTTTTTCAAGTTTAGCCATAAACAGCTAGGTGTTGTCTTCTAGCTGAGAAAAAGTGGTAATTTCAGAATTATTTCCATTATTAATTATGGTCATAGAAGTCTTTAAAGACATTTTTGGTTGAGACTCTAATTCAGAAATGCATGATACATGGAGAACACATGGATGCTCAGTAAACTAATTTTTCCATTTATCCCTTCCAAAACTTTCATTTACTTAAACTTGTTTCTTGGTCAGATTTGTAGATGAACAATCTCAGCAAATCTTTCAAAACAGTGTTGTTATCACTCTGAACAATAATTCAAAAATTAAGATTCATAATTCTGATTCTCTATTCATGCATGTACAGCTCAACTATGCATTTTTTCTTTGTTAGCAATTTTGAATACCCAAACATGTCTAATATTTTAGTTTTGCCTAAGGTGTTATAGATTTACCATACCTAACCTTCAAAAATTTCAAGGGCTACAAGACATATGGAAAAAATTGTCTGAATGACTGGCACAATTATATTCCACAATGTTATGTATTCTCTGTTTCATATAGGTGATACCTGTGAATAGCAAGATCTGGGTAAGTTTCTGTGCCGTGAATATTATCCAAATTTAGAAAAAATGTAAAAAGGGGGGAAAGGCAATTTGTTTGATCTGCATATTTGTAAAGGCTGAAGTATTTGACTGTTGATGAAACTTAACACATATTGTCTATACTACAATATGATTTCTTTCATTTGATTATTCTATTAACTACCATGAGAACTGGGTAATTTTGACAGTTCCAGGAATGGTTGCAAGATACTTATTTTTCCTCGGTCCTCATCCTAAAAGTTCACGTACAACTGTTGACAAAGAATTGGTGGATGTGCCAGGAGTCAAGAGCTACTTATGTATTTGTTGATAGCAACGGCAATTTGTTGCTAAATAATTCTTCCAACTTTCTGGAGCCTGTATATTCTCACTTTCAGTTACAAGTCTACAGGTGCGTAATAGACATTGCAATTTCCGATGCAATATGAATTATTTGGGAGACAGTCAAAAGGCTTAAATATCCTCTTCCTGTTGGACTGTTCCACTTATGTTGGACATAAGTCTGAATCTTATGAGACCCCGATTCAGATTTACATCCTACAACAGGGAGAGACAGCTATAACTCCAATCATCCCCGATCATTGGCCATGGTGGCTGAGAGCTGTAGAGGAATCCAGTGGATTTGAAGGACTGCAAGTTCCTCAGCCCTATTCTCTATAAACTTCTATTCAGAACACATGGAGGTGATTGTGACCTTTTTGTTTGAAAATTTCTGCCACTTAGAAATTTTTAATAGCATTTCTGACCTTAGAATGAATTTGCAATATCTTTAAGGCTGCAGCCAGCATGCCATGGAGATAGAAGGGGCATATGACTTCCAGTGTTTCTAGCTTTCTTTCTTTTTTAATGCAAGGATTTCCAATAAATAAATAAATAAATGGGGAAATATCTACTTTAGGATGTACTAATTGGTATTCAGATTGCTTTAACTAGGCGGCTTCTTTCAGGTCTTTAATTCTACAGATGACTCTGCTCACCCTACTTTTACTGATACTCTTCTTAAAACATTAGCTTCCCTAAATTAACTGTTCCTTATTTAAGCATTGCTGTGCCCCATAGTTAAATTTCCTTCTGGGCTGCTAAATCTGTTCCACTTATGTTGGACATAAATAATGATCTTGAAAATTCTATCAAGAATAATCTTGGGGGAACAGAAATCTGATTTGTGTGAAAATCAGATGCATGGAATTTGATGTTGCCTCAAGAAGCCGCTGTGCCAACACTTTTTTTTTCATTCTTAAAGTCTATGTATTTACCTCAAGAAAAGGATAAAGCATTAAAACCCAATAATATGTGGCTGTTTCTCTGCCAGGCCATGTGATTCAGTCATCACTTTCTTTCTCCTGTTTCTTCACCTTTAAAATTATGTTTAGGATGAGAAAATATTCCATATTCTTTTGGATAAATGTGGTTTGAAGCAGTGGTGTACTGCTCTGGAGAGCTTTTCAAAGACAATTATTTTTTACATTATTCTTCACTATCTTGGACCTTTTTGGATCATATTATAGCTATGCCTGCTAGAACTTACCTGCATTTCTTGGTTGTCTCATTGTCAACACTAGTAGACAACTCTTTCTGGAAGGCAAAAACATAGAATGTTGACCTCTAACAATTCCCCCCTCCAGTACTATAAACCAACCTCAGGGCTTCATAGTTTTTCTTCTACAATTTTTCATATTACAGACATCTCAAGTAGCGTTATTCAACTTGCCAAGGTCTAGCTTCAGCATTTTATAAAACTTGGACCCTTCAGCATTTTATAAAACTTGGACCCTTTCCAAGCCAAATCATCCCTGATTGTTGAATCCTGCTGATTATTCAAAAACCATGGATTGTTAAGAAGAGCTGCTTTTGAATCCCGCGTTAATTTCTCCTCTGGGACATCCATCCTTCTCCTTTGGGCTCTGGTCAACGCCTGTGCTGTCATCTCTGCTTGAGGAATTACTCAAACTGGGATTTTCTGGAAAGAGCACCTGCCAACAGGTTCTTCCCCCCTGGGATGTATTTAAGTTCAAAATTGAAACGTTTATAATATTGAGCCCATCGAACCTGTTTTGGGGAAAGTTTCTGAGGCAATTTCAAAGCTTCTAGATTTTTATGATCAGTCCAGTCCTCGAACAATTGCTTCGCTCCCTCCAAAAATTGCCTCCAAGAAAGCAGAGACCACCTGATCACAAAGGCTTTCTTTTTCCAGACCACACACCTTCTTTCTGTGTCTGTTAGCTTTTTGGAGACATAAGCGCAAGGCAGCAGTTGTCCTTCCATATTCTTTTGCATAAGGACCCTGACCCTTACTTTGCACAGGAAGAACCACCCCCATTAATTTAATATTTTCCATGCTCTATAACGTCTTATAAAACTGTTTTTTACTATAGATTCTCTACCAACACAATGGATATAACACTAGGCTTGGAAGTATAAGGTGTTGTTTTGAAAACTGACAGATATTTTAACTGGTTTTTCTTTCCCTGCTGCATTGTTTTACAATGTTTAATTTTTTATAATTTTCCAATCACCTGAAATAAAAGAGTTTCACCCACAGCTGTCAAATAACCCAAGTAAACTGAGGTCTTTCTTATAAAAAGGATACGATGGTTCTTGATTAGAATAATATTCCAGGACTAAATTCATTTTTACTTTCTAATAGTTTTGTCCTAGAATGTGAAATGTGTTGCTATGGTTTGCTTGTTTTATTTATTTTTTAATGTATTGCCTAGTTTTAAAGAATTACCAATCAACAAGTATAGCAAAGTTAAGGGATAATGTTCTTATGTTAGACTTACACAAAAAAACCCAAGGAATTCAAATTAGCTGCTCAAGTCAAGAGGCTTTGAACAGGCTTCAAGGCCTTGCCACTTAACATTCCTCTGTTATCTAGTTCATGAAATTCTCCATTTATTTACAACTGGACATTCACCCTTGAGTTTCAAGTACTATAGCCTGAATATTCCAGTCATTCTATTTGGCTGCAATCAAAAGAAGCTAAATGACACTTATTTTTGAATATATCTGTACAAAATTGCTGTGCATCTCTTCCAATGTCAATTGTTTGTGTTTCCTTCAGTTTTCAGACCTTCTTCTCAAACAAGGTAATCCATTTCCTCTTAGGCAGCCAAAATGAAAATTTACTGGAAAACCTTTTCTATTTGTATTTTGTCTTTTTCCTTTTCCTGAAATTTCTATGGCCCTGACATTTATTTTTTATTCAAGGATAAAGGACAATTACGTTTTCCATGATACAACAGAAACATTAAACTGTCCCAACAAGTCTGGATTTCAGTGCAGAGGAGGAAGAGAGTAGGAACAGAAATAATTGAACAAATGATCAAATAAAACATAACTGTTTTGTCACATTGACAAGCTTTCTATATGTAAAAGTTCTGAAGGAAAGATGTTTATGGCATGAATTCTTTACAGGACATTACTACTTGGTCTGATGAAGCTCTCTGATGATGGAGATTCACAGCAGGCTATTAGAAGCCTGTAAGATAAAATTGAAGTGAAGAACAAAAGACTTTATGTAAGTTCTTTTCTTTACTGTCATTAAAAAAAGATTTTTTTTCTCATTGTAGGAGATGCATTTATCTACAACAGCATTTGCTTTTGAGCCAAAGAGTTGGACAAGGCAAATTTCTGGGTCCAGCAGTACCATGTTCTCAATTGGCAGAAAATGTTTATGTTGGCTGTGGAGTATTGCTTCTGCTTTTATGCCAGGCCTTCCCTTGGTCCTTTAAAAAAACTGGCATTTGGGTATATTTGCCCAAAATTTGAGACTAGGCCAATATCCCCAGGGGTCTTTCTCTTATAGTGGCAAGCAGACAACTGTGAGTTGCTTAGGGTAATGTTACATAAGACGGGTTGCTAAACACATATTTAAATAAATATGTGGGGCTATATATCTCTCATTTCAATATAGAATGTTTGCTTATCACTACTGTGTCAGGTTCCAACAAAGAAACAGGAGCGAGGGGAGGGGTCATTGATTTCTGAACACAAACAAACAACTGTGGTCTCCTTTACATCTTGAACTGTTCAAATAATTTCTTTGAATCAAAATGGATTTGAAGTTCATCACTTTACCTTTGTGATTTTGCCATTTGGGAAGCAACTCTGATTGTAGGAAGTCTTATTACTTTGTAAAGGGTCCAGGAAACCCCTTTAAAAAAAAAAGGTTGAAAAGCTTCTCTCATCACCTAACAAACAATATTCTTGAAAAATTCATGAAATATTTTATGTTCATCCACATCCAACTTATTAATCACAGCATGTGGAGCGAAGTCATAAAAGACAAAATGGGACTCACAGCAATGTGATCAAAACCCAAGCCCAGAAATCCTTACTTTCAATCTAAAATTATTATCTCCTGCCCTGGGGTGAAAACAATGTGGGAATAGATACTCGACTGATACTTCTGGATAAATACACCCAAAATCCAAGACGGAGAACAAGAGAACGGAAAAGCCCGTCTCCCATATATAAAAGGCACTACAGACCAAATCAGCAGGATCCTCCAAAAACACAACATCAAGACAGCATTCTACACTAATGGAGTGGTCAGTGCAAGGGAAGGGGGCTTTTCCTTTTCCCCTGCTCCTCGTAGTTCCCTTGCACCGGCCTGTCCTTTGCAGCGCAGTGGTCCACTCCACTGAGCCCAAAGGTGAGCTCTGTGGCATCTAAGCAGGGACCAGGTCACCACTGAGGCTGCCCCTGCCTGCTCGGAAGGCAGCTGCCACAGCCTGTCCCGGAGCTTGCCTGCCTCCGGCTGCCACTGCCACCGCGGAGGGGGGAAATCATAAAGGGACAGGCTGCGGTGGCTCCCAGCTCCGTTCCGGCTGGCAAAGTGATGGCGGCTGCAGGCCCTCCATACTGGCAAAAAGCAGTGCCAGAAGCCTCCAGCTGCCACCTCTTTGCCTTCTCTTTTTTTCCAACTAGCTAACAGTCAGCATCGCCATCTCTGCAGCATCAGTTATGTGACTGGGTGGGCGTGGCCAACTCGACGTCACTCACAGCAAGATGCCATTGCCCCACCTTGCGGTGAGTGATGTTGAGTTGGCCACGCCCGCTCAGTCACATGACACCCCCCACCAAGCCATGCCCATAGAACCAGTGGCGAAAAAAAATAGATTTCACCACTGATTGCAAGGCTGATGGTTGTATATATACTGGAAAGTTACAAGGTTGGGATTGTCAATTATTAGCATTTGTGGATGATCTTTGTTTCATTGCAAAGGATTTGTCACGGAAAAAAGAATTTGCTAATCAATTAGAGAAAAAAATAATTAAAGGATTTGGGTGAAATATAAAACTATCTTGGTGTAGAGATACAAAAAACTGAGAAAGATGGCTATGTTCTCAGTCAAAGAAGGAAAATTGAACAGCTGTTGGAGAAATACAACATAAAGGATTGTAATTCTGCTCCAACACTTATGAGCACAGATTTTCACAACAATTTGGGTGAGGACAAAAGTGAAGACTGTGATCAAGAGATATATCAGTCTGCAATGGGGAGCTTGTTATATCTGCCAAATGGTCCAGACCAGACGTAGCTTGTACAGTAAGCATCTTGAGTTGTATCAACGCAATTGCATTGGATGGGCGTAGAAAGGATTCTCGGGTACTTGAAGGAAACTGAGAATTTGGGTCTTCAAATACAGGTCTCTGAAGAACTAAAATTGAAATGTTGTATTGACAGTGATTATGCCAATGATGTAAAAACCAATTCTGGGATTGTGGTATTATTTGGAGGGGCTTTAATTGGTTGGAAGTCGAGAAAACCAACAACTGTAGCCATTTCTACAGCAGAGGCAGAATTTATTGCTCTACCTCAACTTTGTTCAAAGTTAACTTTAACAGTTGTTAAAGGATTTAAATGAAGCTGTAACAGTGTTTGAGGATAATGCTGCTTGCATTAAAATGGCAATAGGTGACAGAGTGGAAACTAGAAGCAAGCATGTGGACATTAAATATTGTAATGTAAGAGAACCCATCAAATGTAATTGCTTGCTTCACTGTTCTTCAGAAGACAATCTGGCAGATCTAATGGGTGGAGCCATTGGGTGGAGTGCACCATGGGAAGAATATTAAGTTATTCGGTTTTATGTCTATTCCAATCATAAAGGGAGGAGAATCAGTGTGTAAGAAATTATGAGCTGGTATAGCCATAAAAACAAGTCAGCCAATGGGAACTGTTTGGTGACTAAGAAACAGGGTCTGTTGTGAGCCATGTCAGGCAGCTCAGAGCCTTGGTGTGCCTTAGCTTGACTGATCTGTATATATATATAAGAGTTGGTTTGTTTTTGCAATCTTTGCTTCTGTGATGATGACTTCTGGATTCTGAGTTCTGGTTCTGGCTTCTGCTGTATGGGTACTGTATACATGCATCATACCTTATATTATTGTATATAAAAAAGTTCTTTCTATAAATGAATCCTGCTGAATCATTTACTTGTGTGCTGGTTTGATTGCTGCAAACTCTGACATATCATAATGTATATATTATGTTAAAATAAAGGAGAGAGATCATGTCTTGGGAGGATAGTTTCTTGAGCTGGCCATGTTAGTTGGGAATTCTGGGAGTTGTCATCCGAATGCGCTTGCAAAGTTGCTTACAGGATGCAGGGGAGACTGTGCTAACTCAAGACAGACAGCCTGTGTTACCTAATGAAACAGCCAACCCAGCTGTATGTTGACTCATGCTCATTGATAATATAAACCTTGACTGAGCTGAAAAAAAGGGAATTAAATGTTTGGCACAGTGGTTAGAATGCAGTACTGCAGGCTACTTCTGCTGACTGCCAATTGGCAGCAGTTTGGCAGTTCGAATCTCAACAGCCTCAAGGTTGACTCAGCCTTCCATCCTCCCGAGGTCAGTAAAATGAGGACACAGATTGTTGAGGTAATAGGCGGACTCTGTAAACCACTTCCGTAAAGCACTTTGAAGCAGTATTTAAATCTAAGCTCTATTGCTATATTTATAATTTTCAAAGATACTAATGGATAGTGGAAGAGTTAAATAGCACAGGAAATTCAGAAAACCAATATTTGGGAAGAATTAACATGATTTTTTGAGGGAGCAAAAGAGTCTCACTCCTTTAGTGTTGAGCTAATAGTTATTCCCAAGCATGAGTAGAAAATCCCATAATGTAATTATACTCAGGATGAGAAAATGCTTCCTTCTGTCAGTGCTGAATCTGCTGCCAATCAATGTTACTGAATGACCCCAAACTCTAGTATTATAGAAAAAGAAATAACATTTCTATGTATCACTATATTTTAGACCATGCATAATTTAAGGAAGCTATTCTCATGTTCCCCTTTGGCATCCTTTTTTCTTAAGCTTAAAAATCTTGAGGTGATGATGGTTACCTTGTTAGATCACTTTTTATGCCTGAGTCAGCTAAAAAATTACAAGATATCTTACCATTTACTTTCTTTCTTGTTCAAGTGAGGTGTAATAAAATCAGATATGAGCTGAAAATGTTCTTTAGGAAAGAACAAAGCTAGAAAATATTTTGGAATTTCCTCTGGCAATGCCATTCTGGTGGGCTAGCATTTTTGTAAAAATTAGCTTTTTTCATTAAAGCATATATGGGCACCTTCACTTTAAAGTGATATACTTACTAACGGGACATATATCAAATGTTCAGCTTTTCTTGATCATATTTTCTTTCTCTCTAGGAAATGGAGATTAAGTGTTCTGTTTATAAGATATGGTTGAATAAGTGATTTTTTTCTGAACTGCAGGCAAGGAATTGAAGTTTGATTTAAAAAAATAGGATAGGATTAGCAAAGTATTTCAGGACAACCTGATGTTCTCTCAAAGTACAGGAGTATCTCGGTATTCGACTGCTTCAAAACTTGATGAATTTGGTGCTCAATCCATTTTGACATCAGCTAACTTGGGTCCACTGTTCTAGAATTCTGGGAATAGTAGTTTCAATATACCCATACAGTACTTGTATGAAGTAGCTTGCATTAGAATTTGATTGAAAATTAAAATTGAAACTGGAATTGGCTTATCTCATATTCATATGTGAATATGGTTGTACCATGCATTGGAAACAAGAGCATTCCAGTGGGAAAATTGTGTGTGCATGTCATTTTTCTCTCTGAATGTTCCTGTGAATAGCTCTACATTGTGTAATGAATAATTTTTTTCACTAGAAAGACTTCTTGCATTACTAATCAGAAGACACCCTGCAGCTACAGTATTATGTATTTCCTTTAACAGATTTCTTTTTTCTTTCTGCTTAAAACAAATGGAAGAAGTGATACAAACTTCTAAAAATATCATCCATGTGGAACATAAGGAAGTCTTATAGGTTTAACTGCATGGTAAAGGGCTTGATGCTTTTGTATACATTTAATATAAAAAAATTAAGTGGGAAAACACTTCCCACTGTTATATTTGGAACAACCTGTACACAGTTTTATGAATCATGAACAAAGCAAATAACTTTGTCAAACCAAAATGCCATGCTGAGATATTTATTGAAATATAGACTACAGCTATAACTAACCTTGCTTTTGATATCTTCAGGTGTTCCATAAGTTGGGAGCAATGATCTTGGGTGTCATACCTTTCACAACTACCTTTATATAATTTGCCATATATGCTAAGGTGAGAGCCAAATTGGTGTAGAGGTTAAGTTCCAGGCTACAAACCCAGAAGACTGTGACTTCTAGTCTTCCTTAGCCTTAGAGCTGGTTGGGTGACCTTGAGTCAGACTCCCTGAGCTGTAGGAAGAATGCAATGGCAAACCACTTCTGAAAAATATTGCCAAGAAAACTGCAAGGACAATTCAAGACTGACCTGCTGTGGTGGAATGTATCTGGAGTCGCAGAAAGGAGGGGCTCCTTCTCATAGAGCAGACAGCAGGGGTTGGAATATCTGATAGGCAGCAAGAGAGTAAGGTCAGACCCTCCCTAGCAATTCACAGATTATATCTATAGTTATTGGAGATAGTTGCTTTAGTCTGGCAAGATTCTGTTTGTAGGTAAAGGAACTACTCAGAAGTAACTCCATGTGTGGTACTTCATTCTTTGGGCCTGATACATACAGACATCAAAACTATGCACACAAACACCCTTTTACTTTTTATAGTTGATAGCATATTGTACCTTCTCTGTTACTTACCAATGTAATTTTTCTACTTTTAAATTTAGTTTTTCGCACTTGTATTTATTAGGTAGATTGGAAATATAAAAAATAAAACCAAGGGCAGTTAAATATTTGTACATATATATTTAAGTGCCCTTTATGTACATGTAAATGTGTGCAATATTGTGTCCAATGGAACATTAATCTGGCATCACTTTCATACCTAATTCAGTTTGGAGGACAAATAACCATGTTTCTTCTTCCTCCTTACATAAATCCCTTAAGTTTCATTTCAAGGATGAGGTATTTATTTTGAGAATTAAGTCTGATTGTGATCTGTCTCCCAGAACCTCTCTTTATGCTCTGTCTGCTGTCTTTTGGGTGAATGAACAAAGAATTGCTCCTCCTTCTTCTCAGTAATGTAGTGATGGCTTTGTCTAAGTAGCGCCCTATCTTTCATAATTCCACATCACTGGATTCAATTTCAGATAAGCAGGTTCTCAAGAAGAACCAAATGTCACCCTGACAATTAGCTCTCTTGGAATGTCATGTGTTTTGTGGAAAAGAAGACTGTGTATCTGTGTGTGTGTGTGTGCTTGTATGGTGCATGCAAGAATGCATGCTTGTATGGTGTTTGCAGAAAAATCAGTAAGCTAAATTTCACTAATGCAATGAAAGAAACATTGCAGTACCAATTTTCATGGCTTAGAATTTCACAACATTAGAAAATGGAAACTCTAATTTATACACCAAATCTAAACAGACTAAAGTGTTGGTAATCCTTCAATCTCTTTTGTGGTGGAATGTAGTCTGAAGTCCCAGGAGGGAGGAACTGCTTCCTAGAGGACAAGGAGGAAGTGGAGCTTGGAATATCTGGTAGGCAGGAAGAGGGCAAAGATGACTCTCCCTAGCAGTTCACAAGATATATCTATAGTTATGCAGATTGTTGTTTTAGTTTGGCAAATTCTGTCTGTAGGTGAATAACAAGGAAAAAAGACTACTCAGAAGCAACTCCACATCTTCTTGTTTTGTAGTGCCTGACACTTTTGACATACATCCTCTCCAGCAACCAACACCCAGATAAGCAGTAATTAACTTCAGACAAACAACTGAACAGAAAACTTTAATCAAGCAACTGCTAAAGAAATAAATATACATTCTTTGGCAGGGCAAGCTACTGTATATAAACAGGGTGCAAATTCTACACTCACTAGGACTGGTGATTTACCTAGTTGGGTTAATGAAACATCTGGAAATAAACACCAAGCTCAGAGAGCACCAAGAGCTTCACAAATATTCAGATCTCAAAGTTATCCTCTAGCCTCATGAGTTGAGAAGATTGTGATGCATTACTGATGAAATCCAAACAGTGCAGAATGCTTTAGGAACAAAGTCAATTGAAAAATGATGAATCAGAGTAATCACCTTTAGAAACCAGCCACTGATGGAGTTTTAGAACCTACCGATGAGAGTCAAAAGTCTTGAACTGGAGGATCAGGGCAATATTGAATGGTTCTGTGTGGCTTCAGTAGATAATTGTAGCTAAGCCAATGAAGTTTCAGTTCAGCTGTTTTTCCAAAGCAATTGCCACTAAGATAGTTTTGCAACATTTCATCTACAGCTGTGCAGCAACTAGTATCCTATTGGCATGGATTCCTACATCACTTTGACATTTGGGGTTTTCCCCTTCCTTTTTGAAACCTAGTCCCTGGAAACAACAAGGAAAATGCTCACACATTGGAGGCACTAGGGCAGGAAGGTCAGTGGCTATGTAGAATTGCTCCACCCAATTTATATAGTTGATCAAAAACTAGAAATCCCCCCTCCAAAAAGACCCACCTATAACACAACCCCACAATCAATGAGTGAAGATAGCAGCATGCGTGGAATCATCAGAAAACTGATTAGAGAAAGTGGGTGCTTTCTCTGTTAATATCAGAGTCTTCCACCTACAAGACAAACTTCAATTTATACCTGATGCAGGAGATCATTTTGCTGCCCTTTAGATATCAGCAAATGAATGGGATAGGGAGTTTATTATGTAAGTTTAAGTTTATTATTGCCTCTAATTTAGAGATATGAAACACTACCTCCCCCATGACAAATAATCATATGATAATATAATGAGCCTCTTTCATTTCAGATCCCCAAGCCTCTGCATGTTCTATACATTTAGCAGGAAAAAAATCTTTGAATTAATTAACTGTAACATCCATAACCATCCTTAATGCAGATAACAGCTGTTCACTAAAGGTGTTTGGTGGTTTATCACTCCCATTCTTGGCTTCTGCTGCTCATCTGTAATTTAAGATGAATATTCCTTTGTGGGAAAGAGAAAATAAGCTTAACATTAAAGTAATTTTATGACTTGTAATGGGGGTCAAGTCTGAGTGTGCTTACTTCATTAGTATGTTTTGAATTATATTCAGCTACAGCCAGCTGGATATTTCAAATCATTTTTTCCCTAAGCCAGGCTTGAAAAAACAAAGGTGGTCATAAACTACTGTGAAAGCAGCCTATGGAGAAGGAAAATGTGTATTTTCAAAGACCCGAGCTTTTGAAACTGAGATCTGTGCCATTCAAATGCTGCATGAAATAGTTGATAAAATCTCTCTGATTGTATTAATCCTTTGAAGCTGCTTTAACCATTTCTGAAGGAATACACAGGCTAAAGCTGTAGAATTCATATTTTACTTTATAAATCTGATCTGCCGTCAGATCATATTTTTAAATTAACTTGGGAAACTAGTTTTTATCTTCATACTTCATTACTGAATTGATTAGATTTATATTTAATTATTACTGAGTTTTGGTTTTTTTTTTCTTCCCCCAAAGTGCTGTGAGATACTAGTATTCAATGTTATTATTGTATTTTGTGGGTTTTAATCCCATCATTATGGTAGCCACTGATAGTTTATTGAGTGAGCTTGCAAGCAAATTGATTAAATAAATTAACTGCTTTGTTTTATAACAAAAGAGAAAGGGAACGGAAGGAAATACAAGAGGGAAGGGGAGGGGAG
>JANHFL010004486.1:18742-30956 GCA_032468155.1 Oxyrhabdium leporinum | reverse complement strand
GGGGGTTTCGGAGGGGAGGATGGGATGGGGGTCAGGGTTAAAACTGAAAATTTTTAATGTATAAAACTTTTTCAATAAATATAGTAAGCTACCGTCAAAAAAAAAATAAAAAAATGCATTCATCTGTAAGAAGGTAAAATTGCAAGAAGAGACTCAAATCTTTCATATTTTGTAGGATATTGCTTCTGTTTATTGCTAAGGTAGCAACACTATTCCTTTCATTTTAATAAGCCAGTCTCCTCTGAAAATTGCACACAAGAGACTGTTTCCCTTCATTCAACACATATGTAGAAAGTTGTAAGCCTGGGTTTAAAGATTTCCAATGAGGTTTAATAATGTAGTAGGATATTTAATATATATTAATTAAATCAGCAGATGGTTAAAAGGAGCCTGGTTGGGAGAAAATAAGCATTGAAAAGAAATATAAGTGCTATGTAATTAAGGGAAACCTGCTGAAACAAAGGAAGTACAATTACTTTTTTATTAACACATTAGACTTCAGTACCATGCCAAGGAATTTAATTACTACTTAACTTGTAGTATATAGTTCAACACAGAAAGACATATGAGTAAAAAAATAAAATGTAGAGTTGGATTTTGAAACAAGCTGTTACCCACACATACTTTAGAGGAACTGTTATCTTCTTTTTTGATTACTGTATGCTTATGGGATTGAAGTCCTATCCATTTATATATGCATGTGATGTCAACACACATGCAAAAAGGGTAAGGGTGTGGCTTAGATCCAGTAGTCATAACCAGCATCTTGTCTTTTTAAATTCTTCATTTCTGTTTCTGTGAAAATGCTTGTCTCCTGCCCACTAGGTGATAAAAGCTTCACTTCTTGTTCCATCATCATGAAGTGTGATCTGTAAACTAAGGGGTCCTTGATGCTCTCTGAGCTTGTTTGTTTTCTTGCAGATGTTTCATTACCCAGACTAGGTAACATCACCAGCACTGATGATGTTACCCAGTGTGGGTAATGAAATGTCAGCAAGAAAACAAACAAGCTCAGAGAGCACCAAGGACCCCTCATTTGAATCTTGAGCTATAAATATTCTCCTTTATTGATCTATAAACTATGACTGAAAACTGTGTTTTGATTTATGTGCATTGATTCAGTTATAGGAGCTTGTACATATACAAGTAGGAGGCATAGATGTATGATGGTGGGTTTGAATGCTACTATAACTTACAATGCCATAACCTGTCAATTTAAGCAATTACATTTGAAGGGCCCATGAGTATCTGCCTAGAGGAAAATGAACATGTTATGTAAAAATAACAAAGGAGACCTCCTGAACTGCAGAAAGAAATTGTCCAGATTTCCACATCATTTTTTGAAAATGGCATCTAGCTGAAGAATTGTCTCTATTAGCTCATAAAAGCAGAGGCCTTGTTACATTCAATTGGACAAATTTCCAAGAAATGACATTTAAAAGCATGGGTTTGATAAGTCTACCTTTGATTCCCTCCTTCCCACCTGTCTTTCTGCAAAGAATAATGAAAAACTCATTTCTTCAGCTTGTATTACTGCTTTAAAAGAACTTTGGTTGACATTTTACTGCAATGGATGGGACCCTGCCATGGTCATTAGCTCCAAAGGACTTTCCCCTGAGATTGAAAATAGTATTTGCCAAGACTCAGGAGCTTGGAGAAAAGAGCACACTGAATAAATATATAATTGAAAATAAAGAGAGAGATGCACAATATTTATGTAATTGCAAGTTTTGTTTGCAAAGTATAAAAGTTCTGGATTTTTAAGACCTATGGCAAAGCTCTTATAAATCAAAGAAAAGTTATCTGAGCAACTATACTAAATTCTAACTATATTTTAAAAATTGAAATACTTTTAAGATTTGATGATTGCAAATTCCAGTCTAACATTATCTGTTCCACACACACAAATACTCTATCTCAGTCTAATGCATGGTTTGAAACCAATATTGAGAAATGGTTCTTGGCAGTTTAGATATAGCCGTGCTTATACTTACGTGTATTTGGAGAGAACATGCAATAATATTAAATAGCATTAGCAAACTCCAAAATCATAGGTATGATTCCTATGGTCAATGTAAAAATTGTCATTGAATTGTAATGCGTATGTGACAGAAAGATGAAAATGTACCACAAGAATTAATGTGAGTGGGATTTATGTCCCTCAGTGAATAAGTACAACTCAAAACCTCAAAAAGTGCAACTCAAAACAAAGTTATGCAATTGATAAAAATGAACTTGATAAAGTAAAACTGTTAAAAAAGAAACAGATTCTCCCACTATTAAAGAAAACATGATTGATAAGAAAATAGATATCTCTTTTTATAAAAAACTTTAACTGATTCAGCTTTTCCTACATTTGCATAAACAGTGAATTGGATCTAGTTCTGCCTAGAAGACTTCCATTGAAATAAATGGGAAATTCATTTTCTCACTGATTTCAATAACTTTGCATCACATTTGTTTGTTTCTTTAATTTCTGTGCTGCTCATCTCAATGATCCAGTAACTCTAGGTGGCAGTTTTTTTAGAGCCAACCCAGGCTTCAAAAAGCAGATTCTAAAATTTTGGATAATGGATGTTGTTTTATAGCAGAACTTAAAAGATAATGATATTTTTAACAGTAAAAAGGATTTTCTTTTTATCTGCCACCAACATTTTTAAGAAGGCCTATTTTTTTTTAAAAAATGTATCTGTATTGATAGTCATCAGGAGATTCTTTTAAGTTAATTTAAAAAGTAAACTTTTCTAACCAATTAATCAACTACTGCAACTCTTGAATGAAAATTGGAAGAGACCCCCACATTTAAAAGAACATATTAACAAACATAAAACTAGACCAGGATAGTTGGTTCTTGGGAACTGTTGGACTTCAGTGACTGTGGTCTAGACAACAGATTTGCTGACATTTCACTGGCAACTGTGGCTGGCATTTTCAGAGAAAAGGTGGTCTTGTTATGCAGAACACAGGCAACCAATGAGGAAATGACTGGGCTATAATCTGACTTCTGATTGGGTTTTCACCTAGTTTCCAACTGGTACCCTACTGTTGTCAACCTGCATCAATCAGAAACCAGCTCAGCTACAGACCAATCAGAGACCAGTGAATCATCAGGAAATTTGTTGTCTGGACCATGGTCACTGAACTCTGAAGCCCAATAGATACTGGCCAGGAAAACATACACCAGTACATAGTTTCATGCACTGAATAAGTGAAAAGAATGTATTGCAGGCCAACTCCCCTTATCACCCTATCACCATTGCCACAGATCTGTATCACATCTCTCTTTCAGAGGAGGAAAAAAAATACTTGAGTGGGTTCAAGGAAGAAAACAGCATTTGGACAGAAGTGCATGTAAGAACAAAAACTGAGATCAGGAAAAAACAGAGCCTTTGTGGAAATCAGTTTTTTATGATGTTCTCCATAATAGTCCTACATGCTTCATTGAAAAATGTGTAGTTACCTCTACAAATTACCATCTAAGTCAGCCCAGGCAATGTACTTATTTGTTTTGTAATTCATTCTGTGTTATTCCTTTCTTTTGTTTCTGCAAATCGTAAGTGGCTTGCTGTATCTTCTTTTCTCTAAATTCCTCTCACTGACTGCTGTTCCTCCATCTAGCTTTTATTGTAATTTTATGTAGCTATGGGGTAGTTTGGATCATTTCGAATCTTAAGGCAAAAGGAAGTCAAGGAAGAATCTAGTTAGCCTGGTAGCAGAAGAATAAATGTTAAATCACTTAACAAGCTACTGAAATGGAATTTTATTTTATCTGATCATTATGTTCCTTCCATTTCTATAAAAGCTTCTTAGAAGAGAGAGAAAAACTAAGCTTTGTTTTCATCTATTCAGCTCAGTCTTTGGAGATCAGATGGGCAGGGAAGCAGATACTTCCCAATAGAAAATTAAATTCCCAATTTCCAAAGGAAGATAGCAGTCGTTCTTTCAGCTTTGTAAGTGTGAAATTGAATGCCTTTTGATTTTCCATGCTGCAAGGATAATCAAAGCTCCATTACTCAGCTGAATGCACAAGGCCAGATCCAAGGATAAGAGATCAGATGGCTGCAGGAAGAAGCAATGGCAGAACAGAGGTAGCATCAGCAGATGGCAGTTTCTGGGCATATCTACAAATTGTTTTTAAGAGGTTTTGAGCTCAAATCTGTATCTACTAAAATCCTAATTGACCCATCATATCTTGGTTTAATATTTAAAGGAGAAAAGGGAGGCTCAATGAAAAGTTCTGTTCAAAGGATCTGTTTATGCTTTTAGAAATAACCCAAAAGTGCTTTTTAAAAAGGCAACTGTACTTTCTTGGTTTTTCTTTGAAAACATTCTCATTCAGAACTGAAGAGGCTTCTAGGATGAAAAGCAAAATGGTTTGAAGAAATACCAAGAAAGTACAGTTATCTTTTTAAAAAAACCCCTTTCAGACGACCCTGACCTGGATGATTGAGAATCTCTTTTCGAAATAACTTTTCCCATTGTTCTGTGATATCCAGTTTTGCTTATGAATTATAAACACACTGGATTGTGCTTTCTTGTTCAATTTTTATAAAAAGAAAAAAGTGATAAGAAAAGTCTTTTCAGCAAGACCTTACAGTACTTGTACCAATACAAAGTAAATATACAATTACAGAGGCCATAAATGTTCCTTTAGAAGAAGGTGTCTTCTTATATTCTTCTGTTGCATTGGCAATGTGGATTACTAGCAATAGCAATAGCACTAAGATTTATATACCACTTTATAGAACTTTATAGCCCCCTCTAAGCGTATTGCCCCCAACAATCTGGGTCCTCATTTTACCAAACTCGGACGGATGGAAGGCTGAGTCAACCTGAGCTGGTCAGGATTGAACTCCTGGCAGTGGACAGAGTCTTCTAACCACTTTATAGTCTGTCAGGGCAAAAATCTGATTATGAGCATGGCTGCAATACTGCATTCTAACCACTGCGCCACCACGGCTCATATAGTCTATGAGTTATGCAAAGCATGATGGTGTAGTGTGGTATGGCTATTTCTTTCATGTAGGACTTGACCTTCCATAGCAATCCCAAAATTTTCTTAACTTGCCATGTAATAGAGAGATCTCAATTTAATGTATAGTTATCATTTAACTCTGCATGTTAAGGTTTCAACCTGTACTATTCCCAGTAGGCATGACAACTTTAACTCTGCTGTAGCTGGGTTTATGATTTTTCACCATGGGAAAATTAAACTTAACCTTGAGAAATGGAAAAACCTGCAATTGTCAATGATAGGAAGGATAGCAACCATAAAAATGAATATTCTGCTTCAAACGATTCCTATAAAATTAGAGAAAAAATACTTTGATGAACTAAATACAATAATCTTGAAATACATATGGCAGAGGGAAAGAGCGAGAATAAGATTGAAAATGTTACAAGACTCAAAGAACAATGGGGGCTTTAGATTGACAGATTGGGAGCTCTATTACTAGGTTTCTGTGCTAACATGGGTGAAAGAATGGATAACTCTTAGAAATAGAAAATTCTTACTGCTGGAGAGGCATGATCTCCAATTGGGATGGCATGCCTTCCTTGGTACGAAAAAAATGAAATACATAAATACTTTTAGACATTATGTAAGGAACACTCTATACTTAGTATGGGAAAAGGTTAAAGCAAAAAACTATATGAAAATTCCAGCCTGGCTTTCCACAATGGAAATATCCAAATGTTGTAAATTTGGAAAAAAATATAACGTATAAAGATATCTTAAATGAGAAAGGGGAACTTAAAACTAAACAGGAACTACAAAATGAAGGAGTGGACCTCACATGGTGGCCACATCTGCAAATACAATCAAGATATGTGAAAGACGCTAGAATATATGCTTTTATAAAAACCAACAGCATTTGATTGGATACTATTAGGAACAGATGAAAAATTAGTAAAGAAAATATGTAGTTATTTATTAAGCCTAAAAATGGAAGATGAAAAAATGAAAGAAACAATTATAGTATGGGCAAAGAATTTTGGCTATACAATTGAACTAGATAAATGACAAAAACTTTGGGATAGAAATTATAAATTGACAGTGGCAACTACATATAAAGAAAATTGTACAAAATGTTTTATAGGTGGCACTTGCCATCAGCAAGATTAGCAAAGATGTTCAAAAACATGTCCACCAAATGTTGGAAATGCAATCAGATACTGGGCTCATACTACCATATGTGGTGGACATGCCCAAAGGCAAAAAAATATTAGACAAAAATACATACTTGGTTAGAGAAAATGACAAAGCAAGAAACATTTTTGTTAGGTATAGTACCAGGAAAATATGATAAGTGGGTTGTATGTAACAGTACATGTGCTGACAGCAAGAATTGTATTCCACAATATTGGAAAAATGAGGGTACGCCTACAGATGAAAGCATAATTAAAAAAAAATATTATTAACTGTGCAGAAATGGATAGGCTAACATTAAAGATAAAGGATAAAGAGGATACAGAATATTATTTAACATAAGATTTGTTTTACAAATAGTGACAGCAGAGGTAGAAATTAGAAGTTGGAAGAATACTACTATAAACTGTACAAGTAAAGATTGTTATTATTATTGATATTAGGTATAGGTAAATTGACCAAGACATTAAGCACTGTTAAAGAAAAATGTACAAATAAAACATTAAAAAAAAGTATTTGGCCAGCACCTGTTGAGATGACATTGTTTCCCATTGTTGTGTAGCAAGCTGAGAAACAAAAATATGTCTGTGGCATATTTGGTGATATTTCGTGATTTTTTCCAGTTCTTTTTCTTTGACTCTGGCATCTCCTGATACCGCGATATCAATAAATTGTACATTTCAGTTTTCAACAACTGTGATATCTGGTGTGTTGTGTTCCAAATGATGATCCATCTGCATTTGAAAGTCCCACAAGTTCTTCACCTTCTCATTTTCAATAACTTTTTCTACTTTATGTTCCCATGACTTTTTGGATACAGGTAAGTCGTATTTTTTTCATAATGACCAGTGGATTAGTTTAGCAAGCAGACACAAATATGTTTGCATGTTTCTGTCAACCTCTCAGCCTGATTGTGGAGAAGTGGCTAGTTAGCATTCAGGTTGCTTAAAATGGGAATTTTGGCAGCTGCCAAAGTGACACAAGTATTAATTTGCAAAGACAATGCATTAGTTCATATAGAAAAGAATAAAGATGATGATTTGTCAGCTTCAATCCAATCTGTTATGTTTCATTTGAAGGTTGGAAAAGGGGAGTATTATATCACAGGTGGGATACCTTTTGGTAATGAAGGTTGTATTTAACATGGGGGACAGGAGAGTGGAGGTCACATCAGAATGGATAAAGCTAGAAGGGCCATGGTCTCCGTTTCATTGCTCTCCGAGTTTGAAGTTTTATTTTTTTGTTAATTATCTTAGAACTGTTTTATACTACTGTATATATTGAAGACATTGGTGTCAAGGCTCTGACTAATGAACTCAAGGAAATCAGAACTCTGAGACTTGGCTCCTTCTCAAATGTCTGCGTTAATGAGTGCATCACATCAGCACAGCTTCAAAGGAAAACCAAATCTAAATCTTTCCCGCAGTTTCAATATAATTAAACTAGGAAATAACCCATCTCCAAGTGTCACAGGTCACATTGGCCAATTGAGTTAATTGGCAGGCTTTTCAGGCACTCCTTTCCCAATCTTATCTGTTGCTAGTGGAGATGACCTCAGTTTCTCATGAGAAAGCTTTTGTTGTGTCTAGTAATGCATTCCAACCTCTTTTCCCCCTTGTCCCCTGTCTGGTAACTAATGAACAGAGAAATGGCTGTGGCCAGGTTCAGTTTGAAGTTGACAATTGGAAGATAATTTTTCTGGATGCCTATATTAAAACAACAAGAAACCATGCCACTGAAATTTACCAATTCATAGTTAACAGATGGCTAAAGATACAGAAATACTGAGAGATTGAGAAGGACAAATGGGACCAACAATTGAGGATACATTTTAGATACACTTAACTATATACCATGTTTCCCTGAAAATCAGACTTACCCCAAAAATAAGCTCTACCCTGATTTTTAGCATGCTCCTAATATAAGCCCTACCCCAAAATAAGTCCTAGTGAAGAGGGGTGGGTGTGGCCAGCACAGGAGGCAGTGAGTATGCATGGGTCAATGGTGTCTGGCAGCAGTTGCAGCCCATGCAGTATAGGTGCGTTGATTCCCTGTCCAAGCAGCAAATGGAGGCAGAGACAGGGGGAGGCAGATGATCCAGATGAACCACATGGGTCATGGCACAGCCAAGAGTTGGTGGGCCAGAATGGGTAGGACCCATGGGAGGATTTTCTTCACATCTCTTGGCTTGCCTGCAGCCTGCACAGTGTATTGGGATTGCCTGCCTTCTGCCCCATGCCTCTGCTTCTGTCTGCTGCCATTGCCACCTTGCAAAGATGAGACTTCTGCAGCCGGCTTCCAATCCACCAACTCTTGGCTTTTCTGGGGCCTGACTGGCATGTCCAAATCACTTGCCTCACCCCCATGCCTCTGCCTCTATCTGCTGCTTGGACAGGGAATCAACTCACCTATGCTGCATGGGCTGTGCAGCCCCAGAGTGCACTGACCAAGGGATTGGTGGGCTGCAACTGGTGCCGGATGCTGGCTGCCCCCATGTGCTTGCCACCTCTTATGCACATGCCAGGAGCGGGGCACCCAGCCGGACTCATCACCCTGATATAATGTTTCTCTGAAAATCAGCCCTAATTTCTTATTTTGGAGCCTTAAAAATATAAGACTGGGTCTTATTTTCAGGGAAACACAGATATATGTGTGTGGTTCATATTTACTCACAATCAAGAACTCTGAAAATACAATATTCCCACTTGTGCAAAAAAAGAGCCCTGCACTCATGTTTGTGATGGACAATGTTCATGTTGAAAGTCTCATTATAATGCATAGATTGTACTCATCCATTCTCCCATGGTTCCATGTATACACACTACATGGAAAAGTGTTTGTTGTTTAGGTGGAAAATCAAGAAGCTGCAATGGAGACCATGCTGGATGAGACATTTTTCTCTGTTCATCAATGCAATAAATGTAAGCCAGAGCAAATATTTGTGTCAGGGTAATTGACTGGAGAATATATCATATTAATTGCACTAGTTAGTAAGTAATTATCAGGAAACACCAGGAGAAATCATATTCTATTGTGCAGAATATGGGAAACAAAGTTTCGATTTCATATCCTAATAGATTGTGCCATATCATTTCCTTCACTGGGGATTTGTTTAACGGAGACTCCAGCTGATATGAGCCATCACTTAAATTGAAAAATGGCAATTCTTTTCCCCCATAACCTTGATACAACTCCTATTGGCCCAAACAAGTGATAATAAGATATCTCTTAGCCAAGGCAATGTAAGGATTAGCTAAGAAAACAAAGAGGCTTTATTTTACATCTCAAAAATAGAAGATAAATAAGTTTAAAAAATAAAAGAGGGAGAGAAAGGGAAAAAGAGAAGCTATGTTTTCAATAGAAATCTTGCTTCTTGTCCACATGAAGACCATAGTTGCTCATGTTATATTGGACAGTCTTATTTCAGCATCAGCTTACCATCTGTCTTCCAGCTTGAATTGCTTTCTTCCAATTATGGAAAGCATAAAGTAGTGAAGGACATAAAAGTGGAAGTCTAGAAGGTAAGGACAACATTGAGATTAAGGAAATAATGCCCTTTTTGCCTCTTAGGGACTATAGCTGATTGCCCTGGGTTACCTTCCAGTATATAATGCCACAAGCACTCAGACAAGGAAATATTCAAGTCAGGGAGTAGATTTGTGTGTTTAATCTTTGTACTAACATTTGTAAGCTATCCATTCTTATGCATTTCAGAGTGGTTCACAGGAATGCAAAGCAAAGAGCAGGAAAGAAAATAGGATTAAAATACCCAATTAAAACACTGTATTGTGGTACTTCCATGCAATACCTCTTATGGAGAGCAGTCCTTTGAGGTAGACAAAGTCAATTGGCAGGCACAACAAGTATTCCAGTTATGCTCTTTATTGCAGTAAGGTAGAATATCAGAATTGGGAAAGACTTCCAGAGTTACTGCCCTGTTTCTGCTTTTATTACTGACTTACACCCAATTGGTATGGCAATTCACAATTTACTCAAGATCAAGAGAAAATAAGAGGCAAAGCATACAAACCAAACAGAGTCTCAAATACTGGCCTAAATGATTGACTTTTAAATAGAGCATGCCGGAGAATAATACAAAATCAGTCCAAGATTCCAAGAGCCAGTCCAAGGTTGTCAGAGTGCAAAGGTTGAAGGTTTCTTACACAAACAGGATTCACAGAAACATCACAGAAGAGCTGGAGATCAGACAATTTTTTTTCCAGTAAAGGGAACATAGCTTAGAGCTGCATCTCAAATCAGGGTACAACCAAACCTCATTCTAGGGCAGTTTCACTCTTACAATTTGCCAGAATAGCTCTTTGTGGCACTGGGCCAGATTGAGAGATGTATGTATTCCTATCCTATTAAGTCCCATCATAAGAGTACATAGCCTTGTGACATCCTTCCCCCGCCACTCAGAACATCATGCTCTGGAGATGAGATTGGCCCCAATATTGCTGCCTTTTTGCAAACTGTTAAAGACATGGATTTATCATTGGCCTTGGGGATCTGGATATAAGGATGAACCCAAGTGATTGTTTTGATGTGTTGATCATTGTTCTTTTTTCTGGGCAACTCCTTCTGCCAAAGTTTTGTATAGTTTTTAAGTCATGAATCTGAGATGGGCAGCCACATAATTTGAAATAATAAAGAAATAACAATATGAGCACTCTGAGCTTGGTTGTTTACTTGCAGATATTTCATTACCCAAACTAGGTAATATCATCAACATCTTACAACCCTCCTCCTCCTCTACTGTACAAATCAAGTGGTGGGATTCAGTCAATTCACACTAGTTCACTAGAACCAGTTGTTAATTTTATGTGCAGTTCAGCGAACCAGCTGTTGGAAGAAATCTTCTTCCAACAGCCCTTTGTTTTTCCCACCTTACGGGGTTAATCCTGTCAGGAAGGTGGCATTCTGGTGTGCCTGTGTATATTGTTTCTAGCCTAATCCTTATCTTTATTATTGCCCTGATTAAGTGTTTTCAGAAACTGCCTCTGCAGTTAAGCCTTGTTACATTGTAACAGCTGTTAATGGTTCTTGGCAGTATGCCCAGACTTTTTGTAGCCTGAGCTTCTCCAGAGGGTTTTTTTTTTATTAGGGGCTTGACTTTCTTAAAGGGGAAGGGTTGATTTAAGCTTTTTACACTACTTTAGTGGTTCCTGGCCCTGTCCTTTTGGGGTGTACTTCCAACATGGCTGAATCTCCTCCCAACTACTCCTTGCCTCCTCCATCCCAATTAAGGGTGGGAGGGGGCGACCGTGGACCTCTTTCTTCCTTGGATCTGTAATCTTCTCTAAACGGAGCAATCTGGCTAGTTTTTGGCTTCTTTGTTACCAAAAAAAAGGCTTTGAGAGGTCTTCCACCTCCCCCAACTGATGGGAAAGCTATGAGTAATCTTTTCAGGCTGCAGCTGCCTGCCTGATTGAGTTAAACAATTGCTGAGAGGCAGGATGCAAGCTTGGCACTCTGTCTGATTTTTTTACTGCCTTTCTGAAGGCATGTGATCTTTCCTTAAATCTGGATGATTTTGTTAGGATATCTTGTGAGGTGAGTGAGACCAGCAGGTATTTTTATGTGGTGTAAATGGCTCTAAGGATTGCTTCTCTTGGGTGGGAAAGGGTGCTTTGTCGTTCATTCTTGTCTATGGGGATTCTTCAGTCATCCAGGTCATGGTTGTCCCAGAGGTGCTTATTTCAAGAATAATTGAACTTTCTTGGTTTCCAAAAAGTCCACACCTGTAGAAAAGGCACCTTTGGGACAGAAGTCTCTTGCATTGCTTCATAGTGGCCAAGGCACATGATTGCTCACTGATAGTAATATTTTTTTTAAAGGAAGTAGGTGTGTGGATCCTCCCTCCAGTTAGTTTTAGTTTTCTCTCATGATAATAAGGCTTAGTAACATGACACCAAGCTTGAAGTTTATTTAGATATCTGTGGCATGTACTAATTTTATTGTGATCCTGACAAGCTTGAAAGGATAGAGACTTGAACCTGGGTCCCCTATATACTTTATTAATTTGTCTCTTTAGCTCAGCATTTTGTAGCCCAAGTGTGCCCACCC
>JANHFL010004486.1:3996-15892 GCA_032468155.1 Oxyrhabdium leporinum | reverse complement strand
TAGGAGTATGACATGTTATGTATCCATTCATCCAGTAGATGGCACTTTCAGCCAAAAATCAACATTAAAAATCCACTGTAAGGCTATTCTGCCAGTAATTATTTCCAGATTAGTTCAAAGTCTCCAGTGTAGTATCTCATAGACAATTACATATCCAGCATTACAAAATGCCTATTCAAAATCATGCCAGTAGAATTTACATTCAAGTCTTTCTATATTTTACAGCTTTAATTTACTTTCTGTTTGGGTGTCAGTTTGCTCTAAATCTCTTGAGTCGCCGCTAAAAAACATTCTAGAGAGCCCCTTTTTGGATTAATTTTCTTTTGGGGTCAAGTCTTAAGCACAATTAAAAAATTGCCTCACCCAGCTCTGATCACTGTCTACTCTCACCACTCCAGCACAGTCTTGGTTGCTTTCGGCTTTCACAGCTTCATGGCGGCCATTTTGGCCACCTCTTCTTTGTCTTCAGTAAAGAGAAAAAACTGTGGATCAAGCAGGAGAGCCGCCATTCTCCATGACCTGCAGGGTGCCCCTCCTTATCAGTCACCCCTACAGGGTGACTTAGCCTCTCAGGGCGCTCTCCGACGGAGAAGAATCAACATAGGAATACGGAGCCCTGTTCCCCTGCATCAATCCCGCCGTGACATCACCCCGGAAGTCTCTCCTCCTTCTCAGTCTCTCCTCCTTCTCTTTCTCTTTCTCTTTCTCTTTCTCCTTCTCCTTCTCCTTCTCCTTCTCCTTCTCCTTCTCCTCCTCCTCCTCCTCCTCCTTCTTCCTTTTGTGGAGTTTTATTTTGTTTAAAATCTTTTAAAATATGTACGTGTTTAAAATGACAATTAGGTAACAAGGTTTGTAAAGATTCAAAGGTAGAATGGGTAAAAAGACTTACAATATGGAGCAAAGAAAGTCAGAATTTGAAATACAACTGTATTCTGATGAAAATGTAATTGCTAAAATGTACAAACTTTCATTGAAAATTGAAACAGAGGAAGAATAGGTTAAATAATACATGATAAAATGGAATAAGAATTTAACAGATTCATACAGATGGGAAAGAATGTGGTTAAAAGGTTGAAATTTACATTGTGTTATAGAATTTTTATAAAATGTTGCATCATTGCTACATGATACCAGAAAAATAATATAGAACATATAAAAGCAATTCATATGTATGTTGGATATGTGAACAACAATAAAATCTTATCATACTCAACAGACATGTAAAAAAGTTTTAAAAATGGATTCAAATACATGCTTTAATAAGAAATATTTTAAACAGGAATATTTAATTGAATCCAGAAGTATTCCTTTTAGAATTAATGGATAAACATTTGGAAAACTGTCATAAAAGATTATTCCTCCATATTATTACTGCAGAAAGATTTCTATATGCACACTTGGAAAGATTTGCATTCCACTCTGAAAGAATGGTTGATGTTTACAAATTTTGCTGAATAACTGACTTCTTTGATTAGAGAAAACACATTATCTGTTTATTGGTGACTGGAAGCTCATGGCCTTTTTGCATAAAAATGAAAAAAAGAACTTGTGATTTATGGTTTTGATTAGTCAAGGTAGATTATAGAATGAACAGTAATATGATACAACTTTAGAGAAAGTGGTTAAAATATATTTGTACTTTTAACTGCTATGAAGAATACTGGATGCATTTTTCTTTATTTCCTTTCTTTTTTGTCTTCCTTTTTTATTTCCTTTCTCTTTTGCCTTCCTTTGGTTTGTATTCATTTTTATCTTCTTGTTTAAAAGTTTTAATAAAAATTATGTACAAAAATATGAATATTTAAAAGTGATTGAATCAGATGTGATTCAATCTTCAAATCAAATAGCAGACTCAGTTTGGAACATAAAATTGAATCAGATACTTTCAGATGTATTCAGGGTTTAAATGGACATTTCTGCAAGCACATACATACTTTTCATCAAATAAAATCTTGGAATCAATATGACATTTCAAATTGTATGTTTGAATTGAACCTGCTTGACTCTTCAAGCCAAATCAAATTTGTAATATGCAAACCTGTAACTTTAGCAGTGTAAACAGTAGTAACAATGCCTATATAGTATTTGCTCCGTTAATAATAGTTATACTAATAGTAATAGAGGGAGGGAGAAGGAGGAGACTATATTACAGGATAATAGGATGTATGAAGCCAGACACTATTTTCTTCTTATTCTAATAGGTGGGGAAACTTGGTTTTATTTGGAACTATCCATGGTCCTGTATCCTGCTTGTATTTGTGTTGCCTTCCTCAGCCTTCTCCAATGAGAGACATGCTTTGACTTATCTGCCAATTCTAAATAGACTTACATTTTTTCCTTTCATTCCAGATCAAATCAGCATACTAAACATTATTCCCTTTCTTATAGGAACAATCTTATGCTGATAGTGATTTCCCCAGTATAACCCAGTCAACTACAGTGAATGAATGATAGTGAACTTGAACATTGATCAAACAATTCCTAGTCCAACATTTTAACTATTATACTAGAGATCTGCAGTACAACCAGCGTGTGCTGCCAATGGTATGGTAGTCACAGTTCAACATGACTGTTGGTATATGGCTTTCAGCATAGGCACAGTTTCTGTTAGCTCCTGGCTTTAGGCTTACCTTTGGCAGCACAGTTAGGAAAAATCCCCCAAGTAAGCTCACAGAGTGTTGTTTTCAATCTGTTCAAATATGATTGTGCTCTGTACCTGAGCAACAAACCATTAGAATCAGAAAAGAAGACTTTAAAAAACCCACATCAACCTGAATATCTATGTATCTTATTCTTAGTGACTGAGCGATTGGATGAACCCATGTTTCATGTCAATGTGTTTGTGGTCTCCTGATTATGTTTGTTCATATTTTAATACAATCCTGTTGTAGAATAATGGATGACTGCTTATAAAGAGTCATAAACTATGGCAGATATGCAATGGATACCAGTCAGGGCTGTGAAAAACTACATATCCCGGTACCAATGGCAGTTTTTCTGTACGAGATGACCTGGTTGTAGCTGAGGGATGGGTCAAGTGTGTAATTAGTCTTAAGTCCCTCTGTGTCCACTAGTCCAACCCTCCTTGAATTACATTGATTCTTATCTAGTGCCAATTTGCTTTGACCATTAGCAGTACAGATTCTTGTAGAGTTTTAGCATACAATAAACCTACAGTTATTTGAACTGTCTGAACTCCTGATTTCCTGTGCTTGACATTTTCTGCATTGCTGAAGTGTGCTTTGTTTTAATTTGGGATATCCCAGGTAATTTAATGGAAAGCCTTTCATAGCAAGTAGATAATTATTGGGCAATGATGGGGTGATGGGGTGAAGAAAAAAAGGAGAAAACATTTACTTGCATCTTTAAGACTATTGTCTAATTGTTTTGTTTTGTTTCTTAGTCCAAACAGCCTCCATTTAATCACTATTCATACTCAGAATTAAATATTAACTTAAAATGGATGTTTTTAGATTATCTTAGTTCTATAACAATGGAATAATGTATTACAGATTTACCCTGGCACACTTATCTATCCTCAGATGATGATTTCCATCTGGGTGATGTTTTGCAAGAAGACACTGTTGTTGTTTACTAAAGGAAAGTGATTTGCTTTGTTTTACGTGCAGTAATCACACACTTTGCATATATATGACTTTCTTGAAAGAAGGAAAGCTTCTTGGCATGTTTTTATTGGTTCTCATTATTATTGTGTCAAAATCGGTCTTCAAATTTTGCAGAAGTTTCTTTCCCTAAAGAAGAGGCTTCTTCTAACTCTTTCCTAGGAGACTTAAGAATTTCTGTGGTTTGCAATACAGATAAAAGGGATCTCTTGGGGCAGAAAAATGGGGGTTGGGTTATTTATTCAGGGATGGCTGAAAGAAGGACTTCATGTGGCCAGAGGGAGTGGGAAAATCCATGTAAGGGACTGGAAAAGATGTTAACCCAAAGAAAGAGTTCTTCCCTTGGTCTTCAGAAGCTTATCTACTGTCCAGGAACCAGCATTTTGACTCCAGAGTGAGAGGGCTAATAAATTCAAATTCTGCCTTTTTTTAGCTATCAACAACAGACAGATTTAGGTTTCCAGGTTCTGAGTAGTAAATGGAAGAGTTTAGCTTGTTATTAAGAATGCATAAACTAGGGTTGTCCAGTAGATGACACAAACGCTACCCAAACCCTACAAGACTTGTTTTTAGGCTCATATGAAGCCTTGAAAAGGTACTTCAATTAAAGCCTCATTTGAAGTACCACAACAACCTGCTTATATTCAGTGAAGTAGCTGTGGACTTTCCTTTGCTGGTCAACCTTGCTATGAAAAGACTGCAACAATCACTTTTGATCAAACAAGGCAACAGATCAAAGCAGTTTTGTCCCTCTTAAGTGCTGCTATTCAAAGTAATGAAGAGGAGCTCATCACCTTCCTGCCATTCACTGATATTAAGATTGGTGAGAAATGATAGATAGAGAGTAAAGATCTTAGAAAAACAAGTAGATGGGGTTTAAGTCAAGTTTGGTTTGTTCTTTCATACTTCATTACCTTGAGGTAGTATATAAGATATCTATTGCTTTTAACCAGATAGAAAAAGTCTAAATTATCCATAGTGCACATTTTTTGCTATTTGCAAGCCAACTGTTTAGTTGAATCTCTGGCCAGATGCCATCGAAGGAGGGAATTGAGTCAGGATTGCTTAGCAATAATACTTTGACTTATATACCTCTTCACAGTGTTTTACAGCCTTCTTTAAGCAGTTTACAAAGTCAGCATATTGCCTCCAACAATCTGGATCCTCATTTTACCAACCTTGGAAGGATGGAAGGCTTGAGTCAACCTTGAGCTGCTCAGAATCAAATTATTGGAGTGAGCAGTGAGTTAGCCCTGCAGTACTGCATTCTAACCATTGCACCATCACTTCTAGATCTTTCCTTAAGGATTTGGGACCAATTCCCTTTTAAGAATTTTCAACTTTTTCCTAAGCAGATATGATCACAATTCTGCAGATATTCTTCCTCATCCCTATAATTGAAAAAGTGCAGCCTACATCTGCATTGCTGTATGTTGCACCATAAAGCACACAACCCACAATTCTGATTTGAAGGTCATAGCAAGTAATAAATATACTTTTCACCATCCTTGATCTGCACCACTTGCATGTGGGAGGTGTGTTGAAGAAAGCAATTCTTTTTCAGTCCTTGAAAAAATGTTGGACAATTTATATAATGTAGCTCCAGACTACATTATTCCCCTGGAATGATTGACAAGGCTTGTCCTCTTTGGAATATTCCCTGTGCCTGCTTAGAATAATGCATTTCTATCCATTATTATTTTCCCATGGGAAGCATTGTACACCTCACACAGCAAGAAATAACCATTCCACTTTCCTGTCTGTGCAAATATGATTATATATATAACAGGACAGCTATACAAACAAAAGGAAAAGAGCCTTCCTACATTCTTTGTGTTTACAAAGGCTTTCTATGCCTTTAACAAATGATTGATATGCAGCATAAGTCTCTTTTTTTCCCTTGTAAATATGTTGCTAGTTGCTTGGTTAGCATCAGGACATGAAATCTTTAGGCAACTGCCTCAATATTGATGCTCTTCTGGACCCAGAAATGGTACCCTTTCCCCTTTTTAAAATTGATCCACATGTGGGACAGACATTTTAATTTCCACAATGTTTCCACACAGGAGCATTCTGATTCTTCCAACTGTGGAAAATCATCTTCAACTCTGAGATACAACATGAAGTGCTCTGGGAGGTCTGGAAGACCTATCTTCAAAGGAGGAATCCTACTGGAAAGCATTTTGCCAAGAAGCCTCAAAGTTCTTATGGAATGCATAGGTGACCTTGATGAAAAGGGAGAAGAGATATTGCCCATTAAGCTATCAGAGAAGAGGGGCAGACAGAGAAAGAAACTAAGGTAGACATGCCCTAATGGAGAAGCAGTTAAAGGTGGAAGTTTGTACTTTTATAATTTAATGTATCATGTAATTCAGAAAATTAATTCAATGAATTATAGTTTGGTTAACAATGCATTACTGTGGTGTGAATACAACACAGTACATATCATACCATGTTCCTTTGATGCACTTAATTGTGTGTGTGTGTGTAAAAAGATGGGGTGACTAGACGTTTCAATTCATAGAGTTTAGTGAGCTAATTCCAAGGAATTTAGATTTAACCCTAAATAGACACAATTGTATATAGTATAAAACTTCCTTTACCCAGTCATCCATATCATGGAAATAGGTGACCAATTAAGCTATTATTTTTTAGGGACATGGAGAATCCATCCATCCATTGGAAATGGGGCAGAGGAGGCCTGCCAGGAGTTACAGGCTGCTGGACTGAATGGAGAGACTCTGGAGAAGTTGCTTCCACGTAAGGTCTTTAAAGGAAACCGCTCAACCAATTCCATTGTCTTTACTAAACTTACTCCATTCATTCTTGAAGCCTTAATTGCAATGTATGAACACAAAATCTTTGTTCAAGGAATTGTATGGAATGTTAATAGCTATAACCAGTGGGGTGTTGAGCTTGGAAAACAACTAGCCAAGAAAATTGAGCCTGAACTGGCATCTGATGCACCAGTCACCTTCCACGATGCCTCAACTAATGGGTTGTTCACTTTCATCAAGAACAACCGAGCCTGACCACAACAGGCTGCCTGGCAGATGCCCAGATCACAGTTGCAGCTGCTGCTTTGTTAGCCACTTCCCAGGCCAGACGTCTCAACAGTTCTGGCCTCATTGTTCTTAATGGTTAGCTTTGTTGTATCGGAAGCAGTGTTTGCAAAGGAATCCTAGAAAAAATCTAGAAACTTGACCTAGTGACTGTTTCATGGCAACTGTGATATGTAGAGCTCCTCATCCCTCCTGTGTCAGTCCCCATTCCTGGTCCTGCTGTGGGCGGGAGCAGCCTGTAGAAGGTGATTAAACCTTTTCCGTGTTGTCCTGTGAAGACCCAGCCTTACCTGCACAGAAATAAACCAGAATTAATCATCAAAAAAAGAAAAGAAGAAAAGAAATGGGGCAGATAATTATAGCATTCCATATCTCTTTGCATTGGATGAACAGGAGGGTCTCTAAAAACTGCTGTAAATTTTGGTTTTGGCTGCTGTAAATCTGATTTGTGCTCCTAATTCATGATAGTGACTGTTCTGAATGAAAGGAAGAATGGCATCACTATTATCTTAAGCACTCCAAACACTCCTTTGAAGTTTGCATTTCAGCTACAGCTCTTTTTCCTTACTTCTATAATCATTCCCATTTATATTTTCCTCCTAGGCTACTGAAAATGAACAGGTAGATTGCAAACACTGACAAGAGACAGAGCACTAAGGCCAGAGCATATCAGTGCCATAGCACATGCCTAGGAATAATGCTGACCTCTCACACTTAATTTAGCTTCTCACTTCTGATGCTTTCTTAGCCATTATTGCTCTTGTATAATGGAAGGACATGGAGTGTTCCCATTGGTGTATTTCTCTGCCAATTCCTTTATTTTCATCTCCTGCCTCATTACTGCATATGAAGGAGAGGATATTCATATTGCCCAACATCTAGCTAAACACAGAATAATATTTAGTTAATTAAGCATCTCAGTCAATTATAAGGTTAAATCAAACAGAGCAATCTCTACTGACTAATAATGCATAAAATAAGAGGAGGAGGAAGGCAGCATATTTGGCAAGCATGGAATGGCAGAAGTGATAATTGTGTGAATTGTATCATTAATAAAATATCTTATTCTATTTGATGCTGGTTTTGGAAGGTTCCTGTATGGTTATTACATTTTCAAGCATCAGATTTTTTATATACATATAAAAAACTTCTAACAGCTTTACCCAGGGCTAAATTGAGACCTAATATAAAATTCAGAAAGGCTGTGTGGGAACACCATTAAAATATTAACTTTATGTTCTTTAAGGGGACTTAGAAGCTATTGAAGGAAAGCCAAAAAGAATTTAATTGTAAGATTTTAGGGAGTCAGAACTATTCCTCTGCTTCTCCAAAGTTTGGGACTCTCTTAGATAAAGCCATGGATAGATACTGTACTTATAATTTAATCTCTTTCTTCCATTGCTAGTCTTGGATTTCTGCTCCACATACTTATCATCAATAGTCCTTTCGAATTTATTATTATAGGGCTACCAAGAACCTGTGATTGGAAGAGAAATTCTTTGATTTTTTTTATTTATTTGTTCAATTTCTACAGCCACTCATCTCAGTCAATGACTCTAGGTTTCTTACAATTCAAAAATATATACTGTAATTGAAGTACTAAAACATTTTAAAACAATAAAAAACCTCCCTTTTTGCAACTCAATGATCCCTTAATTCAGAGTGGAGTCAGGGCGACTGAATGGAGTGGAACATTTACTGGCTGAATGCCCTTCCTGGCACCAAATGGAGTTCGCAGCAGATATTTTTTTCTTTATGTCCTAAAAGTTAAACATGTGCAACTATCTTTCAACCTTTTGAGTGGGAGGATTTTCACCAGTAGGCCACCATGCTACTCATTGAAAAAAAAGTTTAAAACAATAAATAATTAAAAAAAAACAATAGAAATGGGCCCGGGCTTGGCTAGTCTAAAGAAAAGAAGAATTAGGGGTGACATGATAGCAGGGGGGTGCCACAAAGAAGAGGGGGTTAAATTAAATTATTCTCCAAAGAGGGCAGGACAAGAAACAATGGTTGGAAACTAACCAAAGTGAGAAGCAACCTGGAATCAAGGAGAAACTTCCTGAGGACAATGAACCAGTGGAATAGCTTGCCTCCAGAAATTATGGGCACTCCATCACTGGATGTTTTTAAGAAGAAACTAGACAGTGATTTATCTGAAATAGTATAGGTTCTCCTGCTTGAGCAGGGGACTGGACTAGAAGACCTCCAAGATCCCTTCCAGCTCATTCATTCTAATTTCTAAATTAGACATTAAAACATCCAAATTAAATATAGATGGCAGTTAAGATACTTGGCCAGTTAGCAACACAGCCAGGAAACAGGGCCCTTAACCCCTTCAGTGCCCCATGCTCAGGAACATAGCCAGGTTTTTAGGGCCTTATGATAGGCTAACAGGGTTAGGGCCATTCTAATTTCTGATGGGAAGATGTTGCATGGAACAGGAGTCATGGTGGAAAAAGGTTGTCTTCTTATCCCCATCAGCTCACACTATTTGGATGACAGAATCTGCAGCATGCCCATTGTGCTTGATTTGTTTGGACTGGTAGACATTCTTAGAAAAAGGCAATTGCTCAGATAGGATCTAACCCTAATCACTCTGAAGTGATTGTGATAACTCATTGGTGAAGAAACTCTTCATGTTCCCTCTTCTACTAGACATCTAGTAACAAATTCAAAGTACATTATTTTCCTGTGTTAAGCTTTTAGCTGAGGTTAAAGTGGTTTTGTAATCTTAGTCTTAGAAGTGCAATCATCTACCTTCAACACATGGCTCTATCCCTTCTTATTGTGTCAGGCACTACATCTCCTAGGTCTTGTTCTTGGTTTTCACTGCCTGGTCCTGTAAGCCTCCACCCAATTTCTTTCTGCAAAGATCATGTAATTTTTATTGAAAATGACTGTGCATTTTGCCTCAGGCAAAATGACTTTGTACTGACCTCCAAACAATTTGCTAATCTATGACAGATTAATGTTTGTCAGTTAAAATATTTATTGTCATTTAATGACCTTACTTCCTCCCTACCTTGGACAAAGTGGGATGAATAATATGATAGATAAACTGATCAATTTAACTTCCTCCCATATGCACTTTCTTTAGAATGCATGTCCTATTAATGAAGAAATTTGGGTAGATTCTTACAAACAAACCAATGAATAAATAAGTTAATCCATCCAAATAGCTAAATTCATTAGGTACACTTATGTTAGACTGACATGGCCATAGGTGTATACTATAGACCACCCAATCAAGCAGAAAAAATAGACGTCCTTTTTGCTAACCAACAAATGTATGTAGGAAACACACTACAATAGTAATGGGGGAGTTCAATCACCCTGGCATCAATTGGAAGACTAATTCCGCAACAAGTGAGAAATCAAATAAGTTCCTAACCAACCTAGCTGACAACTTTGTTGTCCAAAAGGTAGAGGAGGAAACTAGAGGGACAGCCATACTGGACTTAATTCTTACAAACAGAGAAGAAGTGATAGAGAGAGCTGAAACCGCAGGAACCTTGAGTGAGAGTGACCATGTTGTTAAAGTTTGCAGCAATCCAACCAGCACACAAGTAAATAATTCAGCAGGATTTATTTATAGAAGAAACTTGTTTCTATACAATAATATAAAACCTGATGCATGTATACAATACCTATGCAACTCTTGCAATGTGGTAGCAAGTACAAGAAGCAGAACCACCAGAACTCAGAAATCACACAAGCTCTATATTTATACAGACCAATTACCCTAAGCCACACCCAGGCTCCGAGTCATCTGACATGGCTCACAACAGGTGCTGTTTCTTAGTCACCAAACAGTTCCCATTTGCTGACTTGTTGTTATGGCTATCCCAGCTCATAATTTCTTACATACTGACACTCCTCCTTTTATTATTGGAATAGGCATAATACCAAATAACTTAATATTCTTCCCATGGTGCACTCCATCAATGGCTTGGTCATTTTTGTCCTCACTCAAATTGTTATGAAAATCTGTGCTCATAGGTGTTGGAGCAGAATTACAATCCTTCATGTTGTATCTCTCCAACATCTGTTCAATTTTCCTACTTTGACTGAGAACATAACCACCTTTCTCAGTTTTTTGTATCTCTACACCAAGATAATTTTATATTTCACCCAAATCTTTTAATTCATTTTTTCTCTAATTGATTAGCAAATTCTTTTTTCTGTGACACATCTTTTTCAATGAAACAAAGATCATCCACAAATGCTAACAAATGACAATCCCCACCTTGTAACTTTCCAGTATATATGTAACCATCAGCCTTACAACTCTTGAACCCAAGACCCTTCAATACCGTATCTAAACAGATATTCCAATTCCTTGCTGATTGCGTCAGCCCATAAATGGCCTTGTTCAAATTATACACAGTTTTAGGCTTTTCACTTTCATACCCTGGTGATTAAACCATGTAAATTTCTTACTCTAATTCTGCATTGAGGAATGCTGTGGTTATATCAAAATGCCAAATTTTATGGTCACATGCCACTGCAAAAGCTAGTGCCAACCTTATGCTTTCACTCTTCACCGTTGGCGCAAATACCTCATCATAGTACATGTTTTTCCTCCGTGAAAAACCTAGTGCCACTAATCTTGCCTTGTATTGAACCTCATTGTTGGGTAGTACTTTCTTTTTATATACCCATTTACAACCTTGTGGCAAAGTCATAGATGTGAATACTTTATGTTCACCCATGGATTTCATTTCTTTCCACTTCACTTGTTCAATTTTGGGTAGTGCCAATACTTCCTGATAGTTCCTTGGCTCATACCACACATACCACACTTTTACTTCACTAGCAGAATACCTGTCAAGTGGAATCCCTTTGTTCCATCGCTCTGATCTGCGTGGCATTGACTGCTCTTGCATTTCAACCCTCTCTTGCTTCATATCTGAGCCATCATCTTCTCCTGACTCCTTTTCTAGTTCTTTTTCAGTTTCTCCTCCCTGGACGCTGACACCACCACTGAGTTACTGTCACTAAGTGGATCACCATCACTAAATGGATCATTCCAAAAATTGGCATCAATTCTGTTCCAGTTTTGCTCTGCAAAGTTAGCAGACCTTGAAATCACGATTCTTTTGCTCCCATTGCTAAAGCGATAGATCTTTGAGCCAGGCTCATAGCCTGTAAACCTGAGCTTTCTAGCCTTTGGTTGACCTTTTCTCCTGATTGCTTTTGGAATATGCA
>JANHFL010004485.1:0-11205 GCA_032468155.1 Oxyrhabdium leporinum | reverse complement strand
TGCGTTCGGAATAAAATTCAAAATATAAATCTTCTTACCCAGTTCTTTCACACCGTGTTCCTTCATCTCTTTCTATCAGGGCTGTTCACAACTGCGTGGAGGCCATTATGGCCGCTGTTCCAACAAGAGGGTTTTGAAGCCGAGTCGTTCGCCCCCGGGAGATCGCGATGGCTTCCGTGGGTCTTCCCAGCAGCTAGGTGGCCCCAATGAAAGTGAAGCCTCATGGGCTGCGAGGCCAGGCTCCAAAAGGGATAAGGGGAGGGGAAAGACTTGATCATTTGCTGGCTCCAGGGTGGCCACGTGGGGTGGATCTAAGTCTGACCATGTTTTGGCACCAAGTTGTCAATCAGCACCATGCCTGCACCAGCACCTCCATGCCCCACTTGCCATCCTTGGAATTGCTACCCTCTTTTCCTGGGACCTCCCCACACCCACGTGGAGAAGCCATGGCCAGTTGCAGCACTGCCAATCTCTTCCCCTGCCCTCATTCTTCCTTGAGCATGGAGGAAGATTGGGAGGGCATGAAAAGGGTTTGCAAGCCAACAAGACTTTAGGGCAGTGAAATCCCTTGTTTCAAGCCTCTCATCAGCTTGAAAATACCTTTTGCACAGTCAAAGTCTCTACGTGAAGAGCATTTGAAAGCCGATGAGACTTCAGGGCAGAGAAATCACCTTGCTTGAAGTCTCTTATCAGTTTGTAAACACTCTCTATGCTGGAACGATGCAAAAGGCATTTTCAAGCTGATGGGAGACTTCAAGCAAGGCAATTTCACTGCCCCAAAATCTCATCATCTTGCAAACACTCTTCAGCCGGATCTGGTACAAGCCCCAGTTCACAGAGAACAGAGGTCTAAACTGCTATAGTTTGAGATCATTAGCACAAGATCTCACTCTAGTGATCAATCACTACAGTACTGCATGAGCTGCAGGCATCGGTGCTTGTGCATAGCTAAGGAAGGTGCCTGGAGGGTTAAACAGTATTGCAGAGACTGCAACGGGGATGGGTAGTGAAAATGAGAAGACACTGTGGGCAATGGGCAAGCAGCATTGGACAGGGACCTCCCATTTTGACTTTTCCCCACTGTTATTGTCTCTGTGCCTGTACTCCAGCCTAAAACCAAACAGTCAATTTGGATTCCTCCCCACCATTCCCCAGAACCGTTTGACCTCACAGGCATGCTCCCCAGCTGCACGCAAGCACTGATCCTCTGCTGCCCACCAAGTTTTGGCACTCACGCTGGATCACCCCTCCCATCTGGCCCATCACAGGTGCCCCTTGATGTGAGCAACATCAAGCGGGCCAGGACAAATTAGCCATGTCCACCCAGTCACATGACCCTCCAGCCACACCCACCTGGCCCTCTGAATGCAGTCATAATCCTGATCTGGCCCTCTATGAAATTGAGTTTGACACCCAGGCTTTAGAGAAGGACTGTGTAGGAGGAAAGGGATGAAATAATTTCTAATTGTACCATAGTAACTATGCCCAATGGTTTCTCAATGGCCAAATAGGGAACATTGCAATTAAAGTGTGAAAGTTTATTAAAATGAGGGGAATCATCCCTACAAGAATAAAGCTGCTTTCTCAGGACAAGGATAGCATGAAAAATAAAGGAACTGACATCGTCTGTATCCAGAATACTGAATTCAATATTTGCATCTAGTAAAATGATTTCTGCACAACCATAGAAAGTTTCAGGTTAACACTTTGGGTTCAAGTTAGTCCTGATTCCTGGAGACTGACTGAACTAGTCCCTGCAGTTTTGTTGACAAGATTTTAGAAGAGATTTGCCTTTGCCTTCTTCCTAGGGCTGAGAGAAGGATGGACTCAAGATCACCCAGCTGGCTGTATCCTTATGCAGTACTAGAACTCATAATCATTAGTCTGATGCTTTAATCACCACATCAAAGTGACTCAAGAGATTTATTGTCTCTATCACCCTCCACAAAGTATACAATTTAAAAAGTTTTCCTTTTCTTTCATAAAAATTACCTCTATTATATCTTTACCACTAATTGATTTTCAAGTTGGTATGCCTCTTGATATTAAACTAGTTATAGGCAAAGTACTTTCCTCATGATACAAGACATCTAAATATAGAATTATTTTTCTTTCCCTGTAAGTATCATGAATAATAATGATTAATTCTGCTTCATGGCACAGCCATTCTGGAGAAATACTGATTAGTTTTACTGCTAATTGGGAATTGGTGAATAATATAAATGTACCCAGTAAATTAACATTTTGAGTTAGAAACAAAGGATGGGTAATGGTTCAGGATGCTTTATATTACAATAAACAGTGTTGGCTTAGAATGTGAAGTGTGCGAGGTCATCTGAGGGATGCTTCAGAATTGAATAAGGCCAACTATTTCAGCACTTAATATACTTTGAGAATGATATTGACTCTTCTTTCAGTATTGTTTCCTCAGATGGCATGCCACCCAGAGATAATGCAATGCACTATTATCGATCTTCCTATTGCTCATCATAGGTACTTCCAAACTGAAGATGTCATCATTGGTGGCATTACTTCACTTTTCGTTTTAGCGATAGATGAGCCTGATTTCAAAGAAAACCCTATTCTTCAATCTATTGATACACCTCTGTAAGTAATAATGCCTTTTTTTTCTAAATGCATGCTTATTAAAGTTATTTTTAAGCAATGGATAAATTAGGTTCAGTAATGCAACTATTTATTTCTAAAATACCACTTCTAGTTGGTATGGGTGGCATACCAGTCTAATAAATAAATAAAAATAAGAAACATTTCAATGATTGCACAGCATTAGGTCCAAATATATTTATTGATAATATTTGAATTGACAAGATTGTTTGTATTAAATCAAATACAAATAGAGCATGGATTTATGCAATTAAGTAGGTGAGCATTTGAGTTCTGCATTTCTAAATAAATGGATTTTGCTATTGTAGATAACACTGATATTGTTATTGTTCTTCCCTATTATTTTAACTTTAATGCTAGAGAGAAAGAGAGAGAAAAATATTTTGCTAACATAAGAGAAAGAGTTGCATATCAGGTATAAGTTCTGTTAAGGTGGGGATGGGGAATCCAATGGAATTATTTTAAATATAAAAGTGCATTTTTAAATTATTCATTTTTCTATGAACATACCATATGCATGTGCACTAGAAAAGAATGGAACACAAATTCAATTCAGACAATTGTTTCATTTCAAAAATGCTGAAAGATATTATTTAAATTAGGAATCAATGGTTGACTTTCAAAAAAGAATTTATTTATGAATCACGCCTTCTTTGCAATGTCTTTTTCAAATCTCTTTTTATAATACACTATATAATTCTTACAGGGTTCTCATTAAGCATTATCAGCATGTACTGGCATTCATATTTGCTGTGAAAGACATTAATGAAAACCTCCAGGTTTTACCCAATATCACTTTGGGCTTCAAAATCCATGACAGATATAGTGGTAAATGGACATACCATACCACCATGGAACTTTTTTCTCCATTAAACAGATTAATTCCAAATTATAGGTGTGGTACCAAGAACAACCTTATCTCTGTCATTGGGGCTCTGTATCCTGAAATCTCTCTTGATATGTCACATATTTTGGAAATGTACAAAGTTCCACAGGTAGGATATTTTCATGAGTTATGAAACTTCAGGGTCACTTATGTTCTTCAACGTTTTGTATTTTGTTAAAAAAGTACAGATTGATATTTTATTTGGAATAATATCTCAGTAGATAAATGCAGCTTCTTATAGACTGAAGTACTTTAAGTGAAAGTTTCAAACATTATAGTTGAGATAATAACATTTGAGTGTCAGCTTTTTGTGATTCAAACACTTTTGAACATCAGTTTTTGTGATTCAAACAGTGCCCCTTTTAAGCCTTTCCTCCTAGGCAACTGTCCAAAACAGTCCTAGAACTCTTGACATAGGCTGAATCTTCAAATGACATAAGCAGCCTCCATGATATAAGCAATCTAAAGGGAAGAAGTTTTTCAAACAGGCAAAAAGGGGTTTGCTCTTCTTCTCCCAAGGATAGATGCTGATGTTTTCCAAGTTAGCAATTCTGGGCAGAAATCTTCATTGTTTCTCAATTGTAATTTATACTCTGAGTCCAAGAGTCCTGATTAGAAGGTTCTCAAACACTATTATTTTCTGTCACTCTCTTGCATGGATCATTCCTGCGCCATTCCAAAGCTGCATACGGTGCTGATATCTATCAACATTCTGGGTGGTGTTTTCACTTCTACATAATCACACGTTTATTGCATTTTTAAATTGATGAGAACATTTTTTTTCTGCTTCCTGCAATTGTTTAGGAACAAATTATAGTAATCAGAATATTATGCATGAAGGCCTGGAAAAGAAGGCATAAAAAAATATCCAGGTTTTTAAAAACTTTTTAAAATGCACCTCCAGGCTATTTGCCGATCACAATCTGATTTCTTTTCTTTTCTTTTTTCTTTTCTTTTGTTTTCCAGAATTCCCCAACTCCAAAGTTCCAAATCATCTTTCCATTATGTATTCTTCAAAATCCAACTTGCACTTCCATAGAATATCCCAGAGAAAATTCTTAGTTGCAGTATTCTAATCCTTGTCAATATAAGTGCATCGTGATATTTGAATATTTTCAGAAGCCTTCATTATGCCTGATTAATATTTATGTATAGTACATTTTTCACTGTTTTTCTTTTACTGATGACAGTCAGTCCTAAAAGGCAGACGTTTATCTGACACTTCAATAGCTTCATTGTCATTTCTAAATTCCTTCTTAGGAATCCTGAATTCTATCTCAATAATCAGAAATTAAAAGAAGGTACCCCAAACTCCTTAATAGACTACAAACATCTGACACACCAATTCCTTTTCATTCATCTTAGATAAGTTTATAGATGGAGCAATCTAATTTTTTGAACACCACGATGTTTTAATTACATTTCTCCCTTTTTGTGTCTCTCATTTTTAACCTCCCATTTAATTGCTATATTTCTAGTTTGTGTATAGCTCCCTTCCAAAAATGGAGAAGAAAATCCAGATGATTTCTCTCTATGAAATGGTCCCAAATCAGGAACATCAGTACACAGGGATTCTTCTGCTATTGTTGCATTTCAGATGGATCTGGATCGGTGTTCTGGTTAAAGAAGATGAGATAGAAGGATTTCAGCAAAACATACTTTCCGTGTTTTCTAACTCTGGTATTTGTGTTGAATTCTTAGAAAAACTTAAGCCTTTTTTCATCAGCACTATTTTTGATAGAATGAAACAATTGTTGGAATTGTATGAAATTATCATGAACAGCAAAGCCAATACAGTGATAGTCTATGAACAAAATGTTTCACTTTTGAGAGTGTTGTTATATTTACCTTATATGGAAGAAGTACTTACAGAGCCTAAAGCTAAAGTGTGGATTCTGGTCTCTGAACTGGATCTTGCTTCCTTCATGTTTCAAAAGGGATGGGATATGCAAGTCCTCCATGGCGCTCTTTCCTTTGCTGCTCACTCCAATGAAGTTCCAGGGTTTCAAAATTTCCTTCAAAATAGGAATCATTTATTCATAAAAGAAGATTTGTTTGTGAGAGAAGTGTGGGAACAAGCATTTGGTTGTGATTATCCCACATCATCTGTGATTGAAGATAGTACTTGCACTGGGGAAGAGAGATTGGAGAGCCTTCCAGCAACCCTTTTTGAAATGAGCATGACTGGCCATAGTTACAGTATATACAACTCAGTCTCTGCTGTTGGATATGCTCTACATAATATACAGTCAAGTCTACAAAAATATAGAATGCTAAAGAAGGGAAGTAAATTACACCTTCAAAATCAGCAACCATGGCAGGTAAAGTAGTTTATTAAAAAATAAATAAAAGTATTATGTTTAGATCAGTTAATTTAAATGTTTAATTATATGTGGCATGAATATATATTTTACCAAATTTTTATCTATATATTTTTTCCAACTATCCTTTTTCTCTTTATTGGGTTAGAGAATTGGAATATCTAAACATTAAACAGTTAGGTAGTGCATCTCTTTCTCTCTCTGTGTATCATCTATATATTGTTGGATCTTTTATTTATTTATTTATTTATTTCTTAAATTTATTTACTTCCCATCTTTGGTGGGGCTACTCAGGATGGCTTACAACAGTAAGATGGGGGGGAAATGATAAAAAATGTAACCATAACAACAGTAAAGCAATAAAACAAAAAAAAACAATAAAATACAATATGAATTAAAAGATTTGATATTGAATGAAGTTATGGCATCAGGCTAGATACTGGAAGACAGTGAGTTCCAATCCCGCCTTGGGCACAAAACCTAAATGTATTAATGAGGCTGAGGACCAGATTGGTAGAGTGGTTACGTCAACGGTCTGGAAACTGGGAGATAGTGAATTCCAGTCTTGCTTTAGTTACAAAACCAATTGGGCGACCCTGGTCCAGTCATTCTCTTTCAGCCTTAGTAAGCAGGCAGTCACAACCACTTCTGAGACTAGCCAAGAAAACTGTACAAATCCTGGCAGCTGCCAGGAGTCAACACTGATTTGAAGATGTACACACAGAGATTAAAAGGATTATCCTACTCACATGAAAAATATTCACACAATATGAAGCAGTTCCTCCAACATCTGTTTCGTGGTATCCAGAAACTCACAGAAGGTCTCACAGTCAATTGAATGGATATTCAATAACTTACTAGCTGGATTATAATTGTAATTAATAATTGCAGGCAATGATAAATGCTGTTGGAGGCATCTGGGGTTCACGACACTCAGAATGAAATAATTTCATGTTTTCCCTAACTCGTCCTACCATATGTGCTTATTTGCTTTTTCTTTCATATCCAGCTCCACTATTATCTGAAAAGAGTCTCGTTTAATAACAGCGCTGGAGATGTCATTTCTTTTGATATGAATGGGAAATTGTTAGTTGGATTTGACATTATAAACTGGATAACATTCCCAAATCAATCCCTTCATCGAAGGAAAGTTGGGAAACTTGATCCTTGGTCTCCTAAAGAGAAGATGCTTATGATTAATGATAATGCCATCACTTGGCATAGTAGCTTTGACCCGGTAGTCTCAAATTTTTATCTCGTATGATTTTCAGTTGACAATATTAAATCCCTTGTCATACAAATGTGCACAACTATAAACATACAAAGATGGCCGGCAAAGACTACAGACAAGCTTTAAAAGAATGCATTATTCTTTAAAAGTACAGTTGTGTTTTTGTATAAAATAAGGCCTGCCAGATGGCTTCTTTGCCTACCAGTTGTTATCAACTCAGTTTAAAACGCATTGAAAATTAATGTGACCTGTTTTAAATAGTTGCATATTTGGCATTATGCACATAGTTTAAATCTCTATATTGTCTATGTGTGTGTGCATGTGTGTGTGTGTGTGTGTGTGTGTGTGTGTGTACAATCCTTTGGAATCTGCACCTGTCCTATGTAGTTGCTATACGAAACTGGAAAGTTATAGAAATACAATGACAGACTAAGTAATTCCTCTGTAAAACTGTATCAACATCATGCGGCAGTCTGAACTTTCTGAGTTAATGCAGGAAGAACATTCTTTGTTGTGCTTTCTTAATGAGGTTAGGTTTCAAATCCTGGAAGATTATAGAACCCCAAAACTTGAAGGATTCTACTGCTGAAACTGTGCTATCAAGTAAGAGGTGCTAGAATCAAAGGGCTCCTGCTAAAATCCACTCTGATCTGTACAGTTTTAAGCATGTTCAGCTGCAGATTGTTCTGCCTGTATGACAGAGCCAGTTGCAGACTCATCATCATCTTGAATGAGATCAATGACTATTGTATAATCTGCAAACTTCAGTACTTTAACAGAGGAACCTCACAGATGCAATCTTTGGTATATATAAAGAAGAGCAACGGAGAGAGCACAGGATCCTGAAGGGGTGTTTGTGTTAATTGCCAAAGTTTTAGATGAATTAGACATTATTTTCTTTAGTTTCATCTGTTGCTTCCTATCTGTAAAAAAGATAATAATTCACCTACAAGTATGGGCAGACCCAGTTAGCTGAATCCATTTAAAGTTAAAAATTTCTGGATGGACTTCCAAAGAGAGCAATATCAAGCAAGACAGCCATTTCATTTTGTAAATCTTATTTAAGGGATACTTTATATGAACTTTGATTGAAACAAAATATCTCTTTGAAGTTTTTTACAAAACTCAGTATGAACTCAATGTAAATGTCATAAGAATACCCATATGATATCCAAATTTATATCCAGATGGGCAATTCGGAAATTTCTGTAGACTTATCGGTCTTTAAAAATCCAAACTTGTGCTCTGAATGTAGTCAAATATTTTTCCTGAATGGTGATGCCTTACTTTTTTTCATTTACGCATTAGACTATACCTACATCGGTTTGTTCTGTTCGCTGCCATCCTGGTTATTTCAAGCAAAAGCAAGAGTCAAAACCACCTTGCTGCTATGATTGTATCATATGTCCTGAAGGGAAATTATCAGGCAAGATTGGTAAGAGCTATCACTCAAAAAGGGTTAGCTTCAGTGGTGAAATCTAAAATTTTTCACTACCGGTTCTGTGGGCATGGCTTGGTGGGCGTGGCTTGCTGATCATGTGACTGGGTGGGTGTGGCTCACAAAATTACACAACCAAACTCACAAAATTACACAACTCACAAAAATACACAACCCCTACCCCATCAAGGTATGAAATTTAGCAACATAAAATCTCAAAGCCACACATTTCAAAACATAAAGCTATAAATGTCACATAAAATTTGCTTGCAAGCATAAAGTTTGCTAGCAAACAAACTCACAAAATTAACTCACCACACACCCCATTGTAAATATTGATTTTTTTTATTTAAAAAAGAGCAACTTTACCTCAAATCAGGCAGGCAGATTGAGTTGCTCAGAGTCACAGCTCTATCTTTCTGCAATCTGCTGCCTGCACTGAGAAATACTTTCGATCCTGGGAATCCATCTCCATTCAACCAGCAGGCATTATCAGAGGCTGAAGTTTCCAGGGTGAGTGTGGAAAGCAGAGGGGACAGCGGAGGTGGGTGCAGCTACCTAAGCCGTGCAGGGATGCAGCGCCAGGTGGGAAGAGATAGGAAGGCAAGTGGCAGCAGCGGCTTACTTACACAGGCAGGCAGATCAGGAGCAGTTGGGCCTTAGGCATATCCTCGTGGGAAGGCAGGCAGAGACACTGGGGCAGGGCGAGCTGGGGGCAGGGCAAGGGCGGGGCCAGCCGGAGGTGATATTTGCCGGTTCTCCGAACCAATCAAAATTTTTCCCACCAGTTCACCCGAACTGGTGCGAACCGGCTAGATTTCACCTTTGCTTGCTGAAAACCATTTTTATTTCTTTTTGAAGTAATTGATGCTTACCGGCCTGGAAAAGGCCTACAAAACAATTTCTAAATATCCAAAGCTCATGGCTTCAGAGTCAGAGACAAGTCTTGAAATGGAAAAACAATGGGACAATAACATCTTTTCTAAAATTGCTAGCCTATCAAAATCTGTTGTAGAACATTGTAGAAAATCACAAAGAACCCAAAACAATATCCAGGAACCTGCAGTCTATTTACATTTGATCTCAGCCAGAAGATCCAAGTAGATCTGGAAGCTTCTTTCACCTTGGCTGTATCAAAAATGCACTTCGGTAACATGGGATTTGTGGAAGAGTATCCTGGCAGAAGGCAGAAGCTGTGCTTCACGAAGAACATTGTGTTTGCAGACAAACAAATCACCCTGTTTGACCCTCCAGAATTTTGAAGGAAGGTTCTGCATATAAGTGAATGAAAGGTGGAATGGAAGACTATATGAATATAATAGAAGTCAAACACTTAAATTTATATGGCTGCCCAGTCACCACGTGACTTGATATGGCTAACAGAATTCAAAATATCAGAAAAGAAAGAATAAAAAGCATGCTACAGCATAACTCACATCCAATGCATTGAAATGGGCTCTCACAGCATCCTAATCCAGTACTTGGGATGAATGAATGAATCTGAAGTTGCCACTCTCTTAGTCCAATCTACCTCACAAGCTTAATGTGTAGATAAAATGAAAGACTCTTATAATCCCATTACAAGCTCCCAGATCCATTCAGAGCTTACTGTTAAGTGCTCCAAATTCAAAGTATTTCAAATTCAAAATGTTTTGCCTTAATGCTTAGATCTAGCTAATTACATTTGAGCAGCACAATAATTCATTTCTGCATGTAGTTACACAATTAACTTCTAAACCATAGTGCAGGAATAACAGCATTTTTGACAGATGATCATCTAGCTTCTGTTTAAACACCATCTTCCCAAACAGTTTATTTCTTTGCTGAACATCTTTTACCATTGGTATTAAAATCAACCCAGTTTCTACTTCCGTGTAATTTAATTCCATAGTTTCTTGGCTGGAAAAACTCTGAACGATTAGGTCCTGTCTTCTGCATTATAACTTTTCTAAAGACTGAAAACGAATAACATATCTCCTGATACTTTTTCTTCTCCAGGCTAAAATTACCATCTCTAGTTGATATTCATATTTTTTTCCCTTCATGTCTCTTTATATCTCCTCTTTTCTGGACACAATCCAATTTATCAATTTCTTTCATTAAATATAATGCCCAGAAATGGATACATTTGCAATCAATGATGGCAAATCTATGACATATGTCAAAGGTGATATACCACAAAATTTTGGGTGACACGCTGGCATTCACCACACCCATCTTCTTTCATTCTCCAAAGCACGCTCTATGGTCTCAGAATTTTCAGAAGCTGTGGAGGCTGCACAAAAAAGGGACATGTTCTTGTGTAGCCTCAAGACCCTTTGAAAATTTCACAGAATGAGGCATGCTTTCATGTGGTTTTTGGAGGCTGCAGAGGCCGTGAAGAGCCTTCTATGAATCTGCTTCAAGAATGAAGGCCTTGTGTGACCCAGAACAGTAAGCCACAGGGACCTGTCAACAGAAAAAGAACAGCACTGAAAGTGGCACATGGTGGAACCTGGGGAGTGCTGGACCATGCGAACAATCACACCATTCCACAAGGCTTGCTCTCCTTGGGGAGCAGTGTGACCTTTTTGTGTGGCAGCAATGGTGCTAGGGCAGAAGTCAAGGCCTGGGCCTCAACTTTAGGCCCAACCTCAGCACTGTTGCTGCTGAGTGCTGCTCTTCAGTGTGACCTAGATGGGGAAGGAGGCGATGGTGAAAAAAA
>JANHFL010004484.1:15838-27178 GCA_032468155.1 Oxyrhabdium leporinum | reverse complement strand
AGGAGGAGGAGGAGGAGGAGGAGGAGGAGGAGGAGGAGGAGGAGGAGGAAGAGGATGACTGGGGGGGGGGTCCTTGGTGTTCTCCAAGCTTGCTTGTTTTCTTGCAGACGTTCCATTATCCAAATTAGGTAACATCATCAGTGTTAGAGGGGAGTGGGGTTGGAGGAGGAGGAGGAGGAGGACTGTAGGGTCCTTGGTGCTCTCCAAGCTTGCTTGTTTTCTTGCAGACATTTCATTACCCAAACTAGGTAACTAGGTTGTACTAGCATTTTGGGTAACGAAACATCTGCAAGAAAACAAGCAAACTCAGAGAGCACCACGGACCATTCACGTCAACCCTGAGCTACAAATATTCTCCTTTATTAGTAACCTGAAATCTATTACATTATTATTTATGAATAATTATGGGTGCATCATTTCCCCCGCCTTTCTAAAATGTATAAATATGACTGCATCTCTTTGTCTGAAGGAGTTCGTCTTCCACTATTCTTTTGGAGGAAACCCTATCCAATACATAATGTCTAATAAATTACTGCAGGGAGCTTTCATTACTTGCTTTGGCTCCTGGGTTTTGATTCCACGGTATGCCAGCTGTTCTTGAAAACCCTTTCCTATAATCTGACACTTGCTATAACAACACTTGGTCCTGTTTTCCATCTCGAGATTTTGTCTTCCTCCTCTCAGGTATCTAGACCTGAGCAAACCTGATACTTCTTCTTTCTTCAATCTGGAGTAGCAGCCTTTGGAGACTCGGTTTCCTCCTAAGATACAAAGTCATCCCCATGCCTTCTGACATTCAATACGGGCCTGGAGGCTAAACTATACAAGGAATGATTAAGGGGATTAGGTATGACTAGTCTAACAAACAGAAGGACAAGGGGGGATACGATAGACATCTTCCAGTACTTGAGGGGCTGACACAGAGAAGAGGGGATTGACTTATTCTCCAAAACACCTGAGCGCAGGACAGGAAGTAATGGATGGAAGACCATTAAAGAGAGAGATCCAACCTAGAACTATTGAGAAATGTCCTGACAGTGAGAGCAATTAATTAGTGGAATGGCTTACCTCCAGAAGTTGTGGATGCTCCATCACTGGAGAACTTGACAGCCATTTGTCTGAAATGGTGTAGGGCCTCCTGATTGAGCAGGGAGATGGTTGGACTACAAGACCTCCCAGGTCCCTTCCAACTCTATTATTCTATTAATCAGAAATCACAAACTTTTCCCCCCAGGATTGGTTGCTATGATGACTTTGGGCTGTGTCAGAAAAAGCCGCAAAGAATGGATGTTGTCCCGTTACCAGACCTTGGTGAAACTCAGTTGAAAGCCAATAAATTAGTCAATTCTCCCAGCGGTGGTGTTTGCAGTGTTGCCGCAATAGTTTCATGCGGACACAGGTCTGTACACAGCATAGAGAATTTGTTTCTCACAAGCCATAAATATCTCATTCCCCAATAACTAACGTAATGTTATGGCATTTCAATTTAATTTTATGTTCCAATTTCCTAGGTGTAACAGCAAGATTGATATTGTAGGAAATTAGACATTGGTTCCTTGGTAGCCCTGTGCCAGAAAGTTTCTTTTCCTCACAATTTGTCTATGAGCAAGGGACGTCACATAGAGGTGGAGCACAGCGAGGGAATTCACACGTTGTTGCCTTTGTAGTTTTGTGTACTGTAGGTGTACGGACAACAACAGAGTCCAAAACTGTTCCTGCTGTGTGTTAAAGGTAGGGTTGTATGGGCAGCATTATTTGTATTGAATTATTTTCCTCCTGTCAAGGCTACGGTTTTCCCAGTTGCAATGCATGGCTGGGAAAGTTGGACCCTAAGGAAGGCTGAGCGCCAAAGAATTGAGGCCTTTGAACCGTGGTGCTGGAGAAGACTCCCGCGAGTCCCTCGGACTGCAAGGGCGATCAAACCGATCAGTCCTAGAGGAGATCAACCTTGACTGCCCTTTAGAAGACCAGATCCTGAAGATGAAACTCAAATACTTTGGCCACCTAATGAGAAGGAAGGGCTCCCTGGAGAAGAGCCGAATGCTGGGAACGATTGAGGGCAAAAGAAGAAGAAGAAGGGGACGGCAGAGAAGGAGGGGGTTGGATGGAGTCCCTGAAGCAGTCGGCGTGAGCTTAAATGGACTCCAGGAGATGGTCAGACATGACTTCGCGACTAACAACAACAACAACAAATTTTCCTCCTGATTCAAGCATGAGTTTTCAGCAAGAATTTAAGTTCTAAACAATTTCCCGGTTGCTAAAGAGAAAAATAAGATGTTTATTCATTTAAGAAAATATGTTAGCTGCCTACTCATTCTCAGTGATTCTGGGTGGCTTACAAAAATAAAAACCCAATATACAAACAATAAAATACAGTAACACAACACACACACACACAGTGACAACAATCAATCAAACAAGCTGGTTGTTGGAGTTAATCACACTCTGGGTTCCCCAGGACCATTGGCAAAACCAGGTCTTCAGTTCTCGCGAAAGAGTGTCGAAGTGGGGACCAATCTAATCTCCATCACAGATGATGTTCCAAAGAGAGAGAGCCACCACAAAGAAGGCCCTTCTTCTTGTTCCCGCCAGATGGACCTCCTTAGGAGAGGTGACGGGCAACATTCCCTGCCTCCCTGCTCTGCTGAGTTAGATAGGTGTGACCGGGAAAAGACAGTCTTTTAGATAATCTGGTCCAAGACACGTAGGGCTTTGAAAGTGACAATTAGCACCTTGAATTGCTCCCGGAAATAGATCAGCAGCCAAAATAGCTCCTGCAGGAGAGGTGTCACATTTGGTCTGCACAAAACCATGCAGGCCACTGCATTTGGAATCCATTGAAGCTTCCAGAATTTTTTTCAAGGGCAGCCCCATGTAGAGTGCATTGCAGTAGTCAAGACTATGTAACAGTGGTGAATATCTGTGGCTCAGGTGTAGGATGAGGGTGAAGGTTCGTTCTCCAAACTTGTGGATTGGCTTCCGAGTGTTTCATTACCAAGCTAGGTAACATCTTCAGTGGAGTTTAGGGGATGAGGTGCCCATCACAAGCACCTCACTTGACACAGCCACACCTGAAGCCCTTATAAATAAAGAGAAGGACACTGACACTGACAGCCTTTAAACTCTGCTGAAGATGTTACCTAACCTCGTAACGAAACGCTTGGACACCAACTCACCAGCTCGGAGAACGAACCTTCACCCCCAGTCAAGACTATGCTGAGGTGGTGGATAGCTTCAGCACTAAAGGAACAAGCAATTGAAATATACTGCAGATTGACACTTGAGAGAACAGCCATGAAAGACCTTGGGAAAGATATTCAAATGTGGCCATACCATACCTACAAAGATATTTATATATTTGTAGGCATATTTGCACCTATATCTACAAAGATCCCCAGTCATGCAAGCCATAATATTCCCAGTGACATTTTATGGGAGTGAAAGCTGGACTTTGAAGAAGCAGGATAGAAAAAAAGTATTGATGATTCTTTGAATTTTGGTATTGGAGAAGAACTCCTGAGAATACTAGGGATAGCCCCAAAAAAAACAACAACAAACCAATGGACCATCCAACAAATCAACCTAGAGTTCTCACAGGAGGAACAAATGACCAGGCTCAAGTTAACCTACTTCAGACTCAGCTCCTTGGAGAAGACTCTAACACTGGGAAAGATGGAATGCACGAGAAACAGACGATGTCCTTGAACAAGTGAGATGGACACAGTAACAGCGATACCCCTGGAAGATTCAAATGAGGTGAGGGATAGATTGGCATAGAGAAAAATCTAACTATGTGGTTTCTAGGAGTTGAAAACAGCGTAACGGTACCTAATAAATCAACAAACATAGAAAAATAAGAGCCTTCATGCAACTCTTACATCCAGTTTGAAAGTACAATTGGGCGCTCCTTCTAACAGCCAAGGATGATCACAATTTCCTATTTAGGAGAGAATGACAGTGTGATCTACAGTGCTGTGTAAATTGTGGAGCCTTTTTCCACTTTCACATTCAACCCAGCTTTATTTTCTAATTTACACTTCTCCAGACTTTGCTTAGCAGCTCCCCAATTTAAAAAGAACTCACACATCGCAGCACACCCCACCCTATATACCATACTATATAGCCTAGTGCACATTAAATTCAGAAATATTACTTGCAAACTTAAGTATAGCGGACAACACTATGAGGCTGTTTGAAATGAAATTTGCACAAAAAGAGGTTCAGGATCCAATGCACATTACATTTTTATTTATTTTTAAAATCAAACTCACTTGGAAAATAGGAAAACCAAAACGTAAGGAGGGAAAGAAGAGAGATGTACAGATGTGACTATCCAGTTGTGATTCCAGCAATCAGTACAATTTAAGTCAGTGCTAGGGAAGAAATCTCCTTTGTGGGGCCCTTGATGCGCTCTGAGCAAACTCCATTCCCTTCTAGCACTGATGGTGTTATATAGTTGGGTAAAGAAATGTCTGCAAGAAACCAACCAAGCTTGGAGACCACCAAGACCCCGCAGTTCAAGCCCTGTGCTACAAATATTCTCTTCTATAATCTCTTTTATGGCCCAACTATCTTTCTGATAATCAGTTGGTCTTCAGCCTGATTGGAAGAGGTCCACGCTTGTCCCTTCAAACTAGAAACATAATACTTGATCCATTTTTTTAAACTATTCAGTATTTTTGGGGTGGGGGGGGAACTTTAGGAGCTAAAGCAGATGGGTGAGGAAGCCTCCAATTTCTTTGGTTACTTTCATGTCCCTATCTCTTTTCTTATTCTGAAAGCTCAGCTCTATTTGAAATAGCTGTTTTGCTGGACAGTTTCCAGTTAATTAACTTGATAATAAAGGCTACCATGAAAATCACATCTCAAAGCAATGCTTTCCAGTCAACATTCTTCTTCGCCAAATGGTAATAGCATTATGTCTTTTACTGGGACAAAAGTAATCATTTTCCTACTCTTCACTCCCACCCCCATCCTCAATAAACTTCTTTCCTCTGAATTTGTTATCAAATCCCTACCAGCTGCAGAAACAGGATTTTAAAAAATCCACTGTTTATCAAGGCAGGCTGTTTGCTCACTAATACCCAATTAAACCATCTCTTCCAGATGGCCAGTTTATCTCCTTCTAATCTTACAGATACCATATTCCTAGATTTTTTTTAAAACAGATAAACCGGGAAGAACATAAGTCTTAAGTCAAAGCTTTGCTTAGTAATCTTACCATGATCCAATCAAACAAGGTACTTCTATTTTCAACGCAGAAAGGTATGTGATTGTTGTTTACAATATTATTTATTAGATTTATATCATAAACTTGCAGTATTTAACAATACGGTTGGACGGGACTTTTGAGGTCTTTTAATCCAAGCCCCTACTCAAGAAGAAAACCCTATACCACGAGTGTCAAACTCAAGGCCCGCGGGCCGCATCCAGCCCGTGGGGTGCGTAGATCTGGCCCAAGGGGCCACCCTGGAAATAGCGAAGGACTGGCCCGCAGTGCCTCTGCCAGTGAAAATGGAGCTCAGGAGGGCCACGCACGCTCGGGGAATCTCCATTTTCACTGGCAGAGGGCTACAGGAGGCAGTTGTGGCTGAAAACCGAGCCTCGATGAATGACATCAAGCGGGCCACGCCCCCTGGTCACGCCCCCTGCCTGCCGAGGTCAAACAAAATCCAGATGCAGCCCTCAATGAATTTGAGTTTGACACCCCTGCCCTGAACCATTTCAGACAAATGGTTGTCCAATCTCTTCTTTAAAAAGCCTCCAGTGTTGGAGCACCCACAACTTCTGAAGGCAAGCTCTTCCACTGATTCATTGTTCTCACTGTCAGGAAATTTCTCCTTAGTTCTAAGGTTGCTTCTCTCCTTGATTAGTTTCCATCCATTGCTTCTTGTCCTGCCTTCAGGGGCTTTGGAGAAGAGGTTGACCGCCTGCTCTTTGGGGCAGCCCCTTAGATATTGGAAAACTTATAGCAAAGCAAGCAGTCTCTGGCCAAACGTGGTGCTTGACCTGATTTCTATCAAAGAGCTAGTGTCCTCTTTCTTATTTTTAACAATTAATGTAGTGTCATCACTATAAATGGGCTCTACGTAGAAAAAGACAATCCATCCATGCTTCAAGGGAGTTATGGTTAACAGGAAACAATGTAAGGAGAGGAGTAAATAGAGGAAGGAGCGATTAGAAGACCTATGGAGTCGATCAAGCTCTGGTTAGCCAGCTCAGTGTTAGTTTATTTTATTTTTTTAAAGGAATCTCTGAGAATCTTCTTTAACAAGATTTATGAAAGGATTAAGGGATAAGGCTACAGAAATTTCAGCAAGTGGATTGCTTTGACTCCAGAACCCAAGTTGTCTTCCTGTCAACCGTGAAGCTGGTCTAACTGTGGCCATTTTCTTTTCTGTAGCTTTCCTCTAAGGAGGCTTCTCTTCGCATCACTTCAAGGATGACACCGCCTGGAGCAAAGGGGCCAGGGAGGGAGGCATAGAGATTGCTAGGGTGTTGTAGTCAAAATAAGATTCTTTTCCCCTGGGAATCAAGGATGCTGGTGAAGGTGTTCGAAAGGTGGAGACTGAGGTCGCCTAGCAACTGAACTGCATGCCCATTGGACCATGTGACTGTAGACGGTGGGTGGGGGGAGTGACAACATTTTTACTTTTAATGGGGTGTAAAACTGGCAGGAACTTAGAGCTGGTTTTTCCACCAAGTCTGTGTCAATTTGATATGTCCCAAATGAAAATGTCCCAAAGAAAATGTTCTTTGAGGAATATGCCTACCTCGGAGTTCTCATTGAAGGGGATGTGTTCCTTGGGACCTTGACACTTCCCTTTGGTTAGGATGGAGACTTTTTTTAAAAAAAAAGTCTTAATTCAACAGCTTTCTTGCGAACTGGAAAACTGGTTGCTTTCTGCTTAGGTAACCAAGGACAGTTTGGAAAATGTGATGATTAAATATGTCCTTTAAACTGAAATTACAAGGCAGACATTACTCAACTAGAGAACACAATGCATTGTACACATAGGGAGGGAGCGGTCACAAAATAAGAATTGCAACTCATGGGTAAGAAAGAGATGGTTAGAAGACACCTGGCTTTTGAACAATAGGTTTAATCACCCGAACTGGAGCGATTATATATAAAAAATCTGAAAGAAACCTCTGAATATTAGTTCAAAATTCCTTTCTGTGATCTTTAAGACAGGCTTGATTGCAGGTGACAGGAGAAAGGGAAATGTCCGTATTTTCACAAAAGGAAAAAAGGGGCTCTCAGTAACTAGCAACCAATCAGCTTAATAGCAATAGCAACAGCACTTAGACTTATATACCACTTCATAGTGCTTTTACAGCCCTCTCTAAGCAGTTTACAGAGTCAGCCTATTGCCCCCAAACAATCTGGGTCCTCATTTTACCCACCTCGGAAGGACGGAAGGCTGAGTCGACCTGGAGCCTGGTGAGATTCGAACTGCCAGATTGCATAATTCTCCTTGAATGTCAGAAAGAAGAAAAAAAAAACAACCCATCCCAACGATCAGAGATTTTGCAAACATTCCTGGGCATCTGGGGTGGGATGAGGGATGAAACTGATGTTGCCCCATCCTGATGTAAACTCCATTTTTATTATTATTTTTTTGTAGGCGCCTCGTGATATTGCATGATCCTGCTTTCATCATTCCGAAGAACAGAGGAAGCTTCTGTGGGCACCCATGAGATCAATGGCTCAGAAGGAAACTTGGAAAGGATTACGGGTGAGATGATAGCAATTTTCCAAAGCATCAGAGGGCAAGGACACGAAGCTCCTTCAAGAGAAATCCAAGCACTGGATGGAAACCAATCAAGGAGAGAATCAACTTGGAATTAAGGAGAAATTTCCTCGCGGGGAAAACAATCAACCAGTGGAAGGGCTTGTTTTCAGAGGTTGTGGGTGCTGCATCCACGGAGGTTTTTAAGAAGAGATTGGACATTTATTCGAAATGCTATAGGGCTGTGGTGGCGAACCTATGGCACGCGTGCCACAGGTCGCACGCAGAGCCCTCTCTGTGGACACATGCGCTGTTGCCCCGGCTCAGCTCTCCCACCAGCCAGCTGGCCTTTGGGTCTCTGCTGCGCATGCACGGGGGCAGGGGCCACACATGCATGTGTGGGGGGTCACACATGTGTGTGGGGTCACGCATGAGTGTGGGGGGGTTCGCGTGCATGGATGGGGGCAGCAAGCGCATGTGTAGGGGGGGCACCTTGCATTTTCGGTATGCGTGCACGCACGCGCTTTGGGCACTCGGGGGCCCAAAAGGTTCACCATCCCTGGTATAGGGTTGGACTAGAAGACCTCCAAGGTCCCTTTCAACTCCGTTATTCTGTTACTCAAATATTTTGAATAACAGAACTCTGTTATTCTGTTATTCAAAAATCAGGGTGTTGTTTTTTTTTAAATTTTTTACAAGTGTCTAGTAGTGATTTTTCAGACCAACCTATTTTATTAAAAAAGTGTCTGATTTCAGGAAGCACAGCTCCTCTCATCGGATCACACCAGAAAAGCGTATGGCTTTTAATAAAAATGTGTTCGTCTGAACAGCTGCTACGGGATTCTTGATTTTCAAGATTTGGGTTTAGAACGGATTTATCCTTCCCCGATATTCTACTGGAAGTGTCTGGGAGTTAGGATGTGAATCATTCATCAGCCCTCCCTCTTTTTTTTTTTTCCAGGAAAGGGATCCCAGGATGTATCATCAGGTGTCCGCTGCCATTTGTCAGCTGTCTTCTAGGGGGTGATTGATTCTGTCAATTGCATTTGCACGAAATTTCTCCATTCTCTTCATGCCACAATTTAGGGACTGCAAGTCTCCGTTGATTCTCTTGTTTATGAATTCAGCAGGGGTGGGGGGGGAAATCCAGTTCTATGCACGCTTCTAATGTATGCATATTTGTATACTATATATTCCTACCGTTGGACCCACATTATTCTGCTTTGGAGACATTCATGCAAATATTTCTTTGTGAAGGGTCCAATGCCGGGAAGGGTGGAAGGAAAGAGAAGAAGACAACAGGCAGCAAAGGACATGAACTCAACATTGTGTTGAGTGCGAGATTAGAAGACCGGAAGGATCAGGATAGGGAGAGATCATCACGGAGAAAATCTATTTCTGCGGTCGCTAAGAATTGATCCTGACTTGATGTTATATCATCAACCCATCAATTTCTAATCCAGGTATGCCGTAAGGTGCTTCTACAAAAGGCACCTGGACTTACTTTGTTTTTCCTTGAAGATGTTTCGCTTCTCATCCAAGAAGCTTCTTCAGTTCTCACCGAATGGTGAAGAATGGGAGGATTTGCATCTCTTGCAGTCATCTGGTCATTGGTATTCTCTCTGAGAGTCATTGAGGCCACTTGGAGGTTTATCTCCGCCCTCAACTGAACAGTGCAAATGGGTGTGGAACCTCCTTGGAGCTGCTGAAAGGACTGTGTTGCAAACAGGAAGTCGATGGGGTTGTATCCCTCCCCCTCTGTATGTCATTTTTGACATAGATGGCCTCTGTCACCCTCCAGATCAACCTCCACCTCCGAGGCAACCCAGGTTCAAACACTTTCTAAAACAAAAGACTTTAGGTTGCTAAGGGAAGCATTTGTTCAGTGAGTTTTGCCCCATTTTACAACGTTTCTCACCACAGTTGTTAAGTGAATCCTTGCAGTTGTTAAGTCAACAACATGGTTGTTAAGCGAATCTGGCTCCCCCATCGACTTTGCTTGTCCGAAGGTCGCAAAAGGGGAACAAATGAGCCCGGGATCCTGCAACTGTTATAAATAATATATAATATATAAACTGTTATAAGAACTGGCTCTCGAGCATCTGGATTTTGATCATGTCACCAAAGGAATGCTGTAAATGTCGTAAGTGTGACAAATGGTCATAAGTCACTTTTTTTCAGCGCCATTGCCATTTTGAATGGTCCCTAAATGAACTGTTGTAAGTTGAAGACTTTGTGCTTTTTAGAAACTATTTGGGCTTTGCATTGCTTATTAATCAATCAATCAGAATAGAGCTGGACGTGCAGATTGTCACAAAACCATAACAGTGGAAGGGTACCCTGAAGGTCTTCTAGTCCAACCCCCTTGACTAACCACCTCTATTAGGACCAGAATTTCTGTAACTAAGTGATGCGGTTGTTACATTTAACGGAATGATGGAGTTGGAAGGGACCTTGGAGGTCTTCTAGTCCAACCCCCTGCTCAAGCAGGAGACCCCGTACCATTTCAGACAAGCGACTGTCCGGTCTCTTCTTCAAAACCTGCAGCGATGAAGCACCCACGATTTCTGGTGGCAAGCAGTTCCCCTGGCTAATTGTCCTCACTGTTAGGAAGCTGCTCCTTAATTCCAGGTTGCTTCTCTCCTTGGTTAGTTTCCATCCGTTGTTTCTTCTCCTGCCTTCAGGTGCTTTGGAAGATAAGTTGACCCCCTTCCTCTTTGGGGCAGCCCCTCAAATATTGGAAGACTGCTACCCCCACTGTCTGCTCATTTTGCAGCTATCTGCACATCAATCCTTTCCTTCTCTCGTTGTGTCGAACGCCTTTCCTTTCTTCTGCCTCCCCACTGTCTCTACCTATTTGCATTTTTCTCCAGGGTCCTATCCATCCACTCGGTGGCTTTGGCTGATGTCTAAAAACTTCACTTAGAAGGTAAACATTTATGGCTTGGAACTTTGAACCTGTTGCATCGATGCCGAATATTTCCAGTTTGGAAAAGGAGCAAAATTGCCTTTAGATGGCACACTTCCTTTTTTTGGGGGGTGTCTTTTTAGCCCCAGGTTCTCCCCGTGCCGCACCCCAAACACACTGCAGCTTTGTTGGCTTGCTTTCAAAGCTGCCCCTGGGCTTGTTTCCTTGACATACAAGCGAGAACATTCAAGCAACACGCTTCTCGGTTCGCTCATGTGTAGCAAGCCTGGCGTTCTTGCTGTCAGCTTGAACGGCCCACTAACCAGCTGTGCGCGGCTCCAAAAAGCAGCTATTTCACAGATGGTGTGACTCAGTGGACAGGCTGATGCCTCGCGCAGCGGCACGGTGACAGGTGGGCGGGCCCACATGCGTGGGGGGCGCACACACACACACATTTCCTCGGAAAGCAATGTGGATCCCTTTGGAGAGCCTCACCGCTGAGTTTCTCAAGTGGGATCCGCCCAGGGTGGTTGAGCATAAGAGAGGCAGCCATATATATGTTGCCAAGAAATGAATTAAATGTCAATTTGCAGTTATTACGTTCCTTTATCAACATTGTCAGTCATTTTCCCATCAGCCCTTGCTGCCATCTCTCTCTCTCTCTCTCTCTCTCTCTCTCTCTCTCTCTCTCTCTCTCTC
>JANHFL010004482.1:0-11960 GCA_032468155.1 Oxyrhabdium leporinum | reverse complement strand
CCCTCCCTCCCAATGTTTGCTTCCCTCTCTCCCTCCCTCCCAATTTTTCCTCCCTCCCTTCCCATGGCTGGCACTCTGTCTGTACAGCCATAATCTTGTGTACAGAATGGGTTCTGTGCAAATGCTTTTGATTGGATTGAAGTGATAGCAAGGATGAGATTTAAAACTCTGGCAGTTTTGAAGAAAAAGTTTAGTCTGTTCCCCAAAGGATTTGGGGCCAGAATTTACAAACAAATCTAATTTGTGTTCCTGATCACAGAGAGAGAATACTCCTGTTTATGTGCAGGGTGTCTCACTTTCCTCTTTAACCCCTTTTTCACATTGGAGTCAAAATATTGTGGATTCAGGCACCAGGTCAAGATGACCATTTGAGCCCTTCATCCAAATTATAGTCCAAAGAGTAGCCGGTGGGTTATTGTGGATACAGCGCGCAAATGTTTCCTCCGCCTGAAAGCAGATCAATTTGAAGGAAATAAGTTGACCTACAAAAAAAAAGGGGGGGGAGAGAGAGTGCAGACTAATCTGTGGCATCTGGATTTGTATTGAATCTCTTCTTCCATTAAATTCTAATCCATTACATGGACAGCTAGTCAGGATTTCCTCCCACCCACTCCCTCCCAAAAAAACCACCCGTAAGCAACCCATCCCTTTTACTATGTCTCTGCAAGGCAACCGCAGTGGCACAGTGGTTAGAGTGCGGTACTGCAGGCTATTTCTGCTGACTGCCACCTGCCTGCAATTGGGCAGTTCGAATCGCACCAGGCTCAAGGGTGACTCAGCCTTCTGTCCTTCCGAGGTGGGTCAAATGAGGAGGTTGCTGACTCTGTAAACTGCTTAGAGAGGGCTGTAAAGCACTGTGAAGCAGTATATAAGTCTATTGCTATCTTCCCTTCCCTTTCTCCTTTCCTTTCCTTCCCTTCCCTTCCCTTCCCAGTCGGTACAATGCAGTATTGCAGGCTAACTGTCCACAACCAGGAGTTCGATCCTGACCGGCTCAAGGTTGACTCAGCCTTCCGTCCTTCCGAGGTAGCTAAAATGAGGGCCCAGATTGTTGGGGGCAAATATGCTGACTCTGTAAACCGCCTAGAGAGAGGGCTGTAAAGCGCTGTGAAGCGGCATATAAGTCTTAAGTGCTAGTGCTATAAACGCGCACCAGGCAGGACCTTTGATCTTGATGCTGAAATGGACTTTCATGGCAGACAGGGGCCTCCCAGAGAGCTTGAATCTGAAGAGCGTTGCAGCTCTTAATGCTAATCACTCTGAATTTCAGAGTAATTCAGCATGCGTGCCTTCACGCTTTATATAGGGAGGCGCACCTATTACAAGCTGGCAAAGGGGAAAGGAAATCACACTGAACCTTCCTGGAAGGATGACACGGATTGGCCAGTTGTCATTAAAAAAAAACACACCTTGTCTACGGAGATTCTCCGTCATCCAGGTGCTTTTTCAGAAGAAAAAAGTCCAGTTGCCTCCTGAAAAAGCTCCTTTGGGACAACCGTCACCCGGATGACGGAGAATCTCCGTAGGCTTTCAGTGATGGAGCATCCCCAACTCCAGGAGACAAGCTATTCCACTGATTGATTATCCTCACTGACAGAAAATTTCTCCTTCCTTCTAGAGAATTCCCTCAACCCGCTTCCCAATATTATGTCTGTGGAGATTCTCCGTCATCCAGGTCAGGGTTGTCCCCAAAGGTGCTTTTTCAAGAGGCAACTTGGACTTTCTAAGTTCTTCAGCCGCGAAACGTCTTCAAAGGAAAAAAACAACAACCCCCAAGCAGTCCACTTGCTTCTTGAAAAAACACCTTTGGGACTAACCAACACCCCCCTCCCATCCCCAACAACACTTTGTTCTGCCTTCTTTTGCCTTGCTGTACCACGTTGTTTGTGTCCCTGTGTGTTAGTCCATCACCCGATAAGGCTGTTAGGATCAAGCGAAGCCTGAAATACAAAATTTCTTGAGGATTGAGCTGTCAAACCAATCCAGCCCTTTCATCCTCCTCTTGAGGGTAAGGTGGGTGGGTGGTTTTTATTGGCTCGCCTGTGCATTGCAGTCCTTGGCAGGGCCCGTCTCGGGAAGTAGGAGGGCTGCATTGTCAGCAATCCTCACCGTTCACTGATCCGTCTTCAAGACTTGACCACCGTTGGAGAGCGAGAAAGAGCTAAGGGACCCCCTCTCTCCCACCCACCCACCCCTCCCCAGAAAGTGCATTAGTTTGCAACTTAATGTGCTTCACAACACTGGCTGAGTTCCAGAGAGGAAAGTTGGAAGGTTTTTCTCAGATTACAGGTAGCCCTCGACTTACGACTTCAGTTGAACCTAACATGAGCGACAGACAGTTGTCGATGAATTCGTGCTCCCTCTTACGGCCTTTCGTGCCACCCTTGTTCAGCGAATCGCTGCGGGTGTTCAGTTTCTTGAGCGGATCTGGTTTTCCCCATTGACGTTGCTGATCAGAAGGTCGCAAAAGGGGGACTCCGGGACCCTGCAACCCGTCGTAAGTATGAGTCAGTTGCCAAGGGTCGGAATTTTTGGTCACCTGACCATGGGATGCTGCAACAGTTGTAGGTGTGGAAAATAGTCATAAGTCGCTTTTTTCGGTGCCATTGCAACTTCGAACGGTCACTGTTGTAAGTCGAGGACTACCTATAGTGGGAATCTTGGCCCTAGCGACCCAGCTAAAGCAGAAGCACCCCAGAAACCACAACGGGTGACCTAGCGCATCCTTGGCAACTTTCAGACTTGTGGACTTCAAGTCCCAGAGTTGAAGTCCACGAGTCTGAAAGTTGCCAAGGTTGGAGACCCCTGACCTAGCGAGTCCCGCTCTTTCTTGTCCTCTTCTAGTTCCTCCAACTCCTCTGCCTACCGATGACGTTGACGTCTACTTCGAAACCCCTGCCGATGACAATGAACATGCCCGTTTCCAGAAAGCCAAAGAACAGCTGGAGATTCGACATCGTAACCGCATGGATCGAGTGAGTCTGTTGTGTTGTAGATACTCCTGGACTCTTCGTCCCCCTCAACCCTGCTGCTGCCAGCCCCGGACCGCCAGACGGGCCGGGGCCGCCATTCGGGTGGGGTAGGAGAGCCCACCCATACCGGACCACCTCGAACCATCCTTGCTTGTTATGGGAGCCCGCTTGTTTGCATACCGGAGCCTTTTACAGCCGGTCGGGACTCGCAGAGGCTCAGCTGACTGTCGGCCACGGAAGCAGCTGATCGTCGGAGCTCCGTGGAGCACTAAGCGTGCCCGGACGGGGATAGGCGGAGCCCTGGCTATGCTACAGCAACCGGATTGGAAGCAAGGGACCAGGGGAAGGGAGCGGGGTGGAACACTAGGGGGCGGAGTAGAGCACAATATAAGAGGGTGGTGAAGTAACCACGATAGCGCAAAACTTAAATCCTTTTGGTTAATCACTTAGTGCTGGGATCATACTGTATTGTATCACATCAACCTGTGTTGCTGAATTTCATTCACGACGCCGGAACGTGGCAGCTGCATTGTTGCCATCGGTTTCATTTGTGGGTTTTCAGTTGACCCAGTTTTTTGTTGTTGTTGTTTTTTTTGTTCCCCTAAACTTTCTTTTTGCTGGGGTGTTTTTTTTTATTTTATTTTTTTGTTTCTTAGCAGTGAAAGCCACAAACATCCTAAGCTGCTTTGCAAGCTTAAATTGCAATTAATTAGGAGTTCTGATCGAGCTTTACAGAAGGTGCTTTAGAAATTCTATGTGGAAAAACGGGCATTTGGATACCGAAACGGAGTTGCCCGGTCCTTATCCAAGCAGGCCGACCTGAAATCAGGTTTCTGATCTCTCCAAACTGTTTAGGTAAAGAAGCAGTGGGAAGAAGCAGAGGCTCAAGCCAAGACCCTGCCAAAAGCAGAGAGGCAGACCCTGATGCAGGTCAGTCACCACCTCTCCGGGTGAACGAGGCCATTTATTCCTAGTACTGAAATCAATTTTATAAACTGTAACGGGAGGAGGCCTTGTGGAAATCGTTTACGCCCAAACTAAGGTTAGGAAACTGTTTTCACTTAATAGACATTGGACCAAGGATGTGTTGTCTCATTAAGCCAAACTTTCTCAACCTTGGCAATTTTAAGATGTTTACACACACACACACACGCTCGTTCAGCAATACAGATTTTGGGCTCAAATGTAAGTTGAGGACTACCTGTACTGTTTTATATATAGTATAAATACTATCCCTTGTGTTTGACATGTCTGGTTGAAGGCTTCTTTCGTGCCCTCAGACAATTAGGCCAGTGCATACAAGCGAGCATTGAACCCGGGCCATGGGTGGTTTCCTGTGCCCCGCCTTAGATCCGACCCGCGAGGCTTCCCTGTCACCTCAGCCCCGCCCCCTGGGCGTGCTCTTAGGAGGCGGCGAGAACGTGAGCGTTGGAGTCCTGGGTGAAAGTGAAGCACTCCGATCGCAGTCAGCCTGCGGGGCAACACGATTCCCCGGGAACGCCAGGCCCTACGCGTGCTCGTCACTTCCTGTGCGTGCGCCCAGGGGGCAGGGCTGGGGTGGCCCCTCATGGGCTCCAGGGCGGTCCTGCGGATCTAAGGCTGGCCGCGTTCAGGCCCGGATGGCTGCCAGTAGGGTGTAGATTGGCGCCCAGTCAACCTGGGATGGGCTGAGGCACCGCGGGCCAGTCCTTCGCTGCTTTCAGGGCAGCCCCGCGGGCCAGAACTGACCTCTTTGACCTTGAGTTTGACCGCCCCCTGATCTGAGGCATTCACAGCCGTACCTTCTGAACACAACTTAAGGAGGAGCAAAAGATGAGTTCTGTCATTGGACAGGCATTATGCAATCGGTGGATCCAAAAACAGCTACTTAGAGTTGAAAGAAACTGATCTCTTTGCCACCGACTAATAAAGATTCTTTCCATACCATTCCTCTCCAGAGATACCAGACGATGGCCAAGTCCCTTGAGAAGGAAGCTGCTAGCGAAAAACAGCAACTTGTGGAAACTCATCTGGCCCGCGTAGAAGCCATGTTGGATGAGCGCCATCGGGTCGCCCTGGAAAACTATCTTGTGGCTCTGCAGTCTGACCCCCCACGGGTACCATACCCTACTGTCAGAAGTGGGAAAAGGGTTGGGAATGGAGGAGGGGAATTATTACTGGAGATGTCTGTGGAGTTTCGAGTGGTGTGGTGGCCTAGAGGTGGAGTCTTGCCTCACAATCATGAGGCTGTGAGTTCGATCCTAGGTAGAGGCAGATATTTCTCTGGGCACGTTGAGATTATATCTGCTGAATATAACTCCACATTGGCGACAGGAAGGGCATCTGGTCAGTAAACACTCAACTCCATTCAGTTGCCCAGACTGTACCCTGCAGGGGATTATGGGGTCATTGAAAGATGATGTCTGTAGAGGTTCTCAACCCTCGAGGTCATGGTTGTCCCAAAGGCACTTTTTCCAAAAGGCAACTGGACTTTCTTGAGGGGGGGGGGTTTCCTTTGAAAACATTTCTCTTCTTATCCAAGAAACTTCTTCAGTTCTAACTTAATTGTTGGGGAACGGAAGGGTTTATATTTTTTCCAGTCACCTGGTCATTCGCACTCTTAAGGATCGGTCGTTAGCAATCTGAGAGTAGTTGAAGCTACCTCTGCTGGCCAGATGTAGAGTGATAATACATTTAAAATGGGAAGGCCTGGAGCTATGTGGCTCAGGAGGAAACAGGAATCTTCAGTTCTAACTTAGCCGTTGGGGAATGGAAGGGTTTATGTTCTTTGCAGTCCATCCGATCATTTGCACTCTTAAGGGTTGGTCGTTAGCATTTTGAGAGTAGTTGAGGCTACTTGGGGATTTATCTATATCCTTCAGTCACCTGAATCAGAGTCCAAACAGGTGGGGGAGAGGGGGGAAAGCACGTTTGGGATATTATTGGAGATGCTGCAAAGGGAGCCTTTGAGCCTAAGCACAATGGGTGTTATAGTGTAATTAGACAACAAGTGCTAAATTTAGCTCAAGATGTGTGACCAAACACCCTCAGTTTATTTTAGGATTGCCTGGTTTGTCTGGCTTGCTGTGGCTTCCTCTTAATTGAAGAAGGTGGAATGATTGTCAGTCTCCCAAAGGGGTGTGTGGAAATGATCCAGCTCACTCATCTGATTTGCCTTTTGCAGCCCCACCGTATCCTCCAAGCCTTGAAACGGTACATCCGTGCTGAGAACAAAGACAGGCTCCACACAATCCATCATTACCAGCATGTTCTGGCTGTGGATCCGGAAAAGGCCGCTCAGATGAAATCACAGGTATGAAAAAATTCCTCTGACTCATTTTAGCCAGCTTTTTTATTTTATATATGCCCATGCCTAAGTTCGCCATGCCTGTCCCAGTTCGGTTTGTGTGAATTAAGCAAAATATTTGAAATGTTTCAAATACCATCTTTAAAGCAGTGAGGTGGCCTAGAGGTGAAGACGCTCTCCTCCCACTCAGAAGGTTGAGAGTTCAATCCTAGGCAACAGCAGATGTTTCTCCTATCAGGGCGCATAGAGAAAACATCTGCTGTGAACCCAGCGTAGGCGTCAGGAAGGGCATCCGGCCTGTAAACGCTCAGTTTTATTCAGTCGCCCCAACCTCACCCCAATAAAAGGGATTATTTTTTTTAATTCAGATACCCTCTTTACCCAACCTCAGAATATTTGCGCTCTGAGGAAGGGACCACCCTTCTTCTAGAACATCCATGTTGCAGTTCCTTTTTTTCCTCTTAAAATGTGCACATTTTAAAACGGCTGAGATGTCATAACGAACTGTAAGCTTAGGAGAATAGTAAATCGGCACTCTGGCCTCGCAAAGTGGTTGTTAAGTGAGCCATGCCCAATTTTACAACTTTTTTTTTTTTTTTGCCACTCCTGTTAAGTGAATTGCTACAGTTGTTAAGTGAATCGTGCAGCCGTTAAGTTATGGTCATAAGCTTTAGGATCTGCCTGTAAATCACTTTTTTCAGTATTGTTGTTACTAAATGAATAGCTACCCATACTGCTAAGACCTTGACTACCAAGCCTATATATTCTGTGAACGTGTAGCACCTTCTGCTGGCCAGATGTAGAGTGATAATAAATTTAACATAGGAAGGCCTGGAGCTATGTGACTGAGGAGAAAACAGGAATCTGGTTTGTGTGGTCAGGAAATCACACCTAATCCCAGCAAATTTCTCAGGAAAAAAAATGCCAGCGTTTCTTTCTTTAATAGGCTGTTACTCCCTCTGGCCTGACTGTTCCTTGAAAGTGAGGAAATGGTTGGGAATGGAGGAAGGGAATTATTAGGAGCCGTGGTGGTGCAGTGGTTAGAGAGCACTACTGCAGCCTACTTCTTCTGACTGCCGGCTGCCTGCAGTTTGGCAGTTCGAATCTCACCAGGCTCAAGGTTGACTCTGTCTTCCATTCTTCCAAGGTGGGTCAAATGAGGACCCAGATTATTGAGGGCAATAGGCTGACTCTCTAAAACCACTTGGAAAGGGCTGTAAAGCACTGTGAAGCAGTACATAAGTCTAAGTGCTATTGATGTCTCTGGAGTTTCTCAATCCTCCAGGTCATGGTTATCCCAAAGGTGCTTTTTCCAACAGGCAACTGGACTTTCTTGGGGGTTTTTTCCTTTGAAAACACTCCGTTTCTTATCCAAGAAACTTCTTCAGTTCTAACTTAATTGTTGGGGAACGGAAGGGTTTATATTTTTTCCAGTCACCTGGTCATTCGCACTCTTAAGGATCGGTCGTTAGCAATCTGAGAGTAGTTGAAGCTACCTCTGCTGGCCAGATGTAGAGTGATAATACATTTAAGATAGGAAGGCCTGGAGCTATGTGGCTCAGGAGAAAACAGGAATCTGGTTTGTGTGGTCGGGGAACCACACCTAATCCCAGCAAATTTCTCAGAAAAAAAATGCCATCGTTTCTTTCTTTAATAGGCTGTCACTCCCTGTGGCCTGAATGTTCCTTGAAAACACCACTCTGCTTTTGTGTCCTTCTATTATGTGGTGAAGTTAAACGTTACTCCCTGTGTAATCAAAGCTTGAGCACAGTTCTCAGAGCAGTGGTTGGAGACAAAAGCATATTTTTAGAATGTTTTCTTTCTCTTCTTTGAAAGAATAATTATAGCTTAGTCTGAAAGATATCTGTTCTTAAAGCCCAGATCTCGTCTGGGCTAACAAAATATTTCAGGATAATATCTTAAAAAAGAAAAAATGTTAGGCTTCCCCCCATACATAAATCTGTGTCTCATTGCTACCTCTAGAACGAGGGTCTCCAACCTTGGCAACTTTAAGACTTGTGGACTTCAACTCCCAGAATTCCTCAGCCAGCGAATTCTGGGAGTTGAAGTCCATAAGTCAAGTCTTCAATTCTTAAAAAAGGGAAGTTGTTGTAAGTAGAAAACTACTAATCTCAGTAATGTGTCTACTACACCTCCTTGTCTTTGCCCACACACACAGATACTATATCTACCTTATGGTGGATAAACATCAATGAATGAAAATTAAAATACAGTACCTTCAGAGCTGATGGAATATTAAGAACACATACTAAACTGGAGTCCCACTGCAACAAATCAAGTTGAATCTGTTAACTTTGTTGGCTTAAAAATTAACCATGGACTTTAGTATGATTCAGATTAACGAGATAAAAGCTGTATGATAAAATTATCTATGGGAGAATTATGTTTTTATGTAAACATAATTTATAATGTGAGTTCTAAAACAGTAAAACTATGAGTATGGATTGATTGATTGATTTCTTTTCTATGGCTGCCCATCTCAATCAATGACTTTGGGTGGCGAACATCATAAAAACATTAAACCTTAAAAGAATGAAAACATTACAGAATATGTATGTGCCGTCGCCAAGTAAGACTGTTGCCATAGGTGTTACAGACAGCCTATAAATGGGGCCTTGACACGTTTTGTATATTGTTTTAATCTAAATAGTGCAGGTGCACGCATTATTTGAACTTTGCCCTCTGTTGAAAGGTGATGACACACCTCCGTGTAATAGAGGAGAGGATGAATCAAAGTTTATCCCTGCTGTACAAAGTACCATACGTGGCTGAAGAAATCCAGAGTGAGATTGGTGAGTGTTTTTCACCTATGGAGTCCTTGGTGCTGGGTTTTGTTTCCTGGAATTTGGAACTACCAACTCAGACAAACAAGCTAACAGTAAATAACGGCCTAAATCAGGGACCCACCAAAAACTGTCCAACCAACACTGACAAGGCAAGATAAACAGAACACAAACCCCACTCCCTTCTAGCACTGATGATGTTACCTAGTTGGGTAACGAAACGCCTGCAAGAAAACAAACCCAGCTCAGAGAGCACCAAGGATTCCACAGTTCTATCCTGAGCTAGAACCATTCTCTTCTATCAGTGGGTTTGTTGTTGTTTTTTTTTAACCTGTTTGACTCCATTCTCTTCTTGACACCATCCTTTTTATTAGATTAGCTGGGGTTGGGTTTCCTCTTGAGATCTTGTTCACTTCCCCAGCCCTGTCAAGCCTTTGCCTGTTCGTTTTTAGTGAAAGAAAAGTAATATTCTTAATCGAATGGAAAGGATAACAAATGCAAGAAGTTTGAATTTCTTGGAAGCAACATCTTAAAAAGAAAGGTATTCAATAGGAAGGAAGGAGGGAGGGAAGGAAGGAAGGAAGGACGGAAGGAAGGAGCTATGAATTTTTCCTGGAGTTGTGTGCGCTCCGTTACTGGAGATTTTATTTAAATCCATTTGAATGTATTCAATGCTAGTTAATTAAAACCCATCTGGAGTCCTCTGAAGTCAGCCTCTAAATTTAAAACGAAAACTAAATAAATCTGTGACAACAGTGGTGATTCCTATCCTGTACAGAAGTTTGATTAGACCTCAAAGCTTCCTTCCAACCCCGTCATTCTGTAGTTACCTGGCACTACCAAGATGTTCCCCTTGATTCCCTTAACAGATGAGCTCCTTCAAGAACAGCGAACGGATATGGACCAGTTTACTTCTTCCATTTCTGAATCCCCGGTGGATGTCCACGTGAGCTCCGAAGAAAGTGAAGAGTCTCTGTTCTTCGATGGTAAACCTTTCCGCCCATTCCAGGTGAAAACTTTCCCAGCTTCTTCCAAAAGTGAAGGTACGTCAAAACTATAGCGCTGTACTGTATCTGGCCTGAACCAATCCAGAGCCAAGCTACTTAAGTGGAATAAACGTGGTCTCAGCTTTGCTCTGGACAAGCCTTTTTGCCAGAGCTTTTCAGAGTAATTTCTGATGAAGGACCACTTGATGATTGTGATGATTTGAGTTTAGCATTCTGGCTTGATTCATGCAAGCCGCCTATTCTGGTATGATCCGTATTTGTACTATGCCTACCTGGCCTCCCCATCTTTGCACCCGAAAACTCATGGTGAGAATTCAGTTTTGTCTGCTGAGAGTGTCGTAAGCTTATTATAAATACGTTTTCCTAGTTTCCTGGGGTTCATAAATTGGGACGACAACTTTAGAAAAAGAATTGGATGCGTTGTTTTTTTTTTAATCTATCTCCCAGATATTCTCTCTAGCAAAGAGAATCTGAACCTGCATTTAATCCCTGATGTAAATGTTCTCCGGTATCTAAATCGGAAATCGCACACGAGTTTTTGTTTTTTTTTTCTTTTCTTTTCTCCCTTCCTAATCTCTCTCTCTCTCTCTCTCTCTCTCTCTCTCTTTCTCTCTCTCTCTCTCTCTGCTATTTCTTTTGCTTTTGTTCTTGTTTTTCCCTCCTGCTATAGATTCTCAGCCGGATTTGTACCATCCAGTGAAAAAAGGTTGGTTCCACCCTGATCCCTTTTCAATGCGCGCTCTTATCACACCCTTCTCCCTTTTGGAGTGGATTTTAATCCCTTTCAATTTTACGTTTCATAACTTCAGCTTCGCTTCCCTCCCTCCCTGCCGTTTATATGGCCAAGGTTGCATTAGCTGTCCCTGTTGCCATAGGAGTCAGTTTGGTGGCCCCTGAACTATTGGCGATCACACATTATGACCACGATAAATGTCATTAGGCTGATGATATAATAAGTAATTAAGTAACGATTAGAGCCTTCCGAAGTTTTGAAGCAGCTATTTGGGATCAGGTGATAGATGCCGGCAGAATTGGCTTCGAGCAGATACGTGCAGTTTCAAGATTAAAATGCTGATTTTATCACAGCAGCGTTTTTCCTCTCTTCTTTGCCACAGGGTAAACTTTGTTAGAATGGTGTTTATCAGTAGGATTTAAACAGGGCTAATATTTAGAACTTCTTCCAAAGGGGGGGAAAAAAATCTGTAAGCCTGGGCATAATGACCTTCGTTAGAATTATGTAAATCTATATAAACTAACTTGGAATGGGCAAACATGTGAGAAGCATTAGGCATTATTCTATGGGATTGTAGAAGTAATGTAGATTAGAAAAAGAATTGGATGTATTTTTTTTAATCTATCTCCCAGATATTCTCTCTAGCAAAGAGAATCAGAAGCCATTCTTTAAAAAAATAGAAATCTTTGCTTTTTCCTTCTCCTTTGCACTTTTATCTTTCCTTTTCTTTCCCTTTGCACTTCTATTTTGCTTTTCGTCTCTTTTCTACCTTTTTTTTTCTTTGCTTGTCTACTTTTTATTCATGGTTTGGAAATTTAATAAAAATCATACTTTTTTTTTTAAAAAAAAGAAGCATTAGATCAGAGGTGTCAAACTTGATATCATTGAGGGCCGCATCAGGGTTGTGTTTGACCTCAGGCGGGGCCGGGGGGGGCATGGTTAGTATGATGTCTGCGGCGGCCTCCTACAGCCCTCTGCCAGTGAAAACAGAGTTGGGGGGGGGGGCATGCAGCCCTCACAAGCTCTGTTTTTGGCTGGGATGGCCTCCTGCAACCCTCTGCCAGTGAAAACAGCGCTGGGGGGGGCATGCAGCCCTCACAAGCTCTGTTTTTGGCTGGGATGGCCTCCTGCAACCCTCTGCCAGTGAAAACGGAGTTG
>JANHFL010004474.1:31053-42498 GCA_032468155.1 Oxyrhabdium leporinum | reverse complement strand
CACGCCTCTTTTGCATTTTGGATTGTTGATGCCATCTCTTCCCAAATTCTATTCCATTCTTCTTGATGAGACATCTTGTTAGGTTTTGTCCCTCTTTTATACAATCCTTCAAATATTTTCTTTAAGTCTTTATATCCCAAGTATAGTTTGTTACTCCTCTGGCAAGCTTCATATATGTTTAAATGCTAGTAAGTAGAATCTCAGCAATGTGTTATTCTTCCTTTTATCAGCAGGTGGCACTCTTTCATTAATTTCCAGTATTAGTCTTTTCCAAGTTCCTGATCTTTTAAACTTAAAAAAAATCATATCAGCTTTAAATAAATAGCCCAAATTTTTCAAAGTTAATGCCCAGCACAGCCTTTATTCAGCTTAAACTTCAGCTTTTCTTGTTTTAACAGATTTCTGTCTTTTCTGGCTTCCTCCGTTTCTCCAGTTTATTTATTTAATTTATATTGCCAATGTGTATCAAGTGCAGCTAATTCAGAAATTGTGGCTCCTTTTAATGATTTTTGTGGGGTTTCAAATGAGATAAATGTTCATTCTCACCCAGTTCCAAACACTGTTCGCCTACTTTGCTCCAGCACAGTCTTGGGTGTCTTGATTGTTTCCGATTTCATGGTGGCCATTTTGGCTGCCGCTGTTCCCTGTCTTCGGATCAGGGGAATTTTCCTAGTCAGGGAGTAGAGATGCGGCTCCCCTCGACCTGTCAGGTGCTCCCCTTTATTTCACCACCCCTATAGGGTGGCTATGGTTCCTTTTGGAGCCCTCCAACAAGTAAAGCTCGGGTGCGGATGGGGACGACTGCAGAGCTTGCAGTCCTCACTCCTGACGCCACTGGAAGTGCAACCGGAAGTCCCCTCTGTCTGCAACAGATCTTTAGTCTGTTGGATTAAGACGGTTTTTGCCCAGGTTGGTCATTTTTTCATCAATTACAGCTTTGGCTTCACAGATGCTCGGGAGCGAGAATGCAAATGCAACAAAATGAAATTCCACCAATTTCCAAATACCCAACCTACAGAACATTCACTTCTGTTGCCTCATTAGCTGTGATGATGAATGTTTTGTGTTTCAGCCATGGCTTGTCAAATGGCAGTGTTTTTGGCAATGGCCACTCCAACTCAGATTTTGGCTTGCAGTTCAGATAAGATGGCCTGCTGAAGGCAAACAGGTGCACAGAGCTTCCATCTCTGGAAAATTGCAGAAGGGAGAAAGATGACCAGGATGGACTTCTTTTGAACATTTTACAAGAGTTATTGTCCAAGTGCTGTGGTATCAGGCTTCTTACTTTCTTTCCCCCCCCCAATATATTTCTTAATTAAGTTTCATTATAAGATCCAGTCTGGGTTAGTCATCAGGACTGGAAGTTTAGTCTTCTAAGCTTTTGTGCTTGGAAGACTAAATGCCTGGTCCTGGTGATCAACCCAGACTGGATCCTGCAACATTATCCTGGGACATGTATATCTGCGTTCATTCATAAATTTCATTATAGGATAAAAATATAGAAGAAATAAAATCTAGAAAAAATAGGAAAAGGATAAAGAGAAATATAAACAGAGAGAAAAAAGTAACGACTATTCTTTATCACTCTCTGATAACAAGAGCAGTGGTGCAATCAGAGAAATAAATGGGGAGAAACTTGGAGAAACTGGTCCAGAGATATAGATAAAAAGGAAGTAACACTGGGAACAGGTTGGCAATAGCCTGACAAGATAGAAGGAGAAAGAGGGGAGAGTGGGGTTTGTCTGGGAAGCTATTGAGAGGATGGCTAATGCCAAAGTGGGAGGGTAAAAAGTAGTGATGGGGTCTTGATTATATGACTTTGGTGAGAGAGAAATAAGACTTTACCAAATGTGAATTCAAATCTACTTGGGAAATGAAAAATGATGCCTCCTGCCAATCAGCCACTGGGCACATTTAATCAGATTATGGCTTCCTTCTGCTGCAATTTGCTTCCTATGTAAAATCTGGAGCCATATTTGCAAGGCAGAAGGGTAAGGGACAGAGAAAGAGGGAGGGAGAGAGAGAAATGAATACAAATAACTGTGATTAGTGGATACTAGACTGTAAACTATTGGAGGGGAGGATTTCGAGTGTGGGCAGATGAATAAAAGGAAACAATGGGTTCAGAGAAATGCTGAGCTAATATTTTTTTCAAATAAGGTTGTTATGGAATACATTCTATTTATGTCAGCAAGTACCATACACTGATACAGTATATTGTAATTGCAGGACACACAGGAGGTGTTTGAAAACCATATGCCATGTGCTTTTATCATTTGTATTTTCACTGGGAATATGCCACAATTATAGCCTTATTATAGTACTGGAACTAAAGGAAAAATGAGGACACAATGCACTTTTAGACTGAAATATTTAAAAAAGGTGGTCAGTGCATGTAGACTGGTACTTATTTCATTCTTTCTTTCTGAGAATAGATTGTGCAGTTATTCATAACTATTTAAATTAGAAATGTACATCACATTTGGCTGAATCCTGAAACTTAGCCTAAATAAGATGTTATTTATTTTTACTTATTTAAAAAAATTAAATTTCTTTTAATGACCCATAATCCCTTGCATCAAGGTGGAGTCGGGGTAACTGAATGGAGCTAGAGCACTTATTGGCTAGATGCCCTTCCTGATGCCTATGTGGAGTTCACAGCAGACAATTATTCATTGTGCCCAGAGAGAGAAATATTTGCCATGACCTAGGATTAAATTTATGCCTTCCTGATTATGAGGTGAGAGCTCCACCTCTAGATCACCGTGTCATTCCCTTTTCAGAATATTCATGATGCATTGAAAATAAGTTAGTCAATAGACTAAATTCATTCAATATCTTAAACCACAAAGCAACCCTAATAATGCTGAACAAGTTTGCTGTGCGAATGCATCTAATCATCTTTAAGTGACCCAGTTAAGCTGGTTGGATAAATGTAATCAGGAATTATGTGTGCAAAATTTTTTACATTATTCTCCAGACCCTTCTCATAAGTAAATTTTCAAGGTGGAAGATGAAGGGATGTGCTTTTCTGACCGACAGCTCTAATAACAATGAATCTCAGCAGATGATTCCAGTCACAGCATTTTGGGGAAGGGAAAGTGAAAGTATCATAGGACAGTTTCAGTGTTCACTATCTTTTGCTAATCTATCTTCTCAAGAGCTGCAGTATCGAGAGAAGGCTGGTGAAGCCTCTGGGTCTAGTGAAGAAGCAACATTGAGTGCTTGCATGGAAAATACCTACAAAAATAAAACTTTTAAAAACAGTATCACAAATTACCTGAAGTTTGGCCCATGTCAATTTGTCTTAAAAAAATCTGTTCCTAAATGCCATCCATTCAAATCACACAAACAAGAAATAGGATGCTAATAGAGTATTGATGGACCTATGGAAAACCCAAGACATGAGAAAGGATGACCAACAACAAATACAGTCTTAATACCTGGCCACTGATATAGACCATATAGAAGTAGTAGGGAAGTATGAAATTTAGGTGACAGATCAGATGGGGATGGTGAACAATGTTCACTGTCTGTACAAAAGTCTTACAGTTGGAGGTTAAGACTTATGAAGAATGGTTGCAGGAATTGGGTACTAGTGGATCTAGTGAAAAGAAGGACTAGGGGAAACATGATAGCAGGGTTCCAATATTTGAGGGGTTGCCACAAAGAAGAAGGGGTCAACCTATTTTCCAAAGCACCAGAAGACAAGACAAGAAATGATGGATGGAAACTAATCAAGGAGAGAAGCAACCTAGAACCAAGGAGAAATTTCCTAACAGTGAGAACAATTAACCAGTGGAATGTCTTCCCTTCAGAAATTGTGGGCGTCTCATTGCTGGAGGCTTGTAAGAAGAGACTAGGCAGCCACTTATCTGAAATGGTATAGGGTCTCCTGCTTGAGCAGGGAGTTGGGCTAAAAGACCTCTAAGGCCCCTTCCAACTCTGTTATTCTATGTCCTATGTTTTGCTTGGACATACAAAGGCAATGAATTGTTGTGCACATCTATTAACTGCCCTGGTGGTCTTTGTTCTCTACCATGTGGACTCTGGAAGGGCAACAAAGTCAAAATATCAAGGAATATCTGATGTTTTGAACCAATTTCTGGTTGTCCAAATAAAATTTGGTATTGTTTAAGTAGGAGTAGGATTTCTGCGGGTTGAATTAGGCCACCTTCAGCGGTTGATGATCCATGCATTTCAAGAAAATACTTGTTGATTCAAGGTGGCTCTCAGTTAATGACCTCAGGTCCCCCTGATCCTACAGATACCTTCAGAGGGGGAATGGAAAAATCCATGTAGCCATGTAAGGTTATTCAAGAACAAAATGGCAAAGTTCTTTGGATGATCTTCTGTCCTTTATTCATTAATTGAAGGGGGCATAATTATATCATTATTTCAGATGATTCACTTCTAAACACGCACTTGTTAATTGTTACCTTGTTCGTATCAGGATGACTGTTTTCCCTAGGAAAAATGTTAATTGCTTTGCTCTTTTTAAAAAATTAACTTCTTTTACATAATGTTATAATGAGCATCAAGGAAGCCATCAAAGCTCCATTAACATCATGCCTTCCCATTTGGGAGTCTCCATGGTAACAGGATATGGTTTCCTATCTAGTTCACCTGTCCCTAATATAAAAAAACCCAGTGAATTTTTTCATATAGATATTTTAAAATGCAAAGCTGACTTCTAATCACATCCAGTTATTGAAATATCAGATTTATTTTCTTTGATGTGTACATTTTTAGTCCTATTGAATATAAAGGGAGTCGGGGCCTGCGGGCTCAGTCAGTGCAAGGGAAGAATCTATTTTATAGGATTCTTTCTCATACGGACAGCTCCTGTATTTAATAACTGGAAATACAGAGTGTGTACCAAATGTCAGAGCCCTAAACAATCCAATAGACCAATAGATAGTCTAAAGCATACCATTGCATTACAATTTGCAAACATCAGAGAAAGTGTTCAAAGGTCATGCATCAAATGACTAAGAAAGTGTTCAGAAGACCATGAATCCTTTGGGACTGATAGGATAAGAACTGCTGCTGCTGCTGCTAACAACAACAACAACAACAACAATTCCTGCGTAATAATAAGCTTCCTGCAATAATACCAGCGGAACTGCAAAAAACTGCCCTACTTGGAACATCGTATACCTTAAGAAGATACGGCAGCAACCCATATCAACCATTAGCACCAGTCAATTATATTTGCGATACATTTTTAAATGTTCAGTTGACTGAGCTACATGTTTAATGACTAAAAGAGATAATAATAATAACAACAATAGCATCCTTTGCTAATGCTTTGACGATGCTTCCATTTCCCAGTTCTATTCCTATTCTTTTCATTTTTCCTTGCTGCATGGATAGTGTAGCACTATTTTTCAAGTTCAAAGTTCATTCTGATGTTATTGCTGAACAGTTGAACTGTGTTGAGTATTGATTCAAGAGGATGATGATGATATAATATCTTGAATGGAAAAGTCAAAGAATCAACGCAAAAGGAATACATCAGGAGGATCTGAAAAATATTAAAATCAAAACTGAATCAACTGGACTGTGGCTTAACTGGAAAACCTGGACCGGAAAACACGTAAACTTTTGAATATGTACCACACTTTACATCCATGAAGTGACATCGACAGATTGTGCCTGCCAAGAAGAATATGGGGCAGAGGGCTATTGCAAATCCATCAAACTGTAGAAGAAGAAAAATGAAGCTTGAATGATTATGTGAACCAAAGTACAGAAAAATTGCTGCAGGCTGTGAAAACAGAGAACATTATAAAAACAACAGAAGCAAAGGCAGAATATAAGGAAAAACAGCTGGATAACAGATTAAATGGATGGAAAACCAAAGCTTTGCATGGACAGCACTTGAAAGACATTGAAGGAAAATGTGATAACAACTTGACATGGGCATGGCTTAAGAGAGGAACCATCAGGAAAGAAACGGAAGGTTTAATACTTGCTGTTCAAGAACAAGCACTACAAACTAATGCCATGAAAGTGAAGATACAAAAATCCAAACTGCTGACTTTGCAATGACACAGCTGAAACTGTTTCACATTTAATATGTGAGTGCAGCAAAATCGCGCAAACTGACTACAAAGCTCGACATGATCGAGTTGCTAAACTAATCCACTGGTCATTGTTTAAAAAATACGCTCTACCTGTATCCGAAAAGTCATGGGAACATAAAGTGGAAAAACTTGTTGAAAATGAGATGGTTAAGATCTTGTGGGACTTTCAAATACAGACAGATCGTCATTTGGAACACAACAGGCCAGATATTATGGTTGTTGAGGACCAAAGCATACAATTTATTGATATCGCTGAACCAGGAGACGCCAGAGTGGAAGAAAAAGAACTGGAAAAAATCATGAAATATCGCAACCTGGCCATCGAAACTACATGGTTATGGATGAAACATGTAACAGTGATATCCATTGTCGTCGGGGCACTTGGTACTATGTCCAAGAAATTGCAGCTTCCTGCAATAACACCAGCAGAACTGCAAAAAACTGCGCTACTCGGAACATTGTATTCTAAGAAGATACTTGGTTGATACGTAGGACGCTGGCAGCAACCCGTATCAACCATTAGCACCAATCACTGTTATTTGTGATTCATTTTTAAATGTTCAGTTGACTGAGTTTCATGTTTAATAATAATAATAACAATAGTAATAACAATAACAACAATAATGATAATGATAATGATAATAATAATCATGGTGATGGTGATGATGGTGATGATGATGATATCGGGAAGAGACAAATATATGATTTGTTTTTATTTCCCTGTGCTTCTCTTATCACTTCTAGTATCGGCTCCCTGAATGGAACTCTACAACTCTGGTTTAATTTATTTCCAAAATGTCACAGAAGGACCCGTGGCTCAGTGATAAACCATATTTCTCACATGAACACACATTTTAGGTCTGCCGAATTAAAATAATGTTAAGGATTGAGAAAGAGCTTTTTCTTTCTTCTCTATCTGCTTGATGAACTAGAAAACTACCATTAGTCAAAGCAGATGACATGACACAACTCTGTGACTTGTTCAGGTGATTACATACATCTCTTGAGATGTAATATACAGTTTCTCAACAACTCCTGCTCAGGAATTGCAAATTGTTTGGAAGACACTTCCCCAAGATGGTCTGATATATTGTTTGCCAACCCTAAACAAATGTCCAAAAATTGCTTTTGGTGTGGCATGCACAGCTTGTTCACTGATATAATCCTTATACTGGCAAAAGCAGGAAGTGAGCAGCAGGCGGAGGAGAAGACACACAGCCTGAGCCAATCTGTCTTTCCATCTGGATCATGGTGGCCCTAGTAATAATCATAATCTTACACGTAGACAAGTTGTCTGGAGGGATTTCTTGCTCTACTCCAACTTCCTTCCTCAAATATAATGAGCTGACATTTTGCCACTAAGGAGCTGTGAAATATGAAAGGGACGCAGATGGAGGGAAAGGCAAAGTAAACTCATGAAAACTCAACTTGATCTTAGTTTCTAATTTGAAAGTTCGACTGCATGGCTTATATGTGGACAAGAAAAAAACACCCAATGCTGTAAGAAGGGAGAGCTGTTTGCAAAGAAGCACACAGACTGAAATATACCACTGATTGCTGTGCTGAATTTTGTCCTCCAATTTTCTCTCTTCCCTGCTATTTTTCTATCCCTCATTCTCAAAATGCTTCTGAATTTCTTTAGAATTTCTTGAGAATGTGTTTTTGAATTTATTTATTCCTTCTGATGAGACAGAATATGTTGAAATGTTTTCTCATGAAACAATTCCTTGTCATTCTGAAGGTCCTCAGGTGCTCCTAAGAAAAGGTCTGTGAGGCGAGGTTCAGCAGTGAGGAATTTTCCTTAAGATTTGATTGAAACCAAAGTGTTTACTGTTCTACAGAGTGATGAGTCTAAGGCAGTATTTCTCAATCTTGGAAATTTTAAGATACGTGGACTTCAACTCACATGTTGGCTGGGGAATCTTGGGAGTTGAAGTCCACACATCTAAAAAGTAGTTAAGGTTGGGAAAAACTACTCTAAGATGAGAGATACAGCCTTCCTACATAATTGTTGGATACCACTTCATGAACTTCAATGCAAGCAACTATGGTCCATGAGAATCCATTTCTTTTCTTCTTGGGTGTGAGTGTGTGAAGAATAAAAACACAATCTATTTTCCATCATATTGATCATAGCAAAAAATGCAGAAGCCATTTCAGATTTTGCAACCTGCCTAATTTGAATAACCTGCATTCAATAGTAGAGATATCCAGTGGTAAAAAAAAGAGCAGAAACTGACCCTGGAAGAAACAGTGAACTTGGCATAAGTTTAATGTAGTTTCCTAGCCTGTTGTCTTACAGATGCATTAGATTTCAATATCTGTAATTTCCTGAAAAACATTAAATTGTGGAAGGATAGTGCAATATGTATTCTATGGTTCAAATATTTTTAAAAACTCATTATTAATATCCTTGAGTTATTTCTTCCCTTTTAATTGTTTATAACTTGCTTTGTGTTAAGCTAACAGTTTTTAACTGCAAGCTCCCTTGAGTTTTCTTTAGAAAGGCAGAGAATATATTTTACTTAATAACAATGCTAATCATATTCATTTAAGGCCTTGATGTACGACTGGGGCTTGGACAGAGAAGCAATGGGAACACTTTTCCTTGACACCACGCATGGAGGAGAGAATTCCATACAAAGTATCTGAAATACATGAGCTTGCCGATTACTTTTCTATCAAGTAGTAAATCTAATGCCTTAACATATGATCCCAAGAGTGATTCTAGTATTTGGAGCTTTCTCACCCATTTTAGTTTAGTGCAGATTCCAGTGGAGAAACAAGCAAAAGAAAACCAAAAAAATAGAGAAAAGTTACCTTGTTTCCTAGGCCTTTTATTTTACAAAGCTTTTGTATTGATTCCAAGTAGGGAAGCTTCACCCATTCATGTCTTAAAAAGACCCCCCCCTTTTTTTGGGCTACATCCACAAAACAACTGCATACCATTTATAATGCATCATCATGCGCTCAAACTGTGTGTTTGAAATCTGAAATGCTCTGCCGCAGGCATCACATCTGAAATTGGTGATGGCAATAACTCTAATCTACTTTACAGGCCTGTTAAAGGCAGCTGAGATAACAGATGCTGAAGTTTTGTGCATACCTAGAACAATACACAAATGTGTGATTGTTGCATTAAGTTTTAATTGCTCGACAGTTCATTTTCATCTCTCACAAAACTAGCAACTATACCATTCTAGGCAAGTTCTAGCACTGCCAAGGGCAAACCTAACCAATTTCCTATTGTCCGTATATAGTATAGTGGTATCCATGGGTCAAAAAAATCAAGATCATGGTTGACTGTGCAATTGAAGCTGTATTCCTTGAAAATATGCAATGACATACAGTATGTGAAAAATGGACAGAACGTTGCAGGATTGAAGCTGCCATCTTAACATGTTCAACCTGTCCTGGTATACATGCCGCATTTTTGCAATGCTTTTATAGTCACTGGACAAGCCACCATTCTTGTACAGAGTGTCAGGATCTCCGTTGTCAGCCTGGCACCTTGCTGAGTTCCTGCCATCAAAGGGGAAGGGAGGGGGGGGACATTTGGGGCAATCCATACCTGTGTATCTAATGGTGGGAAATGGGGGAGAGGGGAGTGACAGCAGAAGAAGACCAGATCACTAAACTGGCTTGTACCAGGATCTTCAAGGCCGTTTGCCCTGAGAATGGAATGTTACCAGTTTCACACCTCAGAGTTTCTCAAAACATCATATCAGCATCATATTGGCTTGCTGGCGGACTGGTCATGGGGGGAGGGATTGGGAATTGGAAAGAATAGCTTTATATTTTGAGCGATAACATTAGATTCCTCCTGGCTTTTCTACAACCAGTTTCTTTCAATAAAAATTCCTTTGCTTCAACTAAATGGAGTTATGAGTCTTACTCTCCTGAGAGAGCAAACTGAGGCAGGTCTGACACAGAGACATGCGGGGAGACTTCCACATTCATCAGTTATCAGAAGGGGAACCAACATCTTTCCTTCCTGATAACATGTCTTCTGGAAGAGTAGCCCACAATTGCTTCATTTTTGCAGAGAACAAAAGTTTAATCATTTTGAATCCAACACTCAAGAAAGGATGAAAAAGAGAGTTTTCTCCGAGCAAAATCCCCAAAGGTTTTCTTTGCCTTAAAATGAAAGACAGAGAGAGATTAGGGAGTATTGTAGAGCCATGACTAGACAATGTTTTGATCATACTGAGGCTAGCAAAAGTTCTCATGGTCATGGTCTCTAGGGAAACAGACAAAACGTGGAAAAATAGAGAGCAGGATTTTGGATCAATGGAAAAAATACGTTCTGGATCTATGGTGAAGAGTGAAGCTGATTTTTCTAGGCAAGAGAAGATGTACCAGATTGGAACCCAAAGCCTGCAAGAAGTCAATAGAGAAAGGCAAAGCTCAGAATAAGGGAGGAAACTCTCTAGATCTGTGGAAAACTAAAACTGACTGAATCCCCTAGCAAGAATGTGAAGCTGTTTCTCTGGAGTATGAAGATAAAGGAAGGATTCCTGAAGCGGAACTTGGAAGTTCCCAGAAAAACAAGGGAGGAAGATAAAACTGCTCCAAAGTCTCTAATTGGAAGCTGAAAAACTGAAAAATTGCAAGAGGCAAAATAGCCACTCATCACTAAACCACATAATAATGAGAATCAGTAAGCTAAGAGGCATTACAAGGATTTTGTACCTTATTTTCTATTACTTCTATTTTCTAAGGTATAGAAAATGACTCTAAGACATGGCTTCCAGTAACAGTAACTTTTACATTTAAAGTTTAATATACTTGGGAGAAGCAAACTCAATTCTTGTATTTTCCTATTTTAAGCTTGAGTCCAGGAATGTCTACAGTGAGGGGCTCAAAAAAATTAGGAGGCTGTCATAACCATATAATCAAAGCCTTTCTCATGTATGTTGCATCACCCATAAAGAGGGGCTTTGATTGCATGGTTATAGCTGCCATCTTGACTTTTTTGACCTCGTTGCAAACAACCTACTGGTAGTTTTGAGTCTCAAATTCCACCTGTCATGGATCTGTGTCCAGTCCTTCCATAGCTTTAGGGGAGATGGATATTTAATATGCTATTTGTGATTTTGACAAGACCAAATCCTTTATTTCAGTCATTTGTAATTATTTCAGGCGTTTTGATTGCCTAAAGTAAAAGGGATTTTTTCTTTCCCCCTTTTTATATAATAAACTTTATCTTTTTTAACAGATTAACAGAGTTGGGAGGGACCTTCTAGGTCATATAGTCCAACCCCTGCCCAAGCAGGAGACCTACACCATTTCTGACAAATGGCAGTCCAATCTCTTCTTGAAAGCCTCCAATGATGAAGCTCCCACAACTTCTGAA
>JANHFL010004474.1:0-17634 GCA_032468155.1 Oxyrhabdium leporinum | reverse complement strand
ATATTGGTCCTCTTCCTTTTCATTACAGTATGCTAATACATATTAGAGAATACTTCATTCTAATTTAGTTGACATATTAATATACATTATTGTTGCATGACTATGAAATGTATGATTGATTATGATAATAGACCATCATATTATTTCATCGTATCAGTGTTGGCTCTTAATGACCACATGGATAGTGTTGGTCTATACTCAGTCTGGCCATCCTATGTACCCATCTCCTCTGTAATGATGTCCATCCACCTTACTGTTGGTTGTCCCTTCACCTTTCACTTTTCCCAACAATACCGACTTTTCAAGGGAGCTGAATTTTCACATAAAGTGCACATTATATGAAAATTTGAGCACAGGTATTTGTACCTTAGCAACAAATCTGGGTTGATTTGTTCTATGATCCATTTTTCATTTACTTGTCTTTCTATGATATTGGCAGGTGTCTTCCCAACAGCATAGTTCAAAAGCATGAATGCTTTTTCCATCTGGCTTCTTTAAACTCCAACTTTCACTTCCTTAGACTGTCATAGGAAAAAACATTCCTTGCACAATTCTGATGTTTGTAAGTATGTACACTTTACAGCATCTGAGTTTCCTTTCCGAGGCTTTTATTGCTCTCCTACCAATTGCTAGTCTACAGCGGATATTTACTGTTGACAGTCGATCTTAAAAGGCAGAAGTTATCAACCGCTTAAATAGCTTTACTGTCAGTTCTAAAGCTGGTGGTTATTTTTTAATGTTCTTTTTATATTTAATCTTAGCTTCTATTTTTTTTTACTGTGAGCTTTGATTTTCATTACTAGAGCTTTCAAATAATTTGCATTGCCAACCATCTGAGTAGCATCATCGATAGTACAGGTTATTGATGTTTTTCTTCCATTTTTAAAAACATGCTCATCTTCTTCCAATTTAACTTCTTTCAATATAGGTTCAGCAAATAGGCTGAATAAATAAGGAGACAGTACACAGCCTTGCCTCACCCTTTTGCTTTGTTTTTCCTTTGTTCTGTCTGGACTGTGGCGTCCTATTCTCTGAATAGGTATCAACCATTTAGGGTTGACCAGATCAGGGAACAGACTCAGAAGAAGACTACAACCACATTAAAATAGATTCTTGTAAGCCTGTCATCATTTTCCTTACCATTTTTCTTCTATCCCAGAGAGTTAGAGAGGAACCAGTCTGAGTCTCTTTCTAATATTTTCCCTATTTTTGGGGTTTAACACATATTTTCAAATTTATTGATGTAGTAATGATTTCTGAATACCTTTTCCAAGGTCATTCCCATGGCTCCTTATAAAAGAAGAGATTTCTTAAGAGGGCAATGAGATCTTCTGGGATTCCCATTTTCTTAAAGAGATTTCGCAGCTAGACATACGTTGTTGTGTTCTTCCTAACATTTTTGTTAATCACTTTACTTGTGGTTTTTCTTGGTAAAAAAAACCCACATGATATAATAGCAATAGCACTTAGACTTACATATGGCTTCACAGTGCTTTAGAACCCTCTCTAAATGGTTTACAGAGTCAGCATATTGCCCCCAATAATCTGGGTCCTCATTTTACTGACCTCAGAAAGATGGAGGGCTGAGTCAGCCTTGAGTTGGTGAGAATCGAACTGCCAAACTGCTGGTAGCCGGCAGCCAGCAAAAATAGCTGCAGTACTGCATTCTAACCACTGTGCCACCACAGCTCTTATGCACCTTTGGTTTACCTTTGCCTTTTTCCATGCAATATGAAATGAACCCTTTGTTGTTATCATTTAAATCATCATTTCCAGTATCTTCCTGTCTCATTGCTGCCCAATATAGATATATGTTTGCTTTAGTTGGGCTGCAGGGATGAACTTCATGGGGTGACATTACTGGGATTATAAATTTCTGGTGTATATTCCTGGCATTCTTCACTGATTCCTCTTAGGAATAACCCCCTGCCATTATGAGGCAACATTCAAGAAAAGGAAATATATAAATCATGCTATATAGCAGCAAGAATTGTCTTTGAGGATAACTTTTAGAGTTCTTCAACAATATTAACAGGAAAGTGGAGGGAGTGACCTGATAAATATAGTTTATTTTTATATTCACAAGACCTCATATAATATTCCTCATTACAAACTGCAAACCCAAAACAGTAATGGGATAAAGGAGAGATCAACTTTTGAATTAGCAACATTTTAAATAAGTGTTTTGTTTTCACAGTGATCTGATGTTGGGCTAAACACAGCTGTTCACTGAAAGGTTCATTCATTCATGTATTTGGTTGAAAATACAGATTATTTAGGTGGTAAAAGTGGAAGTGAGAAGATCTTTCCAAGCAGAGGAAATTAAAATGAGACCAAGCAGGGTTAAAAACAAATCCAAACTGGGAACAATGTAAAGGCCTCCCACCCGTGTCTGTAATGCGATTGTAGTTGCTATCCCTCTCTCTCTATCTTTATATATGTATGTTTTTATATACTATATAGTATATTTATGCATGCATGCATAGTTTCTATGTATGTCCATATACAAGTCTCATCAGTCAACATTCCTGACGTGAGTCATTTTCTCTACATTCTTTTGTGCAAATTAGATTGAACTGGTCTTTTTGATAGTCAAATGCTAGGGAATAGCATTTGAAGACCAAATAATGTTTAAAAGCTTCTAGAAAGAAAATAGGACTCCCATTTTTAGGTTGAACACAGGGATAAGAGAAATAAAAAGAGGCTGAAACTGATTTCACTGAAGTCATCAAGTGAAGTATTTTCAATCAGGTTGGGTAGTACACTGCGTTAAAAAAAAATAACACCAGGAGAGCCATCATGTCTGTTGAGCAAAGATATGCAAGGCCAGGAGAGATGTCAACAAAGAAGGAAAGCTGAGCAGGCACTTTAACCTGATTCTTTGCTACTATAAATGGCAATTCCTAGCACTTCTGGAGGGCACCACGTTGAGAAAGGCTATATAGAAGAATTACACATGGATACCAAAGCAGCACAAGCAGCTACAGTAGTTAGGAAATATGTAGATACATAGCTTGACATTAATCATTAAGACATTCACCATGCAAAGTAGAGACATATATATGTCAGTTGACTTCTGGGCTTCATATTCTGATCTGCTGACACAGCTGTTAGAGCATCTGTTTTGACTAAGCTCTTGCTGAGAAGTGCTTCACAATTCATGGAAGCCAGGGATTTATAGCAGCCCCTCGGAGGTGGAAACATTAGAGACAGAAGTTGGTGTTGACATGATGAACTCCAGTGTCACACAACACGAAGGGAGAAGGAATGCCATAAGTGCAGTGACAGAATTCGTGCTACTTTGCTTGTAGAAGGATCCCAGGGGCATTCATAGGAAATAAAAAGGATGGGTAACAGCAGTTACTCAGAAGAAAAGGAAAAAGAAATAGCAGCTTGGGGGAGGGCTCTAGTAGGGACCAACTTCATTTGTTTGCCTTCTGATAAGTTTGGGTGTTGTGAGTTACCATATCTGCTGTAACCAGTGTGTGGGGGGGATGACTTGTTTGTTTTCAAAATTTGAAATACAACTACTGGCTTTCAAAAATCTTTGATAAAGTTGTGATGAGTACTTGGCCTCATCTAGTCTAATGTCCTTTAGATTTAGGGATTAGAAAAGTCTAGAGAGATTTATTTCGGAAAGTTGGTCACCCATCTCAAATATCAGTCACCACTCTGGGTTACATACAAAATGTTAAAACAGAGCAACACAAACTTGTTCTGACCCGGCCTCCAGACACGACAAGCACACTGTTTATAACTAAATGTTTCCTTTATTGGAAGTGCCAGCAACCCCGCAAAGAGTCTCTCTCTCTCACAGCAGGCTAATGAAATCTCCAAGTGCCTGTGGAACGCAAATCTCGCTCCCTTGCTCTTTGAAATCGCTCCAACACACCAGGAGTCAGTCTCTCTCACCACACTCATAACAGAAGTCCTGGAAGGTGTGCTTGCTCTTGTCTCAGCAGCAGAGACACACACACACACACCCTCTGAAGGCGTGCCTGACTCAGAGCCAGCGATTCCAAGAAAGGATTCTGATACAGTTCCTGACAGGTTTCAGAAGTTCAGACTATCAGGGAGATGAATAGTTGTCTGCCACACCTATTCATCTCTGTCCCCTGCCTTTTATTCCCAGAGCTAGGGTGGGGCTTAGCTAGTAGCAGTGGCTCTTCCATCCCGAGGACTGGCCTATTGCTTCCCGCTGCTCTCCTCTTCTCTGCCTTCTGCGTATCTGCACGTCAGGCACGGGACCCAGCTGTTCCTCCTCTTCCTTATCAGCCACCTCTGGACCTGCGCCTGTTGGCTCTCCATCTGGGGGCTGATGGATGGCCCAGGCTCCGCCTCCATCTCTATCTCTGACAGCTCCATTCCTTCTTTCCCCTCAGAGCTCTCAGATTGCCTTGATGCTGGCCCTGACTCCCACTCTGTCTCCACATCTGATTTGGCTGCTGGAGGGGCCAGCGGCCCTACAGGCCACAACAAAACTGATCAATCAACCCACATAGTCAAGCTCAAGAAAATCCATTCCCAATCTACTGCAAAAGAATACCAGTCAACCAATCGATTAGCAGAGCTTGTTAACATCCAAACCTGAATAGATGTAGAAACTGCCATGTTTAAAGTATCTTATGGAAGGCTGATAGACGGAACTGCTTGAATCTCAGGGAGCGATGCAGTTCAATAGGGCAGGAACTGCAACAAGTTAGCTGGGGATAAGAATTGTAATTCATTATATCAGGCAAATACTTCTTTTTGGAAAGAATGAGAGAAGATAAGGAAAAAAAGAACAATTTCCTTCCAGGAACCTTTGAATATACTATAATATAATGCTCGATAACACATATCTTAATATATAAAACTTTATTAGAATAATAACAGATATACAGCATTTTAGGGAATATGAAACTTACTTATTTAATAAGTTTGTATACAGTATTTCTACGCTACTTAAAAAAAAGGTATTCTAAGTTGGTCATGGGACTTCTGTTGAAATAAAGATTTTTGTTAGTCAAATGACCTCACTGATTTCAGTGATGCTGTTCATGAGTCATGCATCTGAAAATGGGCTTTCCCAAAAAGGGACAAGTGAAATTAAAATTGCTGTTTGCACCTATGGGGCATCTCTCCCAGAGGCATAAACAACGTTCTTTATTAATCTGAAAATAAATTTTAATCCTAAATAAGGAGTGATTTTTGAAACAAGGGATCGGTGGCAGATTGAAACATAAGCAAAACAAAACTTTAAACTCAAATTAGAATACTGTATGTATCAGGTCAATTCAAGATTTAGGAAAAAGATACCAAATGCACAAATATAGAATCAGGAACTACTTGATAATGCGATGTGTGAAAATTATCTTAGAATAGCTGCGTATTGCAAACTGAACTGAATTAGCTGTGCAACATGGCTGCTAAAAAAAAGCAAATAGCTACAGCAATACAAATATCCTTTCCAAATTTATTCAAATTTATTTTAATCTATTACCCATTGACTCATTGGTCAGTTCTGGACCCCACAATTTAAGGAAGATTCAGACAAGATTGGAAAAGTGCAAAGAAGGGCACTGAGGATGATCAGGGAACTGACCTTAAATCTTACAAGGGCAGGCTGAGGGAACCCTGGATTTGTTTAGCTATGATGAAAAATGACTGAAGAGGGTTTGGCAGTAATTCAGGTGTATTTGATAAGTATTTCAGGTACTTGAAGAAGTAAAGAGCCGTTTCCATTATTTCAAGGAATAAAGTTACAGGAAGACAAGTCCCAAATGAAAGTTAGAAAGGCACTTTTGCAAACAAATATGGAAGCTATTGGATTAACCAGGATCACAACTAAATAACGAGATAAATAAGCAGAACCAAATATGATTGTTTGCAAGTGACTCCCACGTTTCATTTTGAATTGTAACTAAATGCAGAATCTATTATTCCAATTACAGTCACCTCCATTTTTAAAAATCATTTTCCTGATCTGAATTATTATGAGATTCAAGGCTTACACAAATTTACTTATGCATCATCTCTGCCTTCTGTTTAGTGAATATTTAACTCCGGTATCTACTCTCACACTCTGTGTCAAGATGAAGAGAAGTTATTGTTCCTCTCTATTCCCCCTTGATCTGATCTCTCCTAGAATATTGCTTCCGATTCTGGATATTACAGTTTAGGAAGTGCCTAAACAAATTGGAGCATGTCCAAAATAATAAGGAGCTAGGATTAAAAAAAACGCATGAGGAATGATCGGAGCTGTATGGTGTGCTTAGCTTGAAGAATAGAAGACTGAGGGGAGACATGATAGCTATCTCCAAGTATTTGAGCAGCTGTTATGGAAGGATACATGGCAGATGGAATGCCATGGTCCTCTTTCTCTTTCACATTTCAGTCACTTTTGCAGAATGGGCAAGCTATGCCCATTATAAAACTCTGGAATGGTGTTATCAGGAAGCAGGAATAGAGGAAGAAGATGGATCGTTGAAAAAACTTAAAAGGCTGAGAAGATTTGGTGGCAGAGCAGCAACAAGAATGGGGTGTCAGCATTGCAGTTTCCCTGAAGATGTTGGCAAAATTCTTCTGAGAAGCCCAGGTGATGGTATCTTGAGCAACTATGGTGCTGGCATGTTTGAATGACTGAGATGCTAGCATCTAAGGGTGGGCTGGATTGTTGGGCATAGAAAGGCCCAGGAACTAGCCATCCCCATCAATTATTAAAGACCAAGGACACTGGCAGCTTCAGGAAGCAGAATTAGTGAGTGTTAAAGGGTTCACAAGAACTCCTATTATGTAATCCAACAGTTGGTATAACTTTCTCTCCAGTGAGGAACTTTGGGGGGGAAACTAGAATAGCACAAAAAATTGTACCTACAGTACTATAGAAATGTAGAATAGAGAACAGAATATGGTAGCTGGTGAATAAGTCACAGTTTTTTTTAATGTATATTTCATGCTTCTTAATCATCCATCTCCCTCAGAGGAGAATGGAAGACATTAAGATACTGTTAAATAAAATTAAAAATAATATAGAAATCTGTCTAACAAATATGGCTTGAACCTTAGAGTTAAATGTGAAACTTTTATTTGAAAATTGTTTTGTAATAATGTAATAAGCTGTCACCTCAATCCTGAGCCTGTCATCATCTCCAAATTGAATCTATGACAGCTGTCATGTAAAGTAGAATTGTTCAGAACTATTCCAGGTTAATAAATATTTAGGTCGTACATCAGGATTTTTTTTTCCAAGGTAGAGGTATTTAAATAGAGGCTGGATGGCCATCTATCAGGGCATCCTTCACTGGGCAAAAGACTGAATTAGATAGTCACCATTATATCTTCTAATCTTCCCATTTTGTGATTCTCTGTTGATAAACTAGTCCAACTCAGTGGCAGATTTAATTTTTGATTTTGTTAAATCTAGTGAAATGAATTGTCCTCCATGCTGTGTGATCATGTTGAACAAATGTAGCATTTTGAGAAACCTTTCTCTATGAAATTGCAGATTCAGCACTTCTGTTACTCCTGCATGAAATTCAATGTACAGTAATCTGAGAAAATATACTGAGAAAAATATACTATCTTAGAGATTCATTATTAAAAACATTACTAAAAATATGTATTTCTCCGTATCTCATTCTTCCTGTTGTACATCATCGGTATATACACACATCATAATTTTTGGATAAAAAACACATTTGTTTGGCTAGTGCCTTGGGATCACAGACAATTGCCTTTGGTGGTATTCTTATGAATTTATAAATAATTTTGCAATTAGCAAAGTATATTTAAATCAAATCCTGCAACATATATTCTGAGTGAGAAAATGAACTGTAAAACAAATGACCGCCTTATAAAGGTTACCTTTAAGTCCTATAGATCACAGTCCTTGACCTTATAAAACTCCATTAGTCTATGTTCTATATTGATTCTTTTATCCAGGTTCTTTCCATGAATAATTAGATGTTTATTATTGCTCCTCTGATAGAATATCCCTCACAAGGAGATTTGACAGTCCTGTTCTTTGAATCCAATAAGTGGAACTGATACCGCTTCTGTTTTAAAAAGTTGCATTTAATTAGGATGATTAGAGGGAAAATGTAGCCTCTGAGATTTGCATAACCCATTTAAAGCATGGGTAGAAAACTTGTGGTTCTCAAGAGACTATTGGCCTAATTACACAAAGATGTCACCAACAATTTTAAAGCTGTTTACAAACAATTCAGAGTTCTGGTAAGATTGAAGAGAAAGCAGATATCAGAGAGAGAAAATAACAGTATCAGAGAGAAAATGACTCTTTCCTGTTACTTTTTGCTTTGGTCTCCTTTTCTACTTGTGTCAGCCCCATCCAATGTTTGTTTTTCTCATGTGGCTTTCAAAGCAGAAAAGTATGGAGGGACATTTTATGGTTCTACATGCCTCCTACTTATTCATACCTGGACATTTATGGTTCCTGAATATATCTTTCTTTGCTTGTCTGTTTAATGTAACAGTTGATGTACACATCCAGAATAGCCTTATTTGCTAACTCTTGTGTTTCATATACTAGCTTTCTCCCAGTTGCTCCTATGGTAGTTTTCTTTTAGATGCCATTCAACGTGCTGGTTATTATCTTTAAAGATTTACATGTCCCAAGGCTAGGTTATTTATGGGGGGGGGTGCCTTTTCTTGAGGGTACTTGCCAGGTTGGATGGAATGGATATCTCCAGGGCCCTTTTTTAAATGTTGCTATCTAGTGTGACATAGGAAGTGTGCATTTTCTGTATCAGCCTCTGTCCAGTGACATGCCATTTCCCTTGAGATCCAGCAGTCCCCCACCCACTTAATTTCCTGGAAGGCCATAAAGAGCTGATGCTCCTCCAAAGTTGAAGCTGGAGTTGGAATGGAACGGAATAGAATAGATTTAGAATAGAACAGAACAGAACAGAATAGAATCTGGAAGGACCCTGGATGTCTTCTAGTCCAACCCCCTGCTCAAGCAGGAGACACTATACCAAGATAGTGATGTCGGTTGCATCAAGGGAGATTTGCTGCAGCATCAGATTTTTTTGTTTTTTTTTGCTTTTATTTTTTTTAATCACATTTGTTTTTATATAATTGTTAAGAGCCATCCAAAGTTGTAGTTCTAAGATGGGCAGCTGTACAAATGTTTTAAAAATAAATACATTTAAATAAATATATATGCTATGCCTATTCTGTCATGACATTTAACCTCTCACAGTTGTAATCTTTGTTACACCTATGAATGCCAGTTGATTCAGAAATTTTATGCCTCCCAAAACTGCAACATTTGCAATGTGGATACGTTTACAACTCCCCTATTCAAAGCAGGATGGCATTCATACTTTTCAAAGACTAGGTATCATGCATTAAAAAGTATTCTCTTTCCAGATTCAGGGATGCTCAGATTCATCTTTCTCTCTATCTTTACTGCTTATCAGTTGTAAGGTAATTCTTTTTTAATAGTCAAATGTGTATGTATGCCCATCTTCCATCTCTATAACCCTATATAAGAGTTCTGTTGCTCTTTACTGTTTAACCGCAGGCAACCGGCCATTTGCTATATTGCAATTTACTAATGTTAATAAAATGGTTGTTATATCTGCTTCAATTGTTAGTCTGTTCATAGGTGAATTTTTCCATCACAAAGAGTTGCTTGCTGTGCACTGATGTTCTTTACATCTTGAATAGTCTTAATTGTAATAATTACTCTGTCCTCTCTTCCAATCCTTTTCCACAATTTCTCTAATTAACTCATTTTCCTGACAATAACCCCATCTTACCCAACCTGCATTCCATTGTTAACTGATATTCCTCCTCAATATCTGAACAATTCTTGTGCCAATAGCCATCACCTGTTCTCATTCTTCTTATTATAAATTTAAACTATCTCCAAAGCCATGTATTTCTGTATTGTGTACACAGTCTGATGCATTTCAAAAGAGGTGCTTTATAAAAAAAATGGCACTTTGAGAAGTGATTTATAAAAGCTCTTGCAAACTTTTCAGAAATGACTGCTTATTATTATATTCTGCCAGCCAGATTTCCCCATTTATGGGAGGAGGGGAGAAAAAAGTCATTTAATTAAACATATTTCGAAGCCCACAGCTGTATAATTTTTGGGTTGTTATTTAATTGCTTCAAATATACTCCCTTTTGTGCATGTTGGTAATAAGCTATTTGCGTTGAGAAATAAAGCACTCTGGCAGATGGCTGTGAGGAGCTGCTGGCTGGGAAACAGTTCACTTTTTTTTTAATTAAAAAAAAGAGAGAGGAAGAGAGAAAGGAAGCCCACTTCTCTTCTTGAGTTGTCTGTAGGTATCAGAAGAGCAGAATTTTGCCACATCTGTGGTGTCAATCCCCAGGCGAACCTTAGCTTTGCATTATAGGCAGAAAAGCAGCTTCCGAGATTATTTTATGGGAGGACAGGGGTAAGAAAAAGATAAATAGCATGAATAGGAATCTCTTTGTGTGAAGCAGAGATGAGGATAAACCCTAGGTAAATATCACTATTAATAGGACTCTGGCAGGCTTCCTGTGAATTGAAAAAAAAAGTGTTTTTCCATGTTGGCACTTCCGACAAGCTGCTCTTTGTCTTCTGCACCTTTATCCATTCCAGCTTCTGCATTTGCCCAACCAGACTGTGCCTTCAGGAGTATTGTCACCTAAAATAACCCCCCTTTTCTCTGGTAAGAAGGAATGGCTTAATTTTGCACATATTTGAGACTAGACTAACTTAGTCAATCCAATATGATTCAATTCTGGGTTTCCCAAGCTTTTCAACTTTAAGATCAGTGGACTTCAATTCCCAGAATTCTCCAGCCAGATGTTTAGACTGGATTTGGCATTTTTATCTACCTCCCAAAGGAGTCCTCCCAAAGGACCTGGAATAGGCAAATGTTGTTGTTTGTTGGTGCTATAGGTATTTGTTGCAGAATGTAAGCTGTTCCAAATACAGCTGTTTTTCACAACTGGCTAATGATGATTTTAACAGAATAAAAGGTTGGAAGGGACCTTGGAGATCTTCTAGTCCAACCCACTGCTCAGGCAGAAAACCCCATACCATTTCAGAGAAATGGTTGTCCAAACTCTTCTTAAAAACTTCAAGTGTTGGAGCACCCACAACTTATGGAAGCCAGTCATTCCATTGATTAATTGTTCTGTCAGAAAATTTCTCCTTAGTTCCAGATTGCTTCTCTCTTTGATTAGTTTCTACCCATTGCTTCTTGTCCTGCCTTCAGGTGTTTTGGAGAACAGCTTGATCCCCTCTTTGTGGCAGCCCCTTAGATATTGAAACACTGCTATCACGTCACCCCTAGTCCTTCTTTTCTCTAGAGATACCCAGTCCCAGAGACTGTTCTTTATATATTTAAGCCTCCAGTCCTCTAACCATCTTTGTGACTTTTCTCTGTACTCTTTCTAGAGTCAAAGCTGATGGTGTTCAAGTGATGCCCCAAATATTTTGGAATTGAGAAAGCACCTATTAATACTTATACTATCTTTGCTTTCTTTTGCCACAGTCATTCTATTTCTATTTGAAGGTCTTTGTATTTTGTTATTTTCTCCACATTTTCCCCTTCTATTCTGCTAAATGCTACTCTCTCTCCTTTTATATACAATCCATGTTGAATACAAATGTCACAGTGTACACTGCTTGAAGACCTTTTGGTTAGTGGTCATGTGCAGAGAAGATAACGTAGCCCAGTCATTTCTATCCAGAGAGGCATATGCCAGGAGTAGGGCTACAAAGTAAGATACCAAAATGCACATTTTAAGTACTTATTTTTAATTTGAAAAATAAGAAAAAAGGTTTATTTTTAATTTAAAAGATAAGAAAAAAAGAACATTAAAACACCCATAAGCATAGAAATGTCCTTCTGAGAAAAGGTGGGGTTTTTTGTTTCTCTCATGGTAGGACCTAACCCTCTGGCATTAACTTGCAGGATGAAAATTCTGGTCAATCACTTTTAACTTGTTGAGTGAAGAGAGTTAGATCTTTGGCCGGCTTTCTAGATTTGACATGTCTTCTGGGTTTATATCTTTCTGCCAGTCTTTTTCTAAATAACGATTTAGGGCTTTGGTTTTATAGGGGAACAATTTCATAGTTGAAATGCATTATGACTTGTGAAGTTTCTTTGTTGCCCTTTGGCAACTTAAGGATCTTCAGATTATTTTTAATTTATTTTTTTGCTGGGTTTGATCAAGCAATCTAGTCTGGAGGCTCTGATAGTTTATAGCAATTAAATATAAGGTATGGTCAAAACAGTAAAGGCACCATAGCGAATAAATGATAAAATCTAGCTCAGCATGCCTAGATTGTGGAAATAGCATGATCTCCCATCTCATCCCCGTTTATCCTCCAAAAGAGCCTGTCAGTGTTCCATCCAAGTTCCAATGATTTATTCAGCACTCAGACAAAGGTTTATCCAAGTAAGAATTTATTAAAGCTACCATGCTGGCACATCTGAGAAAAAACTGAATCTGAAGTCCCAGGTTTTTCTACACTCAAAAGAAATCAAAGATCCACCTCCAAACCATCATCAAAGGTCACATTTCCCAATCCTCTTCTGAAGCAAACTTCCTCTCTCCTCTTGTCACTCCTTCTCCAGGTGCAGGTCAGAATGGCCTTGACACACTTGAAAAGACTTTTGTTTTGACTACTAACCCATCTAAGTGTATGAGAAAGAACCCCCTCCCTATTTCCCATGTGCTAATATGTGGCAGCCACAATTATTGCTTCCAAGGCTGACAGAGCCATTGTTTAATCTATCATTTTGGATTGTTCTGATATTCCACTGCTGACTTCTTTAGTAGCAGGAAATGAGATGGGCACAATAATTCAAATCATGCATAATGGAGGGATTTGCTACTAAGCAGGACCTCTTAGAAATTCTCTTAAAACCAAACCTTAATAACTACTCATATCTTAGGTTCTCCAGCTGTAATAAAAATAAATCAAGACACATTAAAACAAAGGTGCTGAGCAGGGGGTGGAAAGATAGAATTTAAATCTTTCTAAAACTGAAAAAAATACTATAGCAATATACTATCTTTAAAATTCAGGTCAAATGGCTCTTCTTGATTGGTCCTGTTACCAACAAGCTATTGCTACATCACAAATCCTTCCTGATTTTTTTCATGGATTGTTTTTTTTCTTGTGACTTTTGATAATTCCATTGAGTTCAAGGAGAAGAAAACATTGTTTGCCTCTGGCTGGTATGGGACTAAATTATAATAGAATATATTATAATTGATTAAATGTTTCCAACTATTTTATTTATTTCCTCCCTATTTGAGCAAGTTCCTTTAAGAATTCCTAACTAGCAACCAGGTGGAGATTTATATCATTTAGGTCCCTAAATCCAACCTCTTTCTTAGTGAAGATATCCAAATCAAAGCATCCATGACAGATGATTGTGCTGCCTTGCCTTAAACAGAACTGGCACAGAATATTTTCCAGTGTACAAGGGCCAAAATTCCACCAGAGAAAATTATCTAGTATATATCCAGTATTGAAGGTCCTCCTAGGTCTCACCTGAGAAAATGTTTACCTCAAATCCTTCTTCCTATGTCCCTCTCCTCCTCCCCACTTCCAGGAATTATTAATTTAGTGTACGACAATGATACATTAGTCAACAAACTACAGTGTTAATACGAAGTGGTTGTTTGGCTGTCTAAGACTGCTAGTCTGTTCAGTTCACGCTCCTGTGCTTTGCAGAAGTGCACCACAGGCATCGAACTAGCTCTGCACTAACAGCCTTCTGCAGTGGAATCTAGGTTTTTTCCCTCCATTGATGTCACCTTGAGTTCGGGTGTCACATTTAGGCAGGTCTGGAACTAGTTGGCTTCATACTTCCTCAAGAAGTACCATTGTTTTTCCCACCAGAGTGGTTCCTATTTATCTACTTGCATGTAACATGCTTTCAAACTGCTAGGTTGGCAGAAACCAAGGTAAGTGACAGGAGCTCACCCCATCATGCAGTGCTAGAACTCAAACCACTGGAGTAGAGACCTTCTCCAGTGTCTTTAAGCCACTGAGCCACCATGCCTCTCTTCCAAGAAATAGCTGAGAAACCAAATTGTTGCAGATTTATGGAATCATAGTATCAGAAGAGGCCATTTAGGCTATGGAGTCCAACCTTATTCTTAATCTGGGAGTACAACTTCAAGCATCCTTGGCAAATAACTTTCTATCCTGTGCTTGAACAGAGGAGCTTATCACCTCTCTGGGAAATTGATTCTACCATTGAATTTCTCTTAGAGTTAAGAAATTAACTCCCACTAAAATTAATAGGATTTAAAGGAGTGATGTGACAATTTGTTTCATTGGTTTCAGTGCTGCGTCTTATGACTAATGTAATCAGACTGAAATCCATAAAAACAACATTAATTTTCAATGCAGCATTAAGAGAAAACAGCAGAACTGGATGATAAGCAACTCTTAAATGTTTTTATTTGGATGGCAGATGAGCATTTCTTTTTGTGTTTATTTGCCATTTCTCCCAAGGCCATACAAACAGACCAGGTGCATTCCTCACTAACTTAAAAAAAAATGTACAGGAGAAACTGTTGCTTGAAATATGAAACAGGTGGAAAACTCACCTGATCCCAAGGTCTCATTATGGATTTCATTTCGATTCAGAGAATGTGAACTGAGTCTTTTTCCATCCAAGACAATCTTGATTCTCATCCTGCCAGTTTCAGACAGTACCCTGATACTAGTAGACTTGTCTCCATCTGGGGGTCTCAGTTCATACCTGTCTGGCAAATTTTTTCTTTCTCTATTGCAGGGGTGTCAAACTCGATTTCACTGAGGGCCGCATCAGGGTTATGTTTGATCTTGGGGGACTGGGGTTGGCATGGCCAGGATGGGCATGGCCAGCTCAACATCACTTGTATTGGTTGTGTGTGGTGGCCCGAGCACTCTGACAGTGAAAATGGGCTCCCAAGCTCCGTTTTTGGCTGCGGCAGCCTCTTGCAACCCTCTGCCAGCAAAAATGGAGCTTGGGAGGGCCGCCCGTGACCCTCGCATGCTCCATTTTTGGCTGCAATGACTTCCTGCGACCCTCTGCCAGCAAAAATGGAGCTCAGGGGGGCCACCCATGGCCCTCCCAAGCTCCGTTTTCACTGGCATAGGCACTGCGGATAGTCATTCGCTGTTTCCAGGGCAGCCCCATGGGCCAGATCTAAGCACACCATGGGCTAGATTCAGCTTGCCGGCCTTGAGTTTGACACCCCTGGTCTATAGTGAGGCAGTGAACAGAGGGGCTAGAACCCTGAATTGAAGGAAGCCCCTAATGACCATCCAGAGAGTAGAAAGTAATGGAGAAGGTAGGTAGTACTCAATTTACAACTATTAATGACTGTTCAAAATTACAACGGCACTAGAAAAAAGTGATTTATGACTGAGTCTCACATTTATGACTGTTGCAGCATCTCCCTGGTCATATGATCAAAATTTGGGCACTTGGCCACTGCCATGCATTTATCATGGCTACATTTTCCTGGGGTCATTTGATCACCATTTGTAACCTTCCCAGCAGGCTTCTGACAAGCAAAGTCAATGGGGAACATCTGATTTTCTTAATGACTGCATGATTCACTTAATAACTGCAGTAATTCACTTAACCATGGCAAAAATGTCATGAAATGGGACACAAACTCACTTAACCATTGCCTGGCTTAGTAATGGAAATATTGGGTTCAGTTGTGGTCATAAGTCAAGGACTACCTGTAAACTGACATCAATATTTGGCTTGATTTGCTCATGCCCTGAGCTTCTCTAACTACAATGTTTACCATCGGAATTCTTATTTTTTTTTCCAAATGGAAGCAGGTTGACTGTGCTTGTCTATCATTACTAAATAAAATCAATATTTAATCATACTCTGAATTATATCATGCTTCTCTGCAACAATTTTTTTTTTATTTCAGAGAAGCTACACGTTTACAAAAGCGGGGATTTCCACCCGAACCACTAAATCCATAGTATAGTACTACGTTTCCCCCCTGAAATTTATATCACAATTGGAAAGGAATGGCGGTTCTCATTTTTGTGAATCAGAGAAGCTTCAGCTATAAAAGTTCAGGTATATTAAGCATTTTCATGCACATCTATCCAAATACAAAATGTTTTGTTTGAAATTTTGCCTAATATCTTTGCATATTATTTATAGAAGTATATCCATTTTGTACAGGCTTTCCTGTATTCTATATTTAAAAAACTACATTAAAAACAGTAAAATACAAATTTTTGTGCTAATCAAATTTAAATTTTTTGCATTGGCTTGAAAATGCAAAAATAGATAAGTTTGCATTCAAGACACTAATGAAACAACTTTTTTTCCTGTTACACGAGAATGCTCAGACACAAATAACTTTGTACATACATACATACATACATACATACATACATACATACATACATACATACAAACATGTAGTAAATACAGATACATATATGCATATATACACCGGGTGATTTTGCCCGATTGTGTGTTTGCATGTGTGTATACACTACAGTACGCACACATAAACATACATACACATACAAACCAGTGAAAGCACTATGAAGCGGTTTATAAGTCTAAGTGCTATTGCTATTTATGAGAAGTTGGACTAGGGGGTGACATGATAGCAGTGTTCCAATATCTCAGCCACAAAGAGGAGAGGGACGACCTATTCTCCAAAGCACCGGAAGGCAAGACAAGAAGCAATGGATGGAAACTAATCAAGGAGAGAGGTAGCCTGGAATTAATGAGAAACTTCCTAACAGTGAGGACAATTAACCAGTGGAACAGCTTGCCTTCAGAAGTTGTGGGTGCTTTATCACTGGAGGTTTTTAAGAGAAGATTGAACAACTGGAATGACATAGGGTTTCCTGTTTTGAGGAAGGGCCTGGACTAGAAGACCTCCAAGGTCCCTTCCAACTTTTGTTATTTTGTTACTCTGAGAAGGGTTGCTTGAAAGCTTGCCCTGCTGGTTTTGTATGCAAAAACTGAACTCTCCCTTTGCCATCCACTCTTCTGTCCCCTTGAAAAACTAAGGGGTAGCTAACATTAATTTGCTAATTGTGTGGATCTGCTTTGGCACAAGCCAGAAATGCTGGGAGCAAAAGGCACTCAGTTATTGAAACACATTTTAGTTTGCTTTTACTCATCCCAGCCTGCTGTGAAACTTTAATTACATATTTAAAGTGGCTGTTGAATAAAAGAAACAGCAGAATGCAGACTTGCACTTGTTTTCTTTTGTTATTCAAGAGAAAAGCTCCAAGTGTTTCTTCCAGTCCCAAATGACCCTTTTGCTTTTGTTTATTTTAAATGACTCTCAGATGGCTTTGGAGGTTTGTCACACTGTCCAGTTTCCCAATTGCCAGAAAGGGGCTAATGTTTTTGAAGGGCAAAAATGGATGATGTGGCTCTGTAGTCATTGTCCCAAAGGTGCTTCTTTCAAGAGGACTTTCTGGGGTTTTTTTGGAAGACATTTCGCTTCTCAGCCAAGAAGCTTCTTCAGTTCTGACTGGATGGTGGGGAATGGAAGGATCCATCCAGTCAGAGCTGAAGAAGCTTCATGGCTGAGAAGTGAAACGTCTTCAAAGAAAAACCAGAAAGTCCAGTTGCCTCTTGAAAAAGCACCTTTGGGACAACCATGACC
>JANHFL010004473.1:0-17469 GCA_032468155.1 Oxyrhabdium leporinum | reverse complement strand
GTTGAAGCCGCCGCGCCGCTGAATCTCGCTCTGCTTGTTTGCTCCCTTCGCTTCAAGAGCCTCTTAGAGCCGAGCGGTGGGTCCTTTCCCTCCGCTCTATTTGCTGTCAGGTCTCTTGTCGCTCCAGTAGAAAAGGCCGGCGCTCCTTTACGAGAGAGAAGTCGCCCCTTTGGTAAACAGCCGGGGAGGGTGTTGGCGCGCTCGTTTGCCTCCTCTTCCTCTTTCGGTGCTTTCGCTTGACCAGGCAGGAAAAGGGGGCGGCTCTTGTGTGCAAATATGACTGCCGGCTTCCCGGGCTCGGTCGATGAGAGGCTGCCTCTCAATGTAAATTAAGAGCTTTTTTTTGCCCCTTCCTTTGCCAATTTCATTGTTTAATAGATGTTGGGAGAGGTGTAAGCACTTTTATTGTTCAGTTTGAAGTATTGATTAGTGTAAAGAAAAAATATCTATTTTGTGAATTTTCTTTTAAGTACAAAGTTTCGTTATTTCCTACAGGAAGGAGCAGCTCCAGTTAAAATATTGATGTCTTTTGGTGCGTTTTTATTCAGTTTCTAAAGAATATTTGGGGCTATATTGATATGTTCTTAGTTACATTATCGAATTATGTCTTGGTGAACTCTTTCATATTTTTAAATTGTAAGATAAAGATGCCTAAGAAAACAAGTTCAGACTTCATTGTGAAAGGGAAATAGTCTGTATCGTGTCCAAAATTTTTGTTAATTATGAAAACAGCAGACAGGAAGATAAAGTAGGGTTAAGTACTTTAACTATTTACTGTCAAATTTTAAAGAAGCTTGAAATTTTATTTCAGAAGTCAATGTCAAATTTAAGATTGCATTAGTTTAATAAATTGATACTGTTTCATTACACAAGTCAGTGCAGAGTTTGTGGTATAAGTTTTAAAAATATTCACAAACCATGGAGCTTTGAAAGTACAATACTGGTAGTCCTCGACTTGCCACCACAATTGAGCCCCACATTTTTATTGGTAAGTGAAATAGTTGTTAAGTGATTTTGCCCCATTTTACAACCTTTCTTTCCATAGTTAAGTGAATCACTATTGTTAGCAACATGGTCATTAAATAAATGTAGCGTCCTCATTGACTTTGCTTCTCAGAAGGTCGCAAAATGTGATCACATATCCCTGGAACACTGAACCATCATAAATATGAGTCAGTTGCCAAGCATCTGAATTTTGATCATGTGACCATGGGGATGCTGCAATTGTCTTAAATGTGAAAATAAGTCACTTTTTTCAGTGCCATTGGAATGGTTTCTAAATCAACTGTTGTAAGTCGAGGACTACCTGTACAATGACTTCCATTTGACTCCCGATGACTACAGGGAACAGTGCAGTACTGTATATAAGTGTACCTCTTCCTTTTTCTGTTTGATAATTTTGTTTTGAGTGCTTAATCAAGTTTACTATCCCATGAAGAACTACAGTTCAAATCCTGCTGAAATTTCTCCTCGCAAATTTGCAATTACTTTATAAAAAGGACAATGGCAAACGTGCAGCCCCACCCTTGTATTGGGCTCATCATGTGTTAATTTATGATTCATTAATTTTGGCTTGCAAGAGTTTTGTGAATTCCATATTAGGTACCTACTTAGTATAGAGTACACTTGTATGAGCTGAGGCTTTATGAGTACAGGTTTTCACTTTAATGCATGCATTCTGACGCTTTGTGAATTTAGAGTAGATTGTTAATCTGGTCATTTTATTACAGTTAAAATGCTGCAGTATATACTATTCTCTTTATTGTATATAAAACTAAAACTATTGGGAAATAGAAATTATATGCTAGGAAACAGGTGCTAGACAGTCAACATGTGATTGGCACAGGCCATATGACTGCAGGTTCTGTATTTAAATTGCCTGAGACAAATTGTTTTAGTGCATAGCAGCTGCAGTGCAGTAAAAAACCTTTAGAGAAAAGGAAAAAAGAGATAAAGTTCAAACAAGAACTCTATTAAATATTTGAGAATGTTAAGTGTCCCATATGCAGTACTTCAATCTGAAGGATGAGACATTGGATTATGAAATTATTATTAGACTTATTAGTATATAAATAGGTACATGCTCATAAAATTTTCATTGTAATATCTTCTGAGTAATACGGTGATTGGATGATCTTGAATAGCGTGTTTAATGGTTACTTGAAATGACATCATAAATACTTTAAAGTACCTGCCACTTCTACATTGGCACATGTTTTGGGTTAGTTAGACATTTCTTTTGTCTACATCATATGTTATTACTACAGTCATATATATTTTAAGGCTCTATTCTCTCCTTCCTTCCTTTCTTCTTTCTTTCTCAGACTATAAGGCACAGCTTGGGAAACACATTTTTAAAATGGAAGAATTAGAAGATTCATCCAAGAGAATTCTTTTAGAGCCATACAACTACCTGCTTCAGCTCCCTGGTAATATATTATTGTTTGAATTATAGTGATGTTTGAAAGTAATATATAAATTGGAATACCCATAGCAATCTCTTGGGTTTGTAAGCTATGCATTTTTCCTTTATTCTCCAAATCAGCTTTCACTTTGTTCCTTTGGTACCTACTCATCATTTTGTACTCTTCTGTTTTCAATTTACATAGCCTTGTTCTGCAATATGCCTCTTAACATATAAACCAGGATTTATTTTAACAATGATTTGAGCAAATCAATCTGTTTTGCAGATGAGCAAATTGATAATGGTTGAATCATTAATTTTTTTTGGTCAAATGAACAAGTTTCTGCGTTAAGTGATAGTAACAAAAATGGAATAAAATAGCAGTTTAAAAAAATCCAGTTTCTTTTTGCAAATCACTTATATATGGTAAGCAAAAATTAAACTACTTTGTGCATCGTATGAACCTAGCCTAATATAAAATGTTTTTCATTTAAGATGTTCTATAAACCATGCAAGTCATATTTTGTTAATAAAGTGTGTCTTAGTGGAACATGTGAATCCACCCATTGTGTTTTACATAAACATATTAAAGTCAAGATTATGGATTAAATATTAATCTCAATTATTTAAAATATTATTGTGGGATGCATGCTAATCTTTCACTTAAAATCAGTGACATCACTATGTGTGTGTGTATTTGGAGAGAAAAGGGCGATTCCAGAAGTTTTTAAGATGAATTTTAACTTTTAATTTACATTTTGTCCATTATGTAGCAGAATAAGAGAAAATTTCATGTTTAGGATAGAGCTAATGTCATATGAATATAATTTTAAGTTTTAATATGATTATTAGCTAATAGCTTAGTACACACATCACCATGCAAAGCCATAATATAAGTTGCACTTGTTATTAAATATAAATATGGACTTTTAAGTTTATTTTTTGTGGTCTACCAAACAAAAGGAATGGATGAAGGGAGCAGCCAAGTAGTGAAATTGCTCTTTCGATGCTTGCCCTTTTTTACCAGGACAAGCCCCAAAGATGTGAAAAAAGAAAAATAGAGCATTTTTTTAAACTCAGATGTTAACCACTTTGCTTTTAAGATCTTAATCTTTTTAGTCAGCAAGATATAAGAATGATACTGAACTGTTTAAAATCTGTCTCCTATTTTAATTGTTGCTTTACAGATTCCTATGTGAAGTCAGATTTTTCTCTCCTATTTTTTTGTAGCATCTGGAAAGCTGTAGAATTCTTGAAAGTTTATTCTTTGACTTTTGAGTTTGCCCTAACAAAAACTACTCTTTATGAAAGTTGAGGTTAAACCTGATATAGGGAAAAAAAATCCCTTGTCCTTCCTTCTGGAAAGTTCCAGATATTAAAGTTTGGTACCATGCATATTTCCTTTAAAAAAAAACCTCTTCCTACTGTAAGACTTTTAGGTAAGCCTAGATACACGATCCAATTTCAGATTTCTGGTAGCAGTGATTTGGAGTTAATAGGAAATAGTATACCAATATTATGCTGATGAAATATGCTAATTACAATTCTTTGGCTAGTATTAAGAATTGCAGCTGTCTTGTGTAAAGTTCTGCTGAGTGAACAAAGGCCAGTGGTGATGATTCACAATATAATAAGGTGTGGTCTATAAATAAACTGGTAGTTCATCTGCCTAAGCCTTTATGCCAAAAATGTCAAACTCATTCCGTATGGCATTATCAGTTCTAATTGTCTAAAATTGTGTTAAAATTAACTGTCACAGAATGTTTACGGAGGATGTTGTACAATTGTATAAATTATAAAAAATTATAATTGAGGTGTGAAATATTTCCAAAATAATCACGTTTTGTGCTCAAGCTTTGATTGAAAACTATCCCTATTCATTTAATACATTTCCTACAGCTTATTACAAATAGATTGTATAGAATGAAAATGTATAGTATTATCTGTCCTTTTTAAAATCATAGGTAAACAGGTCAGAACTAAACTTTCCCAAGCCTTTAATCACTGGTTGAATGTTCCAGAAGACAAACTACAGGTGAGTTGTGTAAGTTAAATTGATTTGACAGTTAATAGTTTTAAACATGGCAAAGGGAAATATAATTACTTTTTTCTTGTTCTATTTGTATCTAAATATTTAAACTAAAGTTACTGCAGTAGTGTAGCATGTTAACCTCTGTGGTGGCAAGACATTGTGCTCTGTGCAACTGCTTCAGATTGTGATATACTGCAACAAAATGTTGTTAGCAAGGAAAAGAACAGTTTGGGCTTTTCAAACATTTTTATTTTGTGCTCTTAATGTAATACCTAAATGAGTGAGGACTACCTTGATAAATGTGTATTTGTTCATCAGCGCCAAATATCTCTTGAAACAAATCTCCTACTTTGCACTTTAATTTGTACTATGCAATGAGGAAGGTAGTATTCCCACACATATCACAGCCTATTTGTCCCTCAAGTCTTCTGATATATGGGCATGAGAAAACTGCTTATTTGTGTCACATCAAATATATTTCTGCTGCTCCTATAAGCAATATGATGAAAGAGGGTTGATGAAGAGCACAAATAACTTGGTTAGGATGCCAAGCCAAAGCATTCATTTCTTGATTGCTGTTTGCAAACGTTTTAAACACTTTAATCACAAGACTTAAGTTGAAATGTCATAAACATTCTGTAGTCAGGTGTATTACATTTGATGTTTGTATGTATATACGGTATATCATGTTTTCATTTGTGAGTTATTGTGCATATAGAGGTCATCACTAATTATATTGTGTAAGTTCATTCATACTAAAAAAGCCACTCTATACAAATATATAGAAATATAGACAATAGGGTGTGTAGTCCCAGTGGGAATGACAGTAAGATGGAATTAAAAGCCTAATTAGCCAAATTGACATATTGCAAGCAATGAAAATAGAAATAATCAGGGAATCTAAGTATAGAAGAATAATAGCAATATAAAACAGAGTTTGTCTTTTTTATTAGATTATAATTGAAGTTACAGAAATGTTGCACAATGCAAGTTTGCTTATAGATGACATAGAAGACAATTCAAAATTACGACGTGGTTTTCCAGTGGCCCACAGCATTTATGGAATACCGTCTGTGATAAACTGTGCAAACTTTGTATATTTCCTTGGTCTACAAAAGGTTTTAACGCTTGATCATCCGGATGCTGTAAAAGTATTCACCCGTCAATTACTTGAACTCCATAAGGGCCAAGGCCTGGATATTTACTGGAGAGATACGTATACCTGTCCTACAGAAGAAGAATATAAAGCCATGGTTCTACAAAAGACAGGTGGCCTTTTTGGACTAGCCGTGGGCCTTATGCAGTTATTTTCCAGTTATAAAAATGATCTGAAACCACTTCTTAACACTCTTGGGCTCTTCTTTCAAATTAGGGATGATTATGCAAATTTACACTCCAAAGAATATAGTGAAAACAAAAGCTTTTGTGAAGACCTAACTGAAGGAAAGTTCTCATTCCCAACTATTCATGCAATATGGTCCAGGCCAGAGAGCACACAGGTTCAAAATATTCTGCGACAGCGAACTGAAAATGTGGATATAAAAAAATACTGTGTACATTACCTTGAGAATGTGGGATCCTTTGAATATACCCGGAAAACACTAGAAGAACTTGAGTCTGAAGCTTATAAACAAATTGGATTGCTTGGGGACAACCCTGAACTTACAGCATTAATTAAATATTTAAGCAAAATGTTCAGGGACAATGAAAACTAACAGTTATCAATTGAATGTTTCTGGAAATGATTTTTAAAGGATCAAGAAGAGTTAGATTTGTTTTACAGTATCTAATTGCTCATATGAATTGTGTTGAAACAGATCATAAGAGGTTAACTGAAGATTCGTGCATACAGTATACTACTTTGAAATTTCAATTTTCACTTGCTTATACAAAATCATGTGACAAAAGTCAATTAAAATAGCTTCAGAATCTCTCAATGATTTTGATTTGTAATCCCATTTCATTATGATTTAATTCTGATTGTATGACATATCAAAAACTAGTATGTTATGACCTAATTTTTTAAGATGAGAGAATATCATCAAAAGAGGGATAAAGGATGGTAGTGCCCAAAAATCTCAATGCTACATTGAAGGCTTTTGATAAAGAGTTCCTACTGTTAAAGCAAAGTACAGGTAGTTCTCATTTACTGATCACTTTTCAGCAACCATTCAAAATTATGATGGTGCTGAAAAAGGGGTATTATACCCTTTCCTAAAAGCAGTAGCTGTCACAGCATCCCCAGTTGTGTGATCGTGACTTGGGTGCTTGGTAATGTGCATTTATGATGTTTGCAGAATCCCTCAATCATATGATCAACATTTGTGACTTTCACAGCCAGCTTCCAACAAGCAAATAAATTGGGGTGTGTGTGTGTGTGAGGAATCAGGGAGTTGCTGGTCATGGTCACTTGATATTAACTTATTGAATGTGGGTAATTCATTTAATGATCGCAGCTGGAACTGATGTCATAGGTTGGCACAATCACATGACATTTCATTTTACAACCATGTTTTTTAGTGATGGAGCTAGTCTTCCAGTTTCCAGCGCTCCCCCGGCTGCGAACACCAGCTGGCTGGCGCACATGTGTGCACAAAGACCAGCTGGCCGGCGCATGCATGCGCTCCTGGGGAACTGCTCTTCCACTTTCCGGCACTCCCATGTTCGCGAACACCAGCTGGCCAGCACACATGCGCACGCAAAGACCAGCTGGCCAGCACATGCATGCGCTCCAGGGGAGCTGCTCTTCCGGTTTCTGGCACTCCTGCACCCGCGAACACCAGGTGGCTGGCGCGCATGAGCATGCCAAAACCCGGAAGAGCAACGGCTGACAACTGGCATACCCGGAGAGATGGCTCTGCGTGCCACTTCAGGCATGCGTGGCATAGACTTATCACAGCCTTATAGTATAAATAACATAGGCAGACAATATGTATTAAAATACATAATTCCATTAGCTGAAGGACTATGTCAAATAATATTTTACTACCATCTTTGATCTTAATTTTTGTGGGTTTATCAATATCACATATTACATTTATGCCATTTCTATTTGGAGTCCCATTTGCTTCACTTCAGATAATACTTTTAGCTAGGTTTGGATTTTGCTCACTCTTGATACTACAAACTGGCTGATACTGCCACACATATGTAAAAAATATACTAGATAGAAATGTTTAAATAAACTACATATTTTAAAAATAGAAAAGCTAATATAAAGCCAGCTATTTATACAAATCAACAAAAATGGTTAAATAACTACTTTTGCAGAATGCAACCACTTTTTATAATTAACACAACTGGTGAAATAATTACAGATTTAGTACCAAAATTCAGAGCAGAAACAGCATCACTATAATTCTCTAAAATAGATGCATTTCTCCCAATATATGGTCCTGGGAAAAGCTGTAGCCACAGACAGATTGCAGAGCCTTTGTAATTAACATCTATTTCAGGCTGAAAAATCAAATAATTTTATACCTCTCTCTCCCCCTCTCCTCCTTAAGTAGAAATGTTGGTGTTGGCAACTTAGCTATTCTTCCTCTTCAATAACATTGCAGAATTGCAGTAGTTTAATACTTTATTACCAAATATTATTTACCAAAAAGCTTGGGAAAATCTCAAATAAAAACATCCAGTATCATTTTGGTGATATTATAGCATTATCAATCTTCCTACCCAAATACTGACAATAACGAAGTGATTCTTGGCTGGAAAAAATGCCCATTGTCCTTACCATTCTGTGACATTCCTAAAGTGATATACCAAGGTCAAATAGCTGAACATCCAAAAATTCAAATGGTTCTATCCCTAAAGATAGTTCCTACATTTAATGGAGTGTTGCTCCTTTTCAGCTCATCAGCCTTCATAACTCAATTCCAGAAATATAGCTGGCCAATATTCCTGAGAGAGACAAAGACAAGCTCAAGAGTGACTGGTTTCTTGAAATTCCGGCCTACTATACTGTAGAAAGAAGAAAGTGTATTTCATCAGCTAACTAACTCATGAAGACATGTGCTATTTCCATAAATAGATGTCCTTTTTCAATTAACAGAAAAAGTAAACACTTGAAGTGCAAAAGTATTGGTCTTAATTAAGCCAGCTGAGATCTGCAGTAGCTCAGGTGTCAAGTTTTGTTTGTCCCCTTTATTAGTTGCATTGAGTTTGGTGGTTTGCCAGTATCTAACTTAAAATAATTCCTCACTGAATGCCTCCCAAATTTGCTCTGAAGGCTTATGGCTTTATGTAGCATTACTAATTCTAGATTTTTTTAAAAGATCTTCTCTAAGCATTTTATTAAGCAGTAAGCAATTAAATATAATAATCAGTGCAGCATGTCATTGGAAAGCACCCAGAGTATTTACAGTAAGCCGCAACATTTGTTAGAAGTGAGCTTGAGAGCATGATGATTTTACAAATTGTACATTCTCAAAATATTTGGTGGGAGAAATAAAGCATACTTTGTAAATCAAACTGGTAACTATATTAACATCTGTGTTTTAATTGTAAAGATTACAGCTTTCAAATGTTCAATATTTATCAGCTTTTAAAAGTTTTTATGTTTAGAATATGCCCCAGGATAATAAAATCTAGAAAAGCTCTGTTAATTAGCTCATAATGATTTTGTTAGCCAAATGAACACTTTTCTGGACAGAAATACAAAAACTTGTTTTATGGATCAAGAATTTCCCCATAAAGTACCTTATTATTTAAAACTTATATTAGTTGTTTTTATTCGCTACATTGCATAATATTCTGGTCTTGATCATTATTTTCTCATAATGAAAATATTTGAAACTGAAATCATCTTGAAATTAGATCCTACACTCTTAGTAAACTGCTACGGTACAGTAGTTTAGTTCTTGACTTACAACCACCATTGAGCCCAAAATTTCTGTTGCTGCAGTTGTTAAGTTAGTAACATGGTTGTTAAGTGAATCTGGCTTCCCCATTGATTTTGCTTGTCAGAAGGCAGTAAAAGATGGATTACATGGCTCCCAGGACACTGCATAAAGTGAACCAGTTGGCAAGCATCTGAATTTTAATCACTTGATCATAGAGGCTGCAAGGTGGTAAGTGTGAAAAACAGTCATAAATCAGTTTTCCAGTGCTGTCGTAACTTCAAACTGTCACTAAATAAAAGGTTGTAAATCAAGGACTACCCAAAGTATATTCCAAAGAAAAAGAGTATATACTAAAATGATTTTGACTAAAGACAAATGAATTCTTGGGCTCCCAATCACTTGCATACTTATTATGCAGCCATCCTAGGGATCTCAGAAATACTGCACAAATTTCAAGTTAGCGCCGAAATGTTCGGTACGTACAGAATATCCATTTGCGTGCAGGAGAAACCTAATAGTACTGTCACATCAAGAAAATAAAGTCCTAAAAGAACCATATATAGCCGTAGCACCAGAAAGGGGGTTTTAGCTCTCTTCCCCGTCCCCTTCTTTCCATCCTCGCTCTTTCCCCGCAAACTGGTCCCTCTTCGCTCTTCCCCACCCCCACCCCCCGAGCTGACTCCGCGGTCGGAGTTTCAGCAACAGCCGCAGCTCCGGGCTCCAGTCGGGAAGCCGGAGAACCGACGCTCGGGGGCGGCAATAGGGAGCGCCTCCCTCCGAAGCCGGGCGCGGGACTCCCGCTCTCTCCTCCCAGACTCGGAGGTCCCGCTTCCCGGGAAGCCGAAGCGACGAGCGCAGCCGCCGCCGCCTCAACCAGCAGAAAAACAACAATCCCAAAAGCGCGTCGCTCGTTCGCTCGCTTCCTCTCCGATCCCCCCGCCGAAGGGCTTCGGCCTTCCCCGGGGAGCTCGGCGAAACGCCCAGGGCAGGGGCCCGGCAGCCTCTTCCCCGGGGCAACGTTACCTTTTGTTCCACGGCTGTCGCCCGCTCGCTGGTCCCCCCAAACCTGCCGGGGGAGGGGGAGCGAGGAGGACGGAGCCTCCTCTCGACGCCGGGCCCAATCGCCCGGCCCCCACTCCCGCCTCCGTCCCTCCAGCGATCGCCGGCCTGGCTCTGGGGCAGGGAGGGCTCGCCAAGAGGAGGTTTCTCCCTCCCGTCCGAAACCCGGTGGCGACGGCGACAGCAGCGGCTCAGCTCCAAGCTGTTCCGTCCCCTCCCCCGATCCGATGCCTGATTGACGCATCGACGCCCGCCTTCTCCCCGCCTCGCCTGCTCCGCATTGGCGCGCCACCCGAGCGGCCCGCCTACTCGCCGTCGCCATTAGCCGCTGCCTCAGAAACGCTGATGTAATTCCCACTCCAGTTCTATGGAAACAGAGACTCGGCTTCGTAGCGCCTTCTGGGTAGCATGGTTTTGTCCCGCCCATTTGCCGCAGTCTATGAGGGAATTTTTCTTCGACGCTACTACACCTCCCGAGATGCCTCGCGCAGGCGAAGAGGAGAATGAGAAAATGGAGAGAGAGGGGGGGAGAGAGAGAGACGACGAGGGCTTTCTTGAAACGGGAGGAGGGGAGGAGCCCGCGCCTGCGCCAACAGGCCCCGGTGGCGCATTTTCCCTCCATCGGGCGGAGGAGCGGTCTAGGCGGGAGGGGTGGGGCTTGCGCTTCTCGCTACTAGAGCGAGGCGGTACCGAGGAGTGGCTGAGGCCGGTGAGGAAGCCGAGGAGGCCGCGGTAGGTTGAAGCCGCCGCGCCGCTGAATCTCGCTCTGCTTGTTTGCTCCCTTCGCTTCAAGAGCCTCTTAGAGCCGAGCGGCGGGAAAAGTGGCGGCTCCTTTCCGTGCCTCTCTTCTGCCTTCGCTTTGTTGCTGTGAGTCCCGTAGTCTCCTGCTCCCCATTCTGTTGCCTTACAGTCCGACGTGCCTACAGAGCCTGCGTCCCAACTCTGGAAGTTTGGCGCTGTCAGCGGTGTGAAACTGAGCTCTTTCTCCCGGTGTCTGTAAACTCGGATAGGGTGCAAGATCCAATCTTGTTTTACACCTCCCTGCATTCTGGGAGAGTCCTAAAACCATATTATTTCGGTCACCGGGACGAGAGGTTTTGTCTTCCGAGCTTTCGGACTCGTGCTGGTGTTCATTTTCATTTAAGTGTTGTATTTAAATGCCTCACAGAGAACAGCACGTGCTCTGCTAGAGAGAAATTCCCTGAAAATGGGCTCCAGCACGAGTCCGGTTCCGGTGACCGACCCAGATTGGATCCTGCAACATTATCCTGGGACACAGATACTCGCCCTCAATCGGATGGGACGCTTGGTTTTTTTCCTCTTTAAAGGTGCTGGGATTTTTTAGAAACGGGATGTGTGGTTTTCATGGTAAACTTGCACTCAAACAACATAGACTTTTAGTTCTCTATGTATGAAAAACTTCAGATAATTTCTTTTTTTCCACAGAATGCAAGATTCAAAATTGAAGTAGTCCTCCCGAGGGGGGGGGGAAATGTAGGATTAGACAAGTTCTTTTGGGCATTGCTCACCCACAAAACCCTTCTTTTTAGTCTTGATGTCAGAAATGCTAATACTGTATTTGACAAATTTCTTGCAGTTCAACACATTGGAGGGTAAGGTTTCAGCAAATCAATGCAGATCTCGCTGTGGTGTTATTCGTAGTAAAATTGCATTTTAGCTTAATTTTAGCAAACTCATCTTGGTCCTTATTATATGGGACAGTAAGTTGGCTGGCTTGAATAAGTATCCTATAAAGATCCAAATATTGATAAAGATATTGTACAATTTCAAAGAATTACTGCATTGTAAGTTACTGTATGATTATTTGATAATGGGATTTACTCATTTTGCCGTTAAATTTTCAATATGCTCTTTAGCCACCTTCAGTTTTAATTCCTTAAGGTAGATGATGCAAAGTATATGTACTATTGTCTCAGTAGGTGGCGGTACATGGATGACCTTTTTTGGGTTTAGAAAAGAAGCAGGATCCTTTAAATGGAAAATCATAACATCCAGAATAGTGTAATATCACTCCACTTTCGCATTGATGCCTAAAACTGGGTGACTTATGCAATCACTGTCTTGCTCAGTCTGAACCTAGATATTATGTACTGTATGTGATTAATTTCATGAATGGCATAATATATCAAAAGTACTGTTAATTCTTTCCCTAGATCCATAAAGAAATATCCTGAACTCATCTGTTTTTCTTGATGAGTGATACCATTCCTTCTGATGCAGTTGGTCGAAGAATTCTCTGTAATAGAGAATATGGAACAGTACTTTATGTTGGTAAAGTTCCTCCTACAACAGGTAGAAAAAATACTTTTATATGTATTTTATAAAATAAAAGGGTGACATTATTTACTGTTTATTTGTTTTTTAATATTTATCAGTTGCTTCAAGATTCTAAGCAGTCACAAGAAGAAAATGGCACTAATAATCAAATTCCACAAGACATAATATTCATAATCAATTTAAAATGGCGCAATGTTCATTAACAATCACATTAGTAGCCAAAAGCTTGTTGAAATAATATGGTTTTAGGACTCTCCCAGAATGCAGGGAGATGTAAAGCCAGGTGAATGTGTGGAGACAGCATGTTCCATAGTGTGGGGGCTACTAATAAAATGGTTGCCTTGAATTCCTTTTAGAATTTATTTTTTAATCAAATTTATATAGTTCACCCATCTCACCAAAAGCAACTCTGGGCAGTGCACAACTTTAGATGAAAACAACAAATGTTAAAAACAGATATATAAAAATTTATATTGGTACATATTGTAAAAGCCAAAGATAAAGGGGAAGGGAAGATAAAAATAGCCACTTTAACATTGGAGCCATCTATCCAAGTCTTTTTGCCTGGGAACTAATAATATAGGCAGGTTTTGAGGGCTCTTCAGAATATCAAAAGATGGAGCTGATCTAATTTTGCAGTGAGAGAATGTTTGATAAGGCAGGCACCACAGGAGAGAAGACATGACTCTTGGAACCTACCAAATATAGCTCCCTAGTCAATTAAACCCTCAGCATGACTACTGTGCAAAGTCTAATGGGGTGGACTTATATAAGTGGGAAGAGGTGATCCCTAGATATCCCAGTCCCATGCATGAAGGGCTTTAAAGATTAAAACTAGCACCTTGAATTGGACTGGTGTGCAAAGTGGCAACCAATGCAGCTTGTGGAACAGGGGTGTAGCATGCACTGTTCTAGGAGCACACATAACTGCCTGCACTACTATGTTCTGTACCAGATAAAATTTCTGGATATTTTCAAGGGCATCTTCATATGGAGCACATTGCAATAGTCCAATCAGAAGGATATCAAGGCATGAGTGACTGTAAGCAGGGCCTGTCCATCCAGGAACAGGTCTTAACTGGTGCACAAGACAAAGCTGTGCAAAGACCTTCATAGTTTCAATTGCCACCTGTTCATCAAGCAAGAGTCATGACTCTAGAACATGGGTGTCAAACTCAGTTGCGTCACGTGACGTATTGTGATGTTTTTTGCCTTTGCGGAGCCAGGGTGGGTGTGGCCTACACGTGACGTATCTGGCCCGCAGACCACCAGTTTGACACCACTGCTCTAGAAGGACTTTCAGATTGTGCACTGAGTCTGTCTGGAGTAGTGTGACTCCATCGAGTACCAAAGACCATCCAGTCTTGGAATCAGTGGACCCCAAAATGCAAATAATCTCATCTTGCCAGGTATCAGCTAAAGCCTGTTGTTGCCCACCCAGACATTCACTGCCTCTAGATGCTAGGATAAGATATTCACAGCATTGCATAATTCAGCAGGGATGAAGATATATACCGGTAATCAGATTACATTGGCATCAGATAAACTCTCCCAGCAGCTTCATGATGTAGATGTTAAGAGTAGAGAAAGCACCAAACCCTGTGGCACCTCATATAGTAGAAGTAAAAGGCAGGACCTCTCCTTCCCAATCATCACTGACTATACTGCTCCAGAAGGAAAGAAGCTAACTAGCACAGCACTGTGTTACTCACCCCCAATCCTCTGAGTCAGTCCAGAAGGATACCATGATTGATAGTATCAAAAGCCACCAAGGTCAAGTAGGGCAAGTACTGATGCTTATAACCCCATCCTTCTCAAGCCAGGAATCATCTAAAGATGCAACCAATGCCATTTCTGTCCCATGCCAGGTATGAATCCTAATTGAAAAGGATTCAGCTTCCTCCAAGGTCCTTTAAGTCTGTTGCATGACCACTTTTCCTACCATCTTCACCAAGAAGGGGAGGTGAGATACTGGACAAAAATTGTCCATTATAGTAGGATTCTGCAATGTCTTATGGGGGTGGGGGACAAACCACAACCTCTTAAAGAGGTAGTGGAACAAAGAAAAATGAACTACTGTCAGAACCCACTCACACAATGCTCACCAGGCCACTGTGACAAGCCAGGAGGGGCCTGGATCTAAAGAACAGGTGGTTCAGCTTACAGGCCTCTGTCCATTTCCTCAGGTCCCACAGGTTTGAACCATTCCCAAATAACCAGGCAAAACTCCTCCCTAGAAATTTCCTCTGGACTTATGGCAAGGCCAGTATTCTGTTGGGTACAAATTTAAACAACGTTTATCTGACAGATGCTATGCAAATTCCTCTGCCTGTCCCTGTAAGAACTTCTCTAAGCCCCCTTGCTCAAGAGGATCCATGCCACCCAAAATGGCTGCAGGTTTGCAATCTCCAAATGCAGTAAGGGCAGAGAAATACTGGTGCTTCATCACTCTTACCACCACAACTAGGCTCTAACCCATGTTCAGTTGAGTTCATTCTTTACTGTGCACCTGTAATACTCTAGTCATCTCTCGTTTCAACTCTCTCAACTCATCTGTAAACTACAGGGAGTGCTGGGATCCCCCATTGGGCAGAGATCATATAAGCGTGATCCAATCCAAGGCCTCAGCTGTTCCCTTATTCTGATTGGCAGCCAAGACTTCAGATGGTCCATGTAGCAGACCAATTCGTTCTGAAACTGTTCCGGATTCATCAGTCAACTAAGACTGGACCAATCTAATGGGTCCGACCTCCCTGATTGTGCTAGAAAATCACATAGAAATCAGGGCATGATCCAGCCATGACAAAGGAAAGACCTCCAATTTCAGATCACGTTACTACTGCTCCAACAGAAACACCAAATCCAGAGTGTAACCACTGTCCCGAGTCAGGTTCTGGATGACCTGGGATAGGCCGTCGCTATCTTGGAAGTTAAAGCCACCTCACTGTATTCCTATGGAAGGAAGATTAAAGTCCCCCTGAAGTAAAAATCTGGGGAATTCCACTGCCAATCCAGAAACAGAGTCAAGGAACACAGGTTGGAAAGTTGCTATGCAGAAGAAGATTAGTACAACAGCAGCATTCCTAAAGCCCAACTTAATGATCAGGATTCCACAAGGGGACAAGTGGAACAGTACCCCTGAAAGTTGTAAGAGATTCCTTGGTGATACCCCTGCTATGGAGTCTTGATTGATGTCACACTCGAAACTCAGACAGATTTCAGAAAAGGAAACTCCTTCTTCTGGATCCAGCTAGGTCTTGGTAATATATGCCGGGTCAGCCCTTTCATCCACAGCTAAATCACAGACAAGTGAGGTTATTATAAACTGACACGACATTTAACAATAGCAACCAGAGGTAAGGTCATTGAAAGTCCATTGACAGGGTATTGGGGCTGAGATCAAGTAGCTGGAAGTTGGAGCTGTTAACAGAACAATGGCTCCGTGGTTCCTGAGAGTAGCCCCCTCAATGTCTCCCACCATATCCATGCCCGTCACCACCATAGCACTTTGGCCCGCCTCCATCCCCAAACAGTAACTCTATCCCCTTATCCAAGCCCTTTAGATCCCAGACCTTGGAACCACCCACTGTCCTTGGGAAGAAAAGCCAGGCACTCTGAGCCATTTAACTTTACCAGCTCTCAGTGCAGGGTACCCATCAATCACTTCCTCACAACCCCACAGCGCGCGCGCACACACACACGCAAACAATGCAAGACACCTTCCCTTGCTGCTTCCACCAGTTGGCAGGGACTCACTTCCTCCTTCACCTTTGTCAAATCTTCCTCCTCTCACCTACAAGAAGGAATCAACATACTCATACCCACTAGTATCCAAGGGCACTCCTCCCCTGCTGCTTCCACTAGCTGTGAGAGGTTTTCCTCCCATTCACCACCACCAGATCCACCTCTGATTCTTAACCAAAGGAAGGAGAGAAAGGGAGGAGTTACTCAGACAACAGTGGGAAACCCCCAAGTCCAGCTCTTAAACATTTTTCTATTAACTCTTCCCCCCAATCCTGGGGTCCCTTCAACACCATACTCCATAGAAGCAGCTAGGCAGTCTAAAAACCCACCACTGGTCTGCATGATTGACATTTTCCTCCTCTGGGAAATAGCCGGAGCGGTTGTCCAACCCAAATATGTCCCTGCAGTAGTGGATGCCTCAGGAAAAGTCAGGCCAGTCTGAGAATGTGAGAAATGCCACAGCCTAATTTTAAAAAGTCACCCAGTTCCCAAGCATGGCAAATGTGGTTGGCAATGGCAGGCATGGTTAGCATTTCAAAACAGCAAATATTTCTGATGTCTCCCAGTTCTCCCACTGAGAAAATCTAGATTGGGCAAGGGAGTTTAATTCAGCAGTCTAACCTCCCTGCAGGTGAATATCACTCCAACATCCTATATGCACATAGAAAATAGAAAACAAACCTAGCACAAAATCACAAGGACAAATTCTGAAGCTTCTGCTCCTACCACCATTTTAACTAGAAGCTGCATAAACTAAATCAGTCTTCTTTTTGACATGTTTGACTGCCAGAGGTTTCCTTTCCAACTTCTTTTCTACTTTGAATTCAGATGCATATGTGCTAGTGTAAATATTTATTTTGTTTGCTTACAGGTTGGTATATTTGAATTAATAGCTTAAAAATACAGCTGTCACTATAAATTGTTCTTTTAAAATGGCTTACCCTTGTGCTCTTCAAAGTAGACAGTAGAATTATGAATCACGCAACCTGTTAACGCTTTGAAAAAGAGCTTTGAGTCTTCATACCATATTTTTAATGAAAAGTCCTCAATGAATCTAGAAGTGTATTTCAATTTGATAAACACTATAG
>JANHFL010004472.1:27734-42917 GCA_032468155.1 Oxyrhabdium leporinum | reverse complement strand
TCATAATAATAATAATAATAATAATAATAATAATAATAATGGAAGTATTCATACAGGAGAACCTGAATGCACGTGTCATTTCTGATCTCAGAAGTCGGAAGCTGACAGGCTATAGATTTGTGCCAGATCATAGATTACATGAATTGTTTGGTAGCCACTAAGTTTTTAGATGTGTAAAACTGACCCGGAATACTTCCTGATCTGAGGGAGCAGCCACTAGCAGAAGGCCTCTCCACGGGGCCAGCGAAGACCATCGTTCAGCAATTCTTACAGCGACCTCATTTCTGCTCTCTGAAATCAGCTGTCGCTAAACTCAGTGAACTGCCATGCTACCCATAAGCGTTGGGAACTCCAGTTTGTTAGAACTGTTGGACAACAGTAGTTTGGCAAAGCTTGTTACTAGATTCAGCGTTGTGTTTCTCTTGGATATGCAGCAGGGGAAAAACTTAGGAAGGCTGGCCAGATGCAGCAAGGTTAGTTCTACTGCTCCCTCCCAATTCAACAAAAGCTCATTTAAAGCTGACTTTTATCCCAGCTCTTCTGCAACTGCTTTTTGTTTCATTGATTTTTGCTCTGTCTGATAAATATTTATATTATGTTGCCCATAAATATTTATTGCTGGCACATTGTCATTCTTATTAATATTGTCAAGGTTGCATGAATTCTGCAGTAGCCAAGGAAGGCAACGTCTGTGCAGAGAGAAGGAGAGGAGAAGAGTAGCTGTGCCAGAATGGCTTTAACCACCGCCCCGAGTGGGAGCTGAGTAACAGCCTGGCCTTTAGTTGATCGATTGTTTAATTAAACAGCTTTCGGCCGCTCAGCCGCACAAAGATTATTTAAGTGGATGGTATTCTTACGTATAATTTTTATTAAAAGTTTTAAGGATTAAAAACTAATACAGAATAAAGAAAACAAAGACAAAAGTGCAGAAAGAAATAGAAGAAGCTTCCAACTTCCTTTGCAGCAGATAGAAGCATGATTACAAAGTTATCTCTTACTCTACGGTTGCAAATAAAGAGCTCTCTTTTTTCTACCTCTAACTTTTTCTTCCTAATCATCAGAACCCCAAGTCCTAAGTGCATTCTTTCTGTGTCATGCAGAAAGAGGTTTCCAGTCATCCATAAATGTAGAGGGTGTCTTCTCTTCAATCAAGGAGTTAATTCAGCCATCTCTGCAAAGTCTCTCACCTTCCCCAACGATTCCTCCATTGTGGAGAAGGAAGAACCTTTTCCTGCTGGAGCGTATAATAATCTTGCTACAGTTGTCATATATAAAAACAAAATTCCACGTGTTTTTTCTAGCTGTCTGTCCATTAGTTCCAAAAGAAAAGCCTCTGGTTTCAATTGTATATTAGTCTTTAAAATCATCTGAATTAGTCTATGTCTTTGTGTCCAACGTTTTTTGGCTTTTTTACACATCCACCAGACATGGTAAAATGTCCCTCCGGGTTGCTCACATTTTCAACATAAATTTAAGTTTATAAAAAGTTACATGAGTTGATTTTGATCTACAAATAATATTATTAGCACACAACACAAATATGGTCTACATTTGAAAATAATTTTAATTAATACCCTTATGTGAACGGCAAATGAGCAGTTAAATGGCCAAGAAGCAATTTCTGCATCACCTTTTAATAATTCTTACTTCATGCTCTGAATATTGTTTCTCCTGCTTCATTTCATGTACTCTGCTCTCACTGGTCCGTGTAAAAGGATCAGAAAAAGCCAGAACTTTGCAAGAGAACTTGCGAAAGCCAAAACTTTGAAAAGTATTCACTGTCCAATGAACTCCTTTAATTGAATTCAGAACATTTCTTCCTGGTGTTATCACCACTTTAAATTAAAATTGTATTCACTAAGGCAAAATGGCTTGAGGTGATTAAGATAAATTACCTCTGGCCAATTCACACATTTCTAACTGTTTTATGTACTTTAAAGTTGGCCTGTTAGATGGCAGAGGTCACCTCTAAGGGGAGAAAGACTTCATAGAATGGTATGTAATTTTGGGGTACCATAGTCAACTTCACTAGATGCATGATATGGATCCATTATTTGAAATCCATACAGGTAACCCTCAACTGAAACCACGATTGGGATCAGAATTTCTGTTGCTAAGCAAGTTACGTGAGTTGTGCCGAAGTTTACCAACTTTTTTTACCCCCCTACGGTGGTTAAGCAATTCAGTGGAGTTTTTAAGTGAACTAAGCATCATTAAGAGAATCCAGCTTCCCCAACTAATCTTGTGGTCGGAAGCCAGCTGGGAAGTTTGCAAATGACAATCGCGTAGACCCTGCAATCATGGTAAGCTGGTTGCCAGGCACCTGAAATTTGATCAGACGGCCACGGGGATGTTGTGACAGTTTTGTGAGGACCGGTCATAAATCACTTTCTTCAATGTTGTTGGAGCTTTGAGCGGTCACTAAACGAATGATTGTAAGTGAAGGACTACCTGTACTGCATATATTTTGCTTGAAGTAAAAACATACATTCATGGGGAAAATAGCCAAAATTCAGATGTTTCAGCAGCTGTCTTCTTCTGCAGCTCCTCTGCTCAAGACAGCAGCTTTATGACTGCATTTGTAAACAGTAATAATTAAAACAAAACAGCTTGTGGAAAAATACATATGTGGAAAAATACATAACGTTCATACTTATTATTTTGGCCTAAAGCCACAAGGTTTGTTTGAACGAGCAAAAAATTCCCAACTGTTTTCTCTCTAGACCAAAAAGGGAATCTTGATCCCATTAAAAATTTGGGGTGATGTCGTCGTTGTTAAGTGTCTTCCTTATTTCCTGATGTCAGAAGCAACCTGTGCGTCCATCTTATCATCAGGCTAAAAGCTGAGGGCCAAATATAGATGGAAATTACAATGTGTTTATGTCAGTGATTAGGCTCTGGAGTTCTAGCCTGCCCTGGAAACCGTTGTATCATTGCCAACCAAGGTTGGGTTGCTTTATAGCCTTTTAGCCCTAATTCCATGCAAAAAAAAATAAATAAAAAAAATGGGTTCCGTTTCCAAGTTCGTATACAACTAATAATGATAAAACCTGCTAGGAAACGATGGGCAGTAAATTTAACATTAAAAACAGACAACTGGAATGGAAGAGATTTAAATTAAATAACTGTCGGTGCTATTAATTCCAGGCACACACACTCAGTCATGAGAATTACATTCACAAAGGGAACAAAACAAACAAATACTTTCTGAGTTAACAGTGAGCATGCCATTTGAAAGCTGGTCGTTTTCATGGTCAAGTCAGAAGTGTTAATGTTAGTGTTAAACGCCATTAAACAAATCAGCCCCATTTAAACACTTGCTCCATTAAACCTGACAAGGTCCCAGTTAGTGTGTCTGTCTCCTTTTTTTATGTTATCAACTCTGTAAAATGTCTTAAGGCTGACATGCCGGTTGTGTTACTAGTCGACATAGACCGAAACAATGTAGTGCTTTCTCTTTAATTCCCTGAAAAAAAGTCAACTTATTGTTCTGGTTACAAAACCAAAATCTTGCTGGATAATATAGTGATATCAGGTGCTACCTTATTCTGATAGTGCAGGAATGGATCTAATAATTCTCTGGCACAAACCTCCTTGTTTCGAGTGGTTGAAGCAGTTACGACACAAGAGTTTATTCACCATCATAAGCAAATCATAATTTAGATTTTAAATTTTTATTATAGTTCTTATAAAATTGATCTGATTTAATTTACACCTGCATCTGGCCTTCAACTTTAGTCATGAAAAGTTTCTGTCTTGCAAGGATGCCATGGAGGATCAGGTGGGAGAAAACTTTGTGTGGTGGGAATTGCTGGAGAGAGGTGAAAGAAGAGAAGAGATAATTCTTTCTTAAACATCAAATAAGTCTAAAGTTTGACATATCCACGTTAACACTTTGTTATCTAAAGTGAAAGTCTGGCTAGAAAATTATATATGATGCTTCGTTCCATCTTACGGAACCCATTAATTGGCTTCTTTCAGACATATTATTAAGACAATATACGCGTTGACCGCAGTATCTGCAAGAAAGACTACATGAGGCCAATTTTAGGGACTAAGCCATGAATCTTCTACTTCCTAGCATTATTGCCGTGCGAGGGCAGGGTCCGCTTGTTGGCACCTCCTTGATGCAATCCATCCACCTTTCCTTGGGTCTGTCCTGGGGTTGCTGGCCATCAGGGTCCAGGCGCACCGCTGTCCATGCCACCGATGGTATCCTCTAAGTCTTCCTCCCCACATTTTTCCTACGATTGGCACGACTCCCAGCTGATGTTGGATGTGGCCGAATCGCGTTAGTCCATGGCAGCATTGGAGCATTCGCATTTCCATCACGTGCCTGGCCTGCTCATGCTTTGCCATCACTGGCCAGCACTCCGATCCGCAGAGGGCGACTGGGCGCACTTCCGTCCTGCAAAATCCTTGACCGGAGGCCCAGGGGCGGCCGAGGGTGACACTGGATTCAAGCCCCACTTCATTCAGGCGGCGTCGAGAGTGGCTCCGGCGCCCGGAAAGCTACTGCCCTTGCTGCAAATGTGGGAGCCGAGGTACTTGAATTAGGGGCTAAGCCACAAATATTGCTGTAAGTTGTCCTGGTATCACTCTTACGTAAAAAGTATCCTGGAACCGACCTACATTTATTAACAAACCCATACAACAGATTCCTAAGAAAAGGTCCATCCGCACGTAAGTTAAGTTTCCATTCTTATTGATAAAAATATTTAAAAAGAAAAGTTTCCATTCTTATGAATTAAGTATGATTATGCGTGCTGGAGCTCCAAACTACGCCCGAGTACAATCTAAGTGTCTTTTTACAACTTTTACAACCAGCACTGGCCTAAGGAAGGGGGTTTGGGGTTTTTTCCCCATCTTACTCATTTTTTTCCTATTTGATCCAATGGAATTTGCCTTGGGAATTCTTTCCAAGGAGAAGTTTGGAGAAATTCCCAGGGCTGGAGTGTGATGTGCGGCACTTGTTTAGGTACCAGGTGGCCAAGAACTGTGTGTGACTGTCCTATTTTTCATTATTCTCATCTTTCCGGCAGACTGAATTCTTCCTGGCTTCCAATTCTTTAATTCAGTCCTATCATGCAGGAACTGCTGCTCTTCTCATTAGGAGTCCTTTCTTTTCTACAAAATAATGACAGTGATATTGTTATCACTGCTAAGAGGGAATCCTGTCTCAGAGGAAAAAAAATCTATCTGGAGAAATTATGCACCCAACATCCCCACCCACAACCTTGGGGGTGAATTTCAAAAGCTTTGTTTAAAGTTTACTCTGTCTCGTTTGTCCACCGCTTTGATTTTTCTTGGGAAAATGACCAGATGAAAATTCCCGCAGATTTATATTCACATTCCTTGTTATGCACAAAGTAATGTATACACACTGTTGTAAGCCATTTTCCCCAGTGTTCACATTTTAGTGCAGATATGTATGTAACTCCTCTTCAAATGTACATATTTGGCCTGAGATCAGCACAGCAAAATATTCATTCCTGAGAATACAATTTAACAATCAAAGATATGTGACAGAGCCTATGCGTTTATGCGGAGTCTGCTATGTTTCTTCCCTGTTTTGAAAACAAAGGAAACCCTACAGGGATACTCACCCACAAATGGGTGCATGCTTGTTTGTTTTCTCACGCATCACATGGTTTACACAGCAGAGATGTGAGATCCCAGAACTTTTTTGTATGTTTGGAATTTCGGTACATCCATCATCTTAATTTCTTGGGTAGCTCTTCATTAGCGCTGGAATGTTTGCAAATCAGACGGATATTTCCAGTTGTTTTGAAACTCATATGAGATCATGCATGGAAAATCTTGCTCAGATACTATAACAGAAAAAAAAAACACAGGGGAAGTAAGCCAAAATGCAGCATTCATACTTTTAAATATATTCATAACTGTTTTCCAACTTAGATGGCTCTTTGTCAGGAAAGTCTCAACCCCAAGACAGTCTTTCCTCGCACGTAACTTGCCACCAGCCCCGTACGGGGAAATGACCCTACAAGGGGACCTCCTTGACTGATCTGGAGATGCCAATAGGTGATTTATGTTCTAGAACATAACAGAGTTCCTTCCGAGGAACAATATTTTCCCCCACATCCTTCCATATTTTTCTCCACATTAAAGTGGATTTCGGTGCCAATTCTCCATGCAGGCCAGCTGGTCCTCACATGCTTCACAGATGACTGAATATGCCCCACTCCAAGAATGATTTATGAAGTCCCGGTTCATTTTTAATGCCACCTGTACCTGGGAAAGTTCCTTCAGCTCAGTGGGCGAGCAAGGAATATGCAGGCAGTTAAAAAGGCTTCAGGAGGTCTTGCCCACACAGGATGTTGGCACTTGGCATGAAGTTGAACTAACCTTTTTGCAGGATTTCGCTGCCATTTTGTCTCCTTGAATGATCCTTTTCAATATCCACAGATCTGGCTTTGTTTTCCTCAGCTGAATAGAAATCAAGGTCGGCCTGATTTGAGTAAAAGTGAGATATTTTTCAGTGGATCTAAATTAAATTTGCACGGGGTTGGTAAACATATGAAGGGGGAACAATGAAGAATTTCTGGCATCAGCGAAAAGAGCTAATATGATAAAGAAACATTGGTGCAGAGCTGCAGGCCCTCTTTTTTTCTCCTCTTTTGTAGCACATGCTAGTCACAAGCGAACGAGCGTGGACCTTCTTTGAGTTTATCTCATTTTTATAGAAGTTTCCAGTCTCCATTTCATTTGTCAAAGAAAGACAACAAAGGAAAGAAAGGACTTCAACAGTTGTCCTAAATATAAAGAAGGCATTAATAATATTTCCCTTCCAAACCTTCACTCTCCTGTATTTCTTCTCCCTAAACCTTGGCCAGTACACAAGCTGAGGTTTTTGCCTCGATGATGCATTTAGCACTGCGTAAATATGGATTGCTCTCTTTATACGTGAAGACTTTGTGTGATAGTCTGCATCATTTGGGACTCTTGCTTAGTGATGTTGAACCGTCTTCTAATCAGGACTCCGTCCAAAGATGCAGTTGTGGTTTTTATTTTGGCTGCTGCTTATGGACAGGCTGCCATTAATCACATATTACAAGAGAATTCACAAAGATGGAGGCTTCAGATGACCAGAAGGGAAAGTCTGGGCTTATTTCTTTCTGTTTGAGTTGGCCACTGTCAAGGGCCAGGATGAGAGGCATGCTTCTACTTTACTTCAACGTAACATCAGCTGATATTACATTGGAATAAAATATTTTGCTGAGGGAATTATTCATCTTCAGTATGGCAGTGTTTCTCAACCTTGACAGCTTGAGGATTTTGGATTTCAGCTCCCAGAATTCCCCAGCCAGCGTGCTGCTGGGGAATTCTGGGAGTTGAAATCCACAAATCTTAAACTTTCTAAGGTTGACCAACATTGTTTTTAAAAAGGCAAAGTTTCCTTCAACTTCTGTTGGCTTCGTGGACATTCCCAGGTAATTTCCTGACAATAACACTGTAACAAAGGCCTTTTCCTTCTTTCAGAATGAGTTTTTTTCACTTTCGAGTCTAATCAGGCAGCCAGTGGCCAGGTAATTTACCTGAATTTGCTGTTTGCTTTTTGATCTGGACTTTTCCAGGACATGGAAAATAAGCCAGGTAAAGCAATGAATTTTGCTTTCATGCAAATATCACAACAGGAATAACTTTTCTGCAGCACTTTGTTTCATGGAAATTATTAGCTATTTCTAAGTAATTTTCAAATAAAATACATCGCCTTTTAAAGTCCCCATGGTTCCTTCATATATATAGATTATGTCCCTCTCCATTCCCCATCAGAGGTCTGCCTTTCAGCGCAGAGGAAAAATACAAATATTAGGTAACACGAGTTCAGTTTTTTCTTTCTTCCCATTAAAAAAAATGTAAAAAATCCCCATGCCGGGGATCCGGTAGATTACATGGGAAGTATTTCCCACCTCCAGGTGATCTTTGCGATGCATCATTTGTCCTCCTATGGTAGCCACTGGGCGGTGTGCGACGCCCACTTGCAGACCTCGGAAGCTGCATTCTACTGATTGCAAAATGTTTTTAATGTGCGGCAGGGTGTACCATGTGGCTGGTCTTTTTTTTATTATTACCCCGAACACAACCGAGCTTTTCATCATGGAAAACGATGGCCTGGAACTTGACAGTGCGCATCCTCGAAGATATCTAAGCTCCACTAGATGCTCCTTAGGCCGTAGATGTTCTGCCAGGTTGAAACCAAGAAGATGGCGCATCCCTCCATTTCTGTCTGCTGGGGCGGTGTCTTTATCACCCTGGGAGAAGGTATTTTGCTGGCGGTGCGGAATCAGGCAGAGTATCACACCTCTTTTTGCGTGGGAAAATATATTTTGGGGGAATGTAGGGGACAATTTCACTCCACAACTAAGTGATTAGCTACTTTAGTTAATATCCATTAAATGACGATGTTGAAATATTGAACAAAATGCTGGAGAAAACAGCTGCTCCGCATTAAGAATCTTTTTTTCTTCTCTTTTGCTGTCCCAGTGAACTCAAATGGAAATAACAGCAGCCAATATGTTAACAATATAGGGGACTGCGGGGGGGAAATTAGAATTTTCCAAACAAGTGTATCTGTGGCTTTCAGAACTACAAGGCTGCAGCTATTTCAAAGCTCGTGTATACATTTTAGATGAGGGAACTGATACCAAGTGGTACACACGCATACAAAACTCACAGACACGTACGCAACGGGGTCCCAAACGGGTAAGTTTAGAAGGCAAATTAAATTAGTACAGAATTTCAGTCCAGCTAAAGTTCACTTAACGCAAAGCCAGTTCAATATACAGTGCCAATTAAACTTTCTTGAGGTCCTATTTGAAATAACAAATGGTCTCTCTTCTCTGGGGGAAGCCCTGTCATTTCTTACTCGTACGCCATCTACCTAAGTGAATTTTTGCTTTTATGATCCACCACAAGAGCAGATACGCTTGAACCATTTAAATATTAAATAGTTTATAAAATAAACAAAGAGCCATGAGATCCACCTATTTTCGAGGGAATCTTACAAACCGGCCTCTGTAGATTTCTACACCGGCCCCTCACAGCGCTCTTCCGTTTGACCTCCTTCCATTTTCCTCCGCCCTTGTGCGCTGCTGTGCGTTCTCTTTCTGATTTCCCCCACATTCGTTCTGCAGGTTCAACAGAAGCGCTTTACGATCCTAAGGCATCCTCGCTAACACTTTTAAGGAGAGGGGAGGGGAGGAAAACATTTCTATAGTCACTGTGTGCGCCTGCGCCACACTGATCTACTCAATCTCACTGTGTAACCGTGTTAAGGAAATCTCAATTTTCATAAGTTTTTTAAAATACTTAATGGTTTTCCCCCTCCGAAATGAACAAGATACACAGGACCCATATTTATGAAATACTTTTGAAAAAGCAACGTCAGTTTCGATATATTAAATACAGGCATCAATGTAATTGTGGGCTCTTTATGCGCAAATATATAGATCTTGAACATATAGCAGCCTTGCACAAATATTTTAAAATACACGGAGACCAAAAGTTTTAATTTTGCTTTTGAGCCCAGGGTTGGGTTGCCTGCTATCCTTCAAACGATTTGGACATCAATACTTTCGGTCTTCAACAGTTGCCAAAAATTGGGGAATTGCGATATAAAACATCTGGAGTGCTTTTTTATCTATGACTTCCCTCTGCGGATGAGGAATGGCTCTGTGGCCTCATTCTTGGGGAGTGGACAACCCCATAGCGTCAGGTGTTGGCATGGTGGTGGGGTAGGAGCCAGGTTATGTCCCAGGGGGATTTCTCTAGGACGCAAAGAAAGGTCAAGTTGCTCTTCTTACCATCTATTTTTATGTACCGCAGATGTTGGGCCGTGTGATTTAGCTTTCTGGAGTTTTCATTCCAGAATGGGGGTTTCTAGCCATGGGCTGACCACAACCTGACATCCAGGATCTGTTGACAGGAGATAATGGCACTTGCTTCTGTATCACAGATATTGTCCCGTTGTCCTGGTCTTGCAAATCTTAGCCCGTATTTCCAAGTCTGGTTCCAATCAAGAAGTACATCACTGTCTTGCATTTCACTTATCCGGTGAAAGTCATGATACTTATCCAGGGGAAATTATGAAAACCTTCTGAGCTAAACAAATGTATCAGCTATGATGGTAGAACCATTTCACACTCTTTTGTGACTGGAAGCCAAGTGTTTCGGGGGGTTTTCAGGTTCTTTCTGATAAAATAGTTGTATGCTTACATTTCCACACGTGTGACATAAATATACTGTATTTGTATCCAGAAAGGTAATGAGATTTATGTCTAGGCACCTTATGCTGGTGTCTGACTCATCTATATGAAATTGAAACAAGGAACAATCTTCGGAAAGAGATAGGCTGTGAATATTGTATAGAATTCCCAAGTGTTGACTTTACTTCTGGTTATTTGTTCAATTTTCTGATTTCAAGGCATTTAATATGCAGAATATGCAGAAGTTCTCTGCAGAAAGAGGGATGAATATGAAAAGTGCCAACAGGCCTGACCCCTGAACAAATGCACCCGTGCCTCCAGAAGCTTCAAAGGTTTTTAAGAAGAATTTGGACAACCATTTGTTTGAAATGGCATAGGGTTTCCTGCTTGAGCAAAGAGCTGGACTAGAAGATCTCAGAGGTCCCTTCCAATTGTTATTCTGTATTTATTTATTTATCCATCCATCCATCCATCCATTCATCCATCCATCCATCCATCCATCCATTTGGAATGGAAGGGTTTATACTCCTTGTAGACAGTTGGTCATTTGCATTCTTTGTAGAGTCATTGAGGCCACCTGGGGGTTTAACGTGTCTCGTCAGGGTCACCTGAGTAGTGCAAATGGACTTGGAATCTTCTGGAACAGCTAAAAGGACCATGTTGTAGACTGGAGGTAGATGATGTCGTATCCTTCCTCTTCTGTTGAGAGAGGGCTGTTCAATTTGGACATAGATGGCCTCTTTGACCCCCTCTTTCAAACCAGCGGTCCTCTCTGTCCAAAGTGTGGACTTTGCTCAAAAGAGTGGCTTTGTCTTTTAAATGCAGATGGATGGCTGAATCTTGTCCTGATGGGTTTGTTCTCCTAGGTTGTGCTATGTGTTTATGAAGTGTTTGTTTTGTTTCTCAGTGTACAGATCTGTCCGGTTGCCTCATGATATAGATTCTGACCTTCACTGGATTTTTTTTCCCCTCTTCAATCGTATCCAATTCTTAGAGACTGCTAGATAAGTCTCTGTAATTTTCTTGGTAAGATTTTTTAAAAGTGATTTGCTATTGCTTCCTTCTTAGGAAGAGAGAGAAAGGGACTGGCCTAAGGTCATCCAGCTGGCCTTATGCCTAAGGCAGGACTAGAACTCCCAGTCTCCTGGCTTCTAGCCTGATGCCTTAACCACCACACCAAAAGGGCTCTATACCATCAGATATAAATGTCTTGGACTGATCCTACCTATCAATGTAAAAGGAATTACCGTGTGACAAACGTGTCTGTGAGATCTAATAAAATTTCACTTTTATTAATAATACAGTGCTAAATAAGTTTATTAAGCTTTAAATGACAAAATGATTTAATAAAGCTTACTCCCAGGCAAATTTAAAATGATTTTCATTATTGCAATTGTGTTTTATGAGTTATGCATGAAATCAACTTTCGTTTTTCTGAATGATTTTACAAACAGTGACATGATCTTGCATATCTCTGCTGCTACAAAAATCTGGCTTCAAATATAGAGATGCAATACATACACACACACACACACATATATATATATATATGTATCTTCGGTTTTTCGGGTTTTTTCCCGCGTAGAGATATATATATATATATATATTCTCCTTGGGGAATGACTAGCAGGGTAACCATTGCATAGCATTTTCCTTGGCTTAGTTTCACTCTTCTTTTTGTGGTGAATAAATCACTTTTATTTTTTCATTTTTTTCCAATGGTTATTATCTGTCTAATCAGGAAAATCCAAGCATTGATTTATAAATATGGACACACTTGATACGGAGGTTCCATGGTATTTCAAAGGTTAATAAATGATTAGCAGATGTTGCATTCATGTTTAATAGCATGCTGTTGCTCTTACAATTTGACAGACTGTTGCAGAGAATGTTATGGATGGGAATAACATATGTCTGGAGTCATGTGACCACTAGTGGAAAGCCTTACCTAGGTATTCTTGACATAAGTGAAGATGTCAGTAATTTTGTGAACTCCAAAACTCATCTGGCTTCCTTTAAAGAGGAGGGGAAACGTAGGACTCCCTGACTTCTCCTTTTCACATATTCATCCACAAGAACCTAACAGGAATAAGTCAGAGGCTGAATCGGCCTAATCCGTCACTCTGATCCCAACACAATCAACCACACAACCGGCTCCATCCGCGATCCCCTCATTTTAAAAGAGAAAGAATACGGAAACTCTTCCGAAATACACTTAGAGGTAACATCAATATCATAGTTCATCAATCTCACAGCAATCAACGTAACATCAATCTCATAGTTCAGGCAATAATCACAAACACAGACAGTCACAGAATCTCATGTTTTTCCCCCTCAGATCAAATCTTTGAAAGTGGCGCGCTAGTTTTAAAAAATAAAATGAAATTCCAGTGATTCCCACCATATTGGCTCAGTGTAAGAAGAGCTCCTCAGTTCTTTTCAACTGAATGAGCCTCTTCTCCAACAAAGACATTTTCCTCGAAGGACTCGGCACTCCTACCAGCCTCTTCCTTGGTGGTGTATCCTGACAAAGCCAACTGCTTTGTCTCTAGGCTATGTTAACAAAATGTGATGAGGGTAAGTAGCCTTACATTGCATTTCCCACTTAAATTAAACCATCCAGCTCTTCTTCGGTTAACAGGTAATCATATTAAAGCATAGTAATTGCTACGCAGTCCTAGGAAAGCTGCCTTTTGAGGGTAAAAAGCAGGGAAAGAGGAAAACCAGGCCATTCTGGCAGTGCCATAATTAAATAAAGTCATCCACTTAGCTGGGCTCAGAAAAAGTTGAGTATGAAAGCTTCCTAAGAGAAATAAATTGGGGGAAATTGCTTTCCAGGGGACGTTCACACTAACCTTTGTCTACCCTTGCACTTGCGTGCCCTGCTAGAATCCAAGACGGAAGGATACCTTTGTCCAGCTTTGCTCTCTGGCCACCTGGAGCGACAGTAAGACTTTGGCTTCTGCGTGATGAAGGCCGTCCTTGCAATATGTATTGAGCAGCACCAGGATTTGGGGCATTGTAGTTGCTACCTCTGAATATTCCGACTCTTCTTCATTTGCACTGAGACGGCCAGATGTCCTCAGTGTCAAAGCCTTCAAGGTCTGGGCCACAGGTACGAGGAAGGACTTCGCCTACGCTTCTTGCTGAGAGACCCCCTTTTGTCTGAGCCCCCAAAGGTGGTTGAACCAACACCTTCCACCACTGCTATGTTCCACAGCAGTATTTCTCCATCTTGGCCATCTCAAGATGTGTGGACTTCAACTTTCCCAGAATTGTGGACTGGCTATCTCCACTTGTTATGTCAACGAATCACAGATAGTGCCTACCAGTCTACCTGGATTGTGCTAATTGGAACTGACTGGGTTTTCCATCTTCATCAACATCAGATAGAATAGGATGGGTAATTTATATATTAAACAAGATGGGCAGCTTATTCTGTAGTTCAAGATTTCAATGTTAATTTGCTTTCTGTTCTCTATGAACAGTACGCTATCAGAACCAAAGTAATTGAAGTCCATGATGTCTTGTACAGACATTTTTATTTCAATTTTCTACTGGTGCTAAGAAAGAGTAGAATACCTACCCATCTAACTCCACTGTGCGAGACCCAGCTTATTTCAAGCGCACACTTCCACATGAAATTCAAAGCAGGCATGTGTTACGCAGCTTTTCTCAATCGTTTCTGAAATATCAATTATTTGCCCTTTGTCATAACACTTGAAAAGGAGCTCTAGCAGCCTGCTGGGGTAATTTCCTTTTCCTGTTGCTGATAGTGCCGAATAAGATTACAATCTGTTCTTGGAACAAATCCATGCACACAAACACACAACCATATGCCGGTGATGTTGTGAGCTGCTCTCCAGAAGGACGGATCTTCTGAACTGTGATGTTCAGGAAACAAGAACAATCCCTGATTTGATCCGAGTGCTCTCGATTTCCCCTCCGTTGATGTGTGGTTTTTCTCCATCTCTTTCGTATGTGCAAATCCCTCTGCACTGACGTCAGTCCTTTGTTTAGTTTCTCTCAGCAAATAAATGCTTGGACATCAGTTTTATCACGCAGCTCACGTGGTCACCATTGACCGTACTCTTTGCCTGGAAAATGTATTCATCTGCAAAATGTGCCATTTGATCTACACACACCACCGAAGGTATAGCTGAAAGCTGAAAGCAGCCTCGGGTGGAAGAGTTTCGTTCATGCGCTGATCTACTTTTGCAGAGGGCATGGGATTCCACCCCTGAAGTCTTACCCACCCAGACGCATCTCTGCAATGGGCAGGAAGCACTTTATCAAATCCGACCCTACGGTGGTTTAAAGGTCCCATATAAATAAAAAATTGGAAGGATAAGCAATTGCCAGTTACTGAGATGTTTTATGCTTGAGATTTGGCACATGAAATACCGGCTTGCTGTCCTGCATTGTTCTGATTCCGGTCACTCATTTTTCAAGTTCCTCACAGAATCAATTTTAGATCAAGAGCAATACGAACAGGGGAAATTCCCACGAGTGGGAACACAAACGGGAAAAACTGAGCGTGCCTGGATTAGTTCCCAGACCATCCAACGGTACAGCTGCTTTCGGGATATGAGGAAAAAGTGAAGATGGTGGCACTGCGCATTAAAAAGAACAGGAGGAGCTTCGATTGCAACCTGGCGGCTGCCCTCTTCACCTATTTCACCATATCCTGCAGATTTTTGTGGTGGTGGTTAACTCTACCAAATTGTTTATCCTCAATAGTTTACTAATGGGATTTGCACGTCACCTTCTGTCCATCCGGGCCTCCTGGACCTTGCTGAATGGCGCTTCTGAATCCGATACCAAGCAGTTGGAATTCTCTAGCAAACCTGCACTTTGTCTGGCCTAAGAAGCAATTATTGATAGGACCCGGATTGTGGGGGCAATATTCTGAGGTATATTGGATTAATATACTGATGTAAGAGTATTGCTTATA
>JANHFL010004472.1:17591-27634 GCA_032468155.1 Oxyrhabdium leporinum | reverse complement strand
TAATATACTGATGTAAGAGTATTGCTTATAAAGCTGTAAACCGCCCCGAGTCTTCGGAATGGGGCGGTATATAAAAAAATGTAAAAAAAAAAATAAAAAAAAAAAATTGATGGGGTACTTTGTGAAAATACCATCTGTAAGGAATAGTTTTCAGGACGGGAGATCGGGCAGGGAGACTTAGCAGTCGGTTCTTGAGCTCTCCAAATGGAAAGCTGGTTTATAGGAGGAAGAAAGGGAATGCAGGAAAAGAGAGCAAGGAACGCCCTTGACGTAGGACCACAATTGGGCCCAAATTTGTTGTTGCTCAGTGAGACAATCGTTGTGAATTTGGCTCAGTTTTATCATCTTTCTTGCCACCATTGTTAAGTGAGTAACCCAGTTGTTAAGTGAATCTGGCTTCCCCATGACTTTGCTTGTCGGGAGGTCAGAAAAGGGGATCACGTGACCCCGGGACACGGCGACCATCGTAAATATGGACCAGTTGCCAAGTGTCTGAATTTTGATCACGTGACCCTGGGGATGCTGCAACGATTGTGAATGTGAAAAACAAGTCACTTTATTCAGTGCCGTTGTAACTTTGAACGGTCACTAAATGAACTGTTGTAAGTCGAGGACTACCTGTACTATAGACACAGAGTTAGTAGTTCCTTGACACAACTGAAAGAAAGAATAAAGAGGGAAATGGGCTTGGATCGAGAACTTGTTTGGGGCCAAGAACAACTGCCATTTATGCTTCTTCAGGATCAAAGCAAATGTGAGAAGCGACTTCTCGGTGCCTCGTGTGCGTGTTTTATTTATGAAAAATCTCTGCTGGAATATGCACCAAAAGATAAAAGTGGCAAAGCTCAACTAGTTAGTCGTTTGTGAATAACGTTCTATATAAAACAATGAAAGGCATTGTATCTGAGGCCATTTTAGCACTTTCCAACTGAGGGCACATTCAGAACGGCTGCAGGAAATCTGCTCCACCGTGCCATTTCTGGAGAGTGGCCGTCTTTCCTCCGAGTCTCCGGAGTGTTAAAATGTTCCTTTCGTTCACGGCCCTCCGATTAATCTCCCCTGGTAGACTCATCTCCACGTGAAGGAATGCAGAAACCGATGGCTCTCTGGGACAATAAATGCCACCGTTCCTTTAATTCTGCAAGCAAATGCTGGCCTCGGTTTTATTGGGCTCATAAAAAATAGATTGCAATATAAGGTGGAAGCAGCGGCATTGGAGAAGGCCTGGAGTCTCTTCGATTCAAGGTCGAAGGAGGGTAGGAAAAATGCAGGCTTTGTGTGCCGGTGGGCAGAGGAGAACCCTTAATCAAGAACAAGGTTAAGAGCAACAACATTTTAATTTCTGAAAAGTTATTTCATCATTCTAGCCCTTGTCCATCCGCTGCGGGATGAAGGCCTCGTCTGCCTGTTTCCAACCTATGCGGTCCTGAGCTTTCTTTTGTCAATACTTGCTGATGTGGTCAATCCACCTTGTTTTAGGTCTCTTTCGTGGACGCTTTCGATCGATTGGGATCCATTCTGCGACTGCCTTGGTCCACCTGCCATCAGCTCTTCTTGCTAGGTGAGCAGCCCATTTCCATCTCAATTCTTTGACTCTCTTGATGGCATCGTATATTTCCATTTGTTCTCTAGTCCACGTGTGGCTCTTTCTATCTTGTCTCGTGATGCCCCGCCTGTCTCTTGCCATGGCTCTTTGGGCCACTCGTAGCTTTTGAATCAACTGTGAGGTTAGGGTCCATGTTTCACCGGCATATGCTAGAGCAGGTAGCACACACGGATCAAAAACTTTTCTCTTCGGGCATCGGGGTAAGGAGGTTGTTCTTGAAATTATGTTTAGCTTGTCAAATGTCTCCCAACCACATTTGACACACTTTTCAATTTCCTTTGTTGTATCACCTCGAGATCCATTGGCCTACGACATCTAGATATGAAAGTTTTTCTTTCTTTGGTGAATTTATTAAACAAAGTTATTTAATTTATATTTTTGAACCATCATGCAGAGACTATTTGAAGCAACTATTCTACGACAGACTTTTTTTTAATTTAAGCTTGCCAGCATGGCTGAATCTCTGTGTAGAATGTTTGTTTCTTGCTTTCAAGGCCACAGAGTCATCCATGGCATTGCTGTCATATTTCCTTCGCAAGTATCAGGAGGAACGAATAGTTCGGCCTATTCTCCTGTCTCTGAACCCAAGTAGTTCTCAATAAGCTCACATTTCCTAAAATTGCATTCCCTTCGTGCCACGGAGACTCAGACTGCAAGGGCATATCTGAGACAAAAGACAGATCCTCGTAGGCGTAAACATAGCGAAGAAGCTGGCTTTTAAACTCCTTGTTGAGTTTCTGCTGTGTGTGGTGTGGTGGACAGAGACTTCACAAAGGGTTCAACTGCTTCCTAGGTGACTGCTGAGGACTCAAAAATAACCGAGTTTTTTGTATGACCCCCAGCTAGAGTTTTCAAATTTGAAAACAGCAGACTCACGGCTGCATGAACACCTAGGCTCTAAATTTACTCTCAAGGGATTATATGTTCTATGCGGCTGGATTATGATGGAGGCGCTCCCTCCTTTGGGCTTCCTACCTGTTTCCTTGACCTTCCCTTCCCTGAGACCTGTCCACGAACCGCTAACCAGCTGGGCTTCTTCTTCTGAGGTCCCCACCTTCATCCACGATCACCTTGACAAATTTGTTTTGAGTAGCAACAGACTGAGTAGCTCATGCCAAGAGCCGGTTTGATGTAGTGGTTTAAAGGCTCTGTGCTAGAAACCAGGAGACTGTGAGTTCTAGCTCTGCCTAGTGCACTAAGCTAGCTGGCGATACCAAATCAGTCCCTCTCTGAAGAACCCTCGGAAGAAACAGGGAAGACTTGGTAGAGGCCATAGCATCAGAAGAAGACTGCAAATATGTGGGAATTTTGAAATCTTCCGATTTATTACAGAATCAAGTACAAAAAAAAAATACTTCTGTCAAATACATCACGTGAGTTTAGATTTCCTTGATATCTCAAAATATTGGATTTATCATCGGATTCGATTGAATACTCCAATTTTACAAATAAATCACCCCGGTTGGAGCTGCCTATATTCTTAGAGGCTGCCTTAATAATTCTTGGTTATGATGACTTGAGTTATTACGTTTCCGCAAGTCTCAGATGGTGGACCTAACTGTAGATTATCTAACTGCAGAATGAAACCAGTTCAAAAATGCCTCATTCCCACAATCAGGCAGGCATCTCCTTCCCAGAGGTGTTTTAGCAACTTGCAGTCCCAGGGACAAGTATTATTCGTGGCCTGTGTTTATGGAATGCCTGACGGCTTCATTACGAGATATCAGATTGCACTCTGCCCATGATACGAACTGGTTGTGTAGCTGCAGACCAAACAGTAATTATATATGCTTTCCTGGGGAAGAAGAAATCTAATTTAGTGCACTAACAAATGTTGCGGAGGAATGTTGAACCCTCTTCTGCTGAGACTGCAGCCAGGCCTTCCTTGTCTCTCTATATCTTCCATGGCTTTTCAGGCACAATAGCTTCTTGTTTTTCTACATTCATTGGATCTGGCAGATAATGGAATTCCAAGGGAGTCTCTGAATGTCCTTTATAACCGTAACTAATGTTGGATCTGAGTTCTACCTAATAGAAATGTTGAAGAACAGCATGCTAATCATGTCTGCATGCTAGCTGTGACTAATCGTAACTGGCCAAGTCAGATCAGCCTCGTTGATCTGTTTCCCGCTTCCCAAAGATTTGTCTTATGTGACCGGCCATCCCAGGGACAGCTCACATCCCCTGATGCAAGTCAAAAGGGCATGTCAAGGTTTGACAATCAGGGTTCGTAGCCCGTGATTTCACTTGTGGGGACCAAGATTCAACACACGAATATTTTCTAAACTCCAAAAATGACTATAGGAACATAAGTGTACCATCTCTTTTAATAAGTATCTCTCTGAAGGAGTTGGGTGAGCGTGAAAAAAAGACCTGGCTACTTTCATGAGTTGACTCATTAACTTACCCTTGTCCTTAACTCCTTAAGACTCCAAGGTTGTTGTTTTTTTCAGATTAGAAACTCCAGAAAAAACCTGAGAGTCAGTATAACTGTGCCAAATCCAGAAAGTCCTTGGAAAATCTCCCGAGACCTCACATGCACACAGCACCCCTCTGCTCTTTATTAAAGCAAGCACAACCTTTTTTAAAGCTCCCGAACATTAACTTTCATGTTCTGAATCCCTGAAACAGCTGTACTTTTTTCAGCCTTGCCCTGAAATCTGAAGAAAATGGGGCTCCTATAATGAATACCAGAGAGGTTGTGTACTTGCAGTTGTGTGAGGTCTAAAGTACTTCCTCCAAGTCATTTTTAAGCATGTGTAGCTCTACCGGTCTGTGTAAATACACGGCCACTACCCTGTCCCCTGTCCCATGATCCTTCAGTCTTTAAAAATAAACCATACACCCATACACGCACACACTCACACACAGACCGATTGTCTGCTCTGTCCAAAAAGGAGATCAGGTTGGTTTGGCATGACTTGTTCTTGATAAATTCAAGCTGGCTGCAGCCAAACAACACCCTTTCTCCCCCAAATGTTCACAGTCCAAGTGTTTAATAATCTGCTCTACTTTCGATGGCAAGCTGACCGGTCTGTAGTTGGGTGTGTCTTCTTTTCCATAAAAGTTGAGCAATCTTTGCTCTTTACCAGTCCCTGGCATTATCCCCACTCTTTGTGATCGCTCAGAGATTACAGAAAGTTGCATTTTCTACGCTGCTAGATGATGGATGTGACTTACAATACTAATCTTCAGGGAAATGTCAGGATTCATCAGTCTTTTATCACAGGGAGATACACAGCCCACAAAGTTAACAGAAATAATTTTAAATTACAACACAGACTGATCCCATAGAATCTTTAACTAACAAACAGATGGTTTCATCTACTATTCTGCACTTAAATTAAATAACTCTCACGCTGCTACCATCACTTCACCTGAGTTGTCTTTATGATTATGAACCCTTGAATTTTATTAGTCCTTTTATGGATCGGTTGTCCGCAGAAGCAATCTTCTTTCTTTTTTCTTCAGTCCATCAAATTGGCGACATTTGTTCCCTTGAAGAAATAGTCTAGTTCTTGTTGCTTTTAAACAGGAATCTGATATTTGGGGATTTTGACAGATTGTTTGCTGAACAAACAAGGAGATTTCCCAAGAAGGATGCACAGAGAGAGGGACCACACTGGACAAATCTGTGTGTTGGTCATCAAGTTGTTGCCCGGGAGACCATCCAAAAGCCCAGGCTTATAAGCCGGACTGAAAACCTTCCAGAAGCTGGCCACGGCAAGCCCCTCCCACATCAGGGTCCGACACGTGCAACCTGGAGACCTTAAAGATAGGAACACTCTAATTACAATCAGGATTTGCTCAACTTGCATTAATTAAAAGAAGAGGAGGAGCAGAGCACCCGCTGTGAAGGAAAAATCAGGGAAAATGCACTACAATTACAAAGCCGCTAAAGGCCCCTGCTAACAATGAGAAGTGTCACCTTGAGACTCAAGAGGAAGGCGTTCCCCATCAGGCCCGGCCCATCTTGTCTCCACAGGGGCTTTTTAGAGAGACCCCAGTCTCCCTTTGCCTGCTGGGCAAAGAGTGGAAATCCGTTCGTCTCCTTTTTGTATTGGCGTCTCTGAGTCTTGACTATGATTCTTGAAGGAGTTTTTCCAACTCCTTGAAACTTAAAGGGATTTGAAGACAAGGCAACTCGACTCTGTCTCATAGAGTTCCTTCTTGTCAATCACACAGAAAGGACCACACGTAGACACAAGAATTGGCCTTCGCTACTACAGTGCTTGTTAGTAAATAGCTTTTATTACAGTGGAGAATGTATATAGTTGTATAGGAGTACTTGCAAGGTACTTGGTGAATTTGGAAGCAGAGTGAATTTTTTTAAGCACAGCCATACTTTTTTTTCTTTTACTTTCCCAGTTTTTGATCAAATAGGTTATGATACTTTTATTTATTTTTTTATAAACGTGTTTAACAAAGACACAAATAGACAAGGGATCTCCCTCCCTATGCAAAGCAATTGTGCTTTCTGATAAGCCTGTGCAAAGCATTTGAAATATGAACCGAGGTCAGCACGAATGGAACATCTCTCTAACTCTTAGAAATAGTTGTGTCTTTGCAAGGCTTGAAAGCAGCTCCCCTCTCTTTCCTAAGCGTGAATGGGAGTGCACAAATGACACCTCCATATGCAGAAGATAGTGAAGAACTGTGAGTCCCTGGACCTTGCTAATTTCATGGATGTTTTAATAATTTAGAGATTTTTACTTAATTTCATTGCGGTCATTGACTAGCACAAGAGCATTGGTATTCACGTATTCAAAATATCCAGTTGACAATGCCAGAAAGACAGTGTTAAGTCAGATATGGTAAAAGGCTTGTTCAGCCGCTGGGCATGTAGAACAAGAAGGAATTAAAATTAGCAATCTGGATAATACAAAGAAATGGGCCGGGCTCAGCATTAAGCATAGGCCTTGGACTCAGCAGGCTGCGTCAGTGATTGTATGATATTCTAGTTTTCTCAGGCTTGACAAGCGGGTCTGTAAGAGATGTTTATAATTCTTAAATCCCTGTTGGATAATGCTATTCTTTTATTTACATACTATTTATTTACATATACCTATATATTTTTTGTGTGCACATATATTTCTGTGTGTATGCATATATGTATATGTATTTATTTTTATACTGCTATCCTAAGATTTTTTTAATATCCATATTTAATTTGATATTGTCATTTAGCCACAATGTTTTGTCTGTAAGTACATTTCTTAACCATCCTGACATTGTTAATTTATTTTTGGATTTTTTTAATATCTGAATACCAATTCTCTTGTGCTGGTTAATGGCTGCCACAAAGTCCGTAATCTCCTAGAGATGGGTGCTTTATTTGTACAGAGATTGGTGTTCTGATTGCCTTCCATTTTGAGCCAATTCCAAGGCCAGGTGAAAAAAGACGAGACAGAATTTATAAACCTGAATTGATTGGGGCAACATTTCTAAAGGGGGGAGGAAAGACAAACATAGCCTTCTTCTGGGCAGTGGCGGCATCCCTAGTAAACTATGATGATGTCAGAATGCCAATACAGGGATGGTGACTTCACCCCGCAAAGGATCTACAACAGAGGTGTCAAACTCAAGGCCCGTGGGCTGGATGTGGCCCATGAGGTGCTCAGATCCGGCCCGTGGGGCTGCCCTGGAAACAGCGAAGGACCGGCCCACGGTGCCTCTGCCAACAAAAATGGAATTCGGGAGTGCCGCATGCAGCCCCCCCCCCTCCCCAGGTGGCAGGAGGCCATTGCAGCTGAAAATGGACTTTGGGAGCCCGTTTTCTCTGGCAGGCCACCACAGACACCCCCGGCACAAGTGACGTCAAGATGGCCATGCCCACCCCGGCCCCAGAGGTCAAACACAACCCTGATGTGGCCCTCAATAAAATCAAGTTTGACAGCCCTAGTCTACAACAACTCACCACAGGACAAGAGTTACACTAATATGAAGAAATAGTGGAATAGAATCATTAAAAAACAGATGCCAAAGGAGGGACAAAATGAAATGTGAATGACAATAATTAAAATAGTTTTTTACTATTCTAAATAATTAATTCGATTTAATTGCGTTGGCCGTGGTGAGTTGTCCCATTCCACCTGAAAATGCCTCCATTTGATCGAGTACATAAATCACACTGTGACATCCCTTCACACATTTTGTGGTTTGTCCCCCTGTGGACAGCAGGTATTTTTGTTTTCAAATTCCCAGGCTGACCGACAGGCGTGAGGTGTCCCGTTAGGTTGTTACCCATCTCCTTAGTTTGGAGATCTGTCAAATCTAAGCTGATCCCAGAGGGCATTGGGGGGGGGGAGGAATAAAAATCTCAGGATTATATGACTGAGAATCAAAGCCCCGGCTCTTTTTACTTACAGCAGGTTCGAAACTCAACTAATTGCTTTCTCCAGCCCTTCCCAGTTGAAAACAACTTTCCATCTCGTGTTCTTTTTTGAAACTAAAAACTTAATTTGGAGAATACTCCTACAGATCTGAGACAGGACAACAATGGGAGAATTTTCTAAAATATGTATGTCAATTTTCACTATCTGAAAGTCACCCAGCAGGGTAATAAGTACAGCGTAAAGTCAGAAAGAATCAGCAAGTACAGCTATCTGCAAGACATGACTAATCCAGCATTCAGGTCAGCGCTGTCCAGTATTATTAGCAAAATATTGTCAGGATCATTCAAACGTCAAAATCAGAACCATGTCAAATTATCGTAAAAAATATTTCAACCTTTAATTGTGCTCAGGTAAAGACAGAAAAAAGAAAAACTTCTGGTCTTCATTTGAATACATCTGGTGTGGCTCAAAATGAATTACTGAATCTGGAATGCATGAGTATCATACTCTGCTCCCACAAAGTTCACTACTCTGAGTAGGCCAATGTTGCAAGCAGCCCAGCATCCTGTCTCTGTGTCCTCTGGTTCGTGATGTAGGCGTGTCAACATCCGGATGAGCACTTTAGATCTGTGACAGGTTCAGACTCCAGGAATAGAGATAGGAACACTGGAGATGAATTTGCAAAACTTTCAGGACTAACTCTGGCACTAAAATTGTTGTGTTGCTTACCTCAGAATCTTAGAAGAGCCCTTTAGAACCATCCTAACAGCCAGGAAATTGTAAATTTTAATATGACAGATTTTTGGGGGGAGGGGGGGATTAATAATATAAGGGACATCCTCTGAGTATAAATCAGTATAATTTAATCCACTCCATTATGGAAAGCGACAGCATGCATATCATTCAAAGGTGAAAGGCAACATTCTGTGCATGCAGAGCTCTGTGGCACTCGGCTGAAGCTATCGTTTTTCAGACTTATTGCAGGACTGACCGTACGAGACTAACCATGCCAGAATCCACCGGAGTTGGCAGAGTCCTAGGGCAGATACAAGACCAGCAAATTTATCGCGGCATAAATTCTCGTGCAACAAAACCTGCTCTGTTCTCAATAGAAAATTGAAATATGGGAAACTTAAGCTTCAATTCCTCATCAGCTTCTCTCTCTGAATTTGCTACTTTGCTTCAGACTGTTCCAGTTTATTGTCTTCTGCTCCGTGACTCCCACTGCTGAGATGCTCTTATTTATTTATTCATTTATTTTTTCTATAATGCTCTTCCAACCCTCAGTTATGGCCGTCCCGGAGGCACTTTTTTCAAAAGGCAGCTGGACCTCCTTTGTTTTTCCTTGAAGACGTTTCGTTTCTCATCCAAGAAGCTTCTTCAGTTCTGAAGGAAAGAAGTTTCTTGGAAGAGAAGCAAAATGTCTTCAAGGAAAAACAGAGGAAGTCCAGCTGCCTTTTGAAAAAGCGCCTTTGGGCTCTTCAAACCACCGAATTCCTTTAAAACTTATGACTGACCCCAGAAGTACCTAATTTTCGTATCATCTGGGAATTTAAGGAGCCCTTTCTAAGCCCCTGTTGTACTGTAGCCATTAATTATAATGATGAACTGGAGGGGCCAAGGACAAACGGCGACCTTATTTTATCTTCTGCTTGTTTTGACAATCAGTCATTAATAATAATTAATCTCTTTGCCATGCAGCTCTTCATGGCAGCCCCTCGACAATAACTGTCACTTTGTTGTTTCATTTCTGAAGCAGATTTCTCTTAACGGTTTTGCCATGTGCGTTTCCTGCTTCAGCATCAGTCCTAACCAATAGTACAATCTGATGGGTTTATTTACTTTTCACATTTATGAACCATTTATAAACCTCCCGTCTCCCTCAAAGGCTATGCCGTTGTTATTTATTAAATTGCAGCCTTGCAATTTCAGAAAGCCCTAGAGGAAGCAAATTATTTGGCCCCATAGCAGCTGGGATCCAACATGGAACCACGTTAGCTGTGCTTGTAGATGACCTATGGAGAGATCTATGAGAGAGAGAGAGAGAGAGAGAGAGAGAGAGAGAGAGAGAGAGAGAGAGAGAGAGAGAGAGAGAGAGAGAG
>JANHFL010004472.1:3306-14413 GCA_032468155.1 Oxyrhabdium leporinum | reverse complement strand
AAAGAACATTCTGTCCCCACACCACCCCGATCATGACCCCACCCCGGACCGAGCTTTACAGCTCGGAGGAAAACAAGACTGTTTCATCCCTGAAACTGTATCTTTCGCATATCTTCTCAACTTCTCATTCTGCAGTCTGTGACTTCTGCGCAGTGAGCTCTTGTGAACACTGCTCGTTCTGAGGAAGAGCTTCCAGAGAGATCCCTCCTCACTGCTCCCCTACTTTCAGGGAAGTTGGAGACTGTCTGGGGATCCCTCTGGGGCAGGCCCCATTGGCTTCCTTGAGGGTGACGGGGTTGTCTTCTCTGCAGTCATTCTCGCTTCTGGATGGCGGCCATGTTAGCAGCTCATGATAGTCATCCATTTTAAGGGGGAGATAAAGGAGAAGAAATGATGACATTCAGTCCCCCTGGTCCACCACCCAAGGTAAGCCTCTCACTTCATCTATGGGAGAAAGCCATCTTCACTGATGACATTCTTTGCACTTTCGTAAACCTCCGAGTATAGAAGCTGACACATCGGCAAGGAAAGCTGCTTGGGTTATGCTGAGTTGAGTTCTCTTTTCCATGGATTTGGTCCCACCAAGCTAAAATAGGCGTAAGGGTTGGAAACATATGTAGGTTCCAGCTTTCTAGTACATATTACAGTTCATCTGTGAACATTTTGAGGTCAACATCTTGCTTTTGATCCCGGCCACAAATGCTCTACAAATTGTCTTCTTTCCTTTTCATTTTGCCTTCAGCCTTAGTCACCCACCCACCACGATCCATTCAGCCACGTTTCTATTTTTTCTTGGTCTTCTTCCTCGGATTTGGCTTCTGATAGGAGGGAATAATGCCAGCCTTTTTTGCTGAATTCTACCGAGATGCTTTTGAACTTTTGGGGGGCACCCATTGCCCAGTTTTGCAGCTTGCTTTCAGAAAATAAGTTCATCTGGGTTGCTTGGCAGGATATTGGTGAGGGGGGCAGGCTGAAATACTGTATAAACCCAAAGTTGTTGTTGCTATTTATTAATTTACAGTCCAACAGCAAACCAACAAACATTGGGACATAGCCAGTAGTTTAAACAATTGAGAGAAAGTGAGTGGCTCAAGGTTATCCAGCTGGCTTTGTGCCTAGGGCAGGACTAGAACTCACCGTCTCCTGGTCTCTAAACAGATGTCTTAACCTCTACACCAAATAAACAAACAAATCAATAAATAAAATTCACCGACTAGTTCCTATGGTCGAAGGTTACAGGTAGAGGGGAGTTGCCCCTATAAAATACTTGGCGTTGCATCTTGTTTCTGATTTGAAACTCTGCCCAGATGCCTTTTGAATTGCCTGCAGCCTCCAGTGAGGTGGCCGTTTTCCAGCCTACCCCTCCGCTGGAATTGAGGCACATTAAAGCAAATTAAAGCAGCATTCATTTTGCTGATGAAGCTCGACATCCAAACTGTAGCAGCGGAGAAGGTTACAAAGGACACCCTGAAAGGATTAAAATAAAAAGTGCCAAGTGAAAGGCAAGAAAGATCGATCTCTCTGCCTTGATTAAGTGATGCGGCTGGGGAAGCGGATTTGGCAGTGAGGTCATCCATCAGACTTGGACAGTAATTTGAAAATGGATTAGTCTGGAGTTGCCATTGCCATACCTGTGGACCTGGGGATGTCTCACAAACATGATCCAGGGTTGCCGAGGACCTCACAATCTGGGGGAGATTCTGGGGTTCACCTAAAGTGCCGCTGTCTACTGGCCACTGACCGCAATGCATTTATTCCTGCCTATCTTCTTCACTCATTGGAGCGCCTTTTTATTTATTCTGAGCTAACATCTACCTCCAGCAGCCATGGATTCTCAGACTTTTCGGTCTTTCAAATTAATCCCTTTCAAATGGGATTAATTCCAGCTTCGGATTTGTGCAAATCAATGGAGTTAATGCATCAATTGCTTGTAAGTATGGAATTCTGGCGCTTCTGTTTATTTTTATTTATTCACTTACATAGATTGCCTTTCCATTCCAGTAGGAACCAAAGTGGCTAATCAAATTTAAAAAGCAGTATGAAAAGTTAAAATCACAAAGTTAATACCAAAGTTGAACCGATGTGTTCTCGCAGGCGTTGTTGAGAAGAGAGGTCAAATGCAACTTTCCTAGGAATTGCTCTCTCAGTAAATATCTGTTCTTACAACTGTATTAATTGAAACCCAAGTCCAACACTTCAGAAACCTTTCAAATCCGACCTTATAGGAATGGCAGCAGTAGAGGTTACTCACAAAGGCAAGCTTTAACTCCTTGGCCATTTCAGGAAGCGCTCCAGGTACAATAAGTGAGTTTTGAAAATCTCTTTTGCAGGCAGTTTAAGAGGAAAACCGCGGAGAGATCAGCGTAAATATGTTTACTGCAATTCAGGGGTTATGCTGGTGATACACAATACATTAACCGAAGACGTTTCAGCCTAAGCTATCTTTGCAAGATGGATGAAAATGCAAGCGCTCTCTTTAGCCATATTGCTGCATATACATCATCGTTACAAATCCTACCAAAGGGATATATTGTGAGCTAGATTCCAGAGAAAGGGGAGAAACACAACCGTGGTAAATAATGACTGTCTGACTGGGATTTTAATTAGTGATCCTGATCGGAGGCCTTTATCTCTCGCCCACCTGCCCAGTTCAGGTGCAAATGTATTTCGTGCCCCGTCCATCTGCAAGAGATAAAAGCAGGGCCTTGAAATGAATATATCGCTGGCGTTAAACGGTAGCCTTTCGGCAGCTGAGGGCCTGCAAGTCGGTCACCTGCTCAGGGGAAAACGTCGGGCTTTGGGGCTTTGCAGCCTCCTTCCAGAGCCAGTCCCCAAAGGTCAACACCTTGTTAATAGATAAGATAACACTTTATGGCTATTACTTTGCAAATGAGGGCAAGGTGTAACTTCCTGTCTTCAGGTTAACCAAACAAGAAAAGAGGCAGCAGGCCAGCATCTTAATTAGCCCGTCTTATCACCACCTTAGAATTACTAGTGTTGGTGACATCAGCTCTTGAGATCTTGGGAGATACACGCTGAATGTAAAGGGACTTTAGCCTAGAAACAACAACCACAACACCTTGGGCTGTGTCCATTATGGCTTTGCAACCCCCCCCCCGCCCGGGGGCATCTGTATCCTTCACCCTGCAAGATGGTATTGTACAAGCTCCCAGTTCCCCTTCATGATAGATTTTTTTTTCGTTTAAATTGCCATCTGGGCACTTTCAACATAGCGACACCGTTTCCTTGTCCAGAAACCTCTCAAGAAGTGAATAATCATTATTTTCTTGCACTCACACATAGAATTAAAGGGACATAGTTCAATCGTGACTAATAAATTCCCTATAAATCGAACTCCCTTGGCCAAAGGGGATGAAGCGTTATAGACAATCTCCATCAAAAGCTCCATTGCATCAATCTTAAGTCTCCCCTCTTCCTAATTTAGAGTGTACAATATAAATTTTAATCTCTCGGTAGCCTTTTCTCTCAAAATAAAAATAATAACAATAAGAATCTGTAATATAAGAGTTAATCTCTCACTGGACCCAGTGGAGATAATACCATAATATTATTCTGGTTTTTAATTTATTCATGAATATTGTAAGAATGGATCTGTGGGAATTACAGAACTTCTATAAATTAGAAACCTTCGGCAGCACTTATTAACTCAATAGATAGCTTCTGGGCACATTGGAAGAAGCTTGTTTTTAAAAAAAACAAATCCCAGATATGATACAGCATTGAAGAAGTGTTCACTGAGGTTATTTCAGCTTAATTGCATAATATCAAATGGATCCAAGTATCCAAGAAGGGTCCTGGGAATATCATCTTATCCTAAATTGCATATTGATTGAATGTTGGGCTTTCTCACAAACTAGTTCATAAATCCAATCCCAGTTTAGGTTTCCTTTTCCCCCTAAGATCCCTGATGAGCAGAGAGGGAAAATTGGTGATGTGAATTTATTCCAGATAGTTCTTTTTTATTTTTTCTCTAGAAAAAAAACATATCCTTAACTCAGGGTGAGCTGATCACCCTGGGTACCAGATATTTAGGGCAGGGAATGAAAAAGAAAGATTTGGGAAGCAGAGCTTTGCGTTTTGCTTCTGATATAAGATGCCACAATATTTATAATGTAGAATTTTTAAACTTCAGCTGAGTATATTTAATTTCAGTACATGAAATGTGGTTCTGGGTCGGCATGTTCATCTTCTCTGGCATCAAAATGTCGTGGGTCGGTTTTGTTCCTGAAAACTACTAGAGAATCAGTGAATTCTGACAAAATTCATGCAGAATATCCAAGGTCCCTCTCTGTCTAGTTTTCACTCTGTTACAATCCCAACTTCAGGCTCTAAATTGACCTAAAGTAACTTGGCAGAAAATGTAAGATATTAAAACATTGTTCCTTTAACATTTGCAATCAGTTACCAAGTGCAATCAAGACAACTGGAAAAAATTTGCTTCAGCAGAGATTAATCTCTCCACCCTTTCTTTAAAAAAAATATCAGTGAAAAGTAGTAAAGTATGATTACATTTTTCATGGAGAAATATAGCTTCCTACTGCCTCACAAGCAACAGGACTTGGCCATCATGTCTTTGCCTGAAAAATGAGACCTTGTTAATATTTAGAGGGGGGCGGGTGTCTACCAAGAATTTTTAACATGTAGTAGACTTTGAAAAATCTCAGCAGACAAATAGCAAAGCATTTCTCTATTATTGCCAAGAAAATTGCATGGAAACGTCCATGGCATTGCCCTCAACTTGGGAATATCTTCAGGTTTACTTGATAGCCACTGGAAAAACTGAGGGCACCCAAATGTCCACACAGCTACTTTTTGTGTCTTATGTGACCGCTGATTTGCTTTGTACTGAGAGCTCTGTTTGTGGTAAGTCAATACCACAAATACCAACGGCTCTGATATCTACAGCTAAAAGTGCACCAGGTTCTCTTTTCTTTTTAGTATTGCAAGAATATTGCCTGCACTTCAGGATCTGTGCCATCTGTTTGGAAAAGAGCGCAATCAAAATGTTTGACTTTCAGACTTTGTGCCTGTAGGTGTGCTGGGGTGTGTGTGTGTGTGTGTTTGAGTTAGGGTTTTTTTATTATTATTGGCAATTGCCTGGAAAAATCCCTGCAGCTTTTTGGGGGAAAGTTTTTCAGAAGCAGCTTGCCATTGCCTCCTTTCTAGGGTTGAGAGAAAGTGACTGGTCCAAGGTCATCCACATTACTTCCTAATGCATGAAATTATTTTAACTTTTGTATTTCTGTATTGACTTTCTTTATTTTATTATTATTGGCCACAGTTGCATTGAAATTAATTTAACTTTTTATTTGTTGAATTGTCCCACAACAAATTGTCCCACGGCGAGTTGGCCGTGATGAATTGGCCACAGTGAGTTGGCTGCGATGAGTTGTCCCATTCCATCCCTGTGCTGTGTAATTCAAAGTTGGGATTTGATTCATTAGCACCGCAACTCAAATTTATGAATTTGTAATTCACTTCAAAGTCTTGATTCAATAAACCCGTACATGAGCAAAAGTCCAGCGAATCAAGTCAAGGGCATGGATTCAGTCCAACAAATCAATTCATCTCTAGATTCAAAGGCTCCATTGGAAGCACCTTCAAAACAAATCTTGAAAGATTCACATAGCCCTACCATATTCTGCTTATTTTCCTTTCAAAAGACGAATCCAGAAATTTGAACCACGATCACGCTTTTCACATGTTGAGGGGGGGGGGGGGAGCGTATACATGTTTAATCTTTTGTTCCATTAATTCTGGATTCTAAGTCCTTCTCTAAGAATCATGCTGCCCCAACAGTTATATATGACTCTGCATATCTGCTGGAAAGTATTTTAATATTTAATGATTTGCCTAGCTGTTTCTTTCCCACTTTCAGATGGCAATCAAGACTTTTGGCAGTCTCATTTGGATGCTTCACAGAAATGCACGGAGCAAATGTGGCCCACCCATTATGAATGAAAGAATCCTCATTCAGCTCCTCTGTCACTTCTTGGTTGTTCGCATTCCTGCAGGAACACGTTAGAAGAAGAATGTGAATCAGCTTGGAAATACGTCCAGATTAATTTTATGGGTGTTGAAGGGGAGAGAATGAGATGATTTAGACAGCAAATCTCCAAGCAGATGAACCATGGAATACCCAGCTTGTCTTTGTGAAACCCTGTTTGTTTTCTTAGAAAGGCATAGAGAGGTCAAAGGACTCCCTTCCCAACATCTATTGATAGTGCCTGTTGGTTCTTCCAAGGTACTAAGCCACCGTTTCTAGGATCAGATCACTGATCTATACCATCACGTTGTTAAACATCCTCAGCTGAATTGAAGAGTCATCTCCCTGTATTCTGAAGAACTAAAGGAGATTAAAAGATGGGTTACCAATTTGTTACACCAGCTACTGATGTGTTTCTGGGCCTATAAAGTTTAAATAATAATGATCTGAAAGGATTGGGATATACGTTCTAAAAGTTTTCTCAGTGGAGTTGTCTCTCTACATAGAGAGATAGGGTTGGTGACATTTTAATTTGGTTTTCAAATACTTTCTGTGATGTTTACTTTATGGCATTCTTTGATTCTGTGACTGAAAAATCTGCTTTTGATCTTCTCCTTTTGGATTTAGCTAGTTATACTGCTTTTAATCTACGGCTGTTGACTATATGCTTTTTTTCAATCTTGCAAAGCAAGATTTATAGCGTAAGCTGCATTGGAAGAAAACAGTCCTACAAAAACAGCTAGGAAATACACAAAATAGAAGTCAAATGGTTGATCACTGTTTATTTGATTATACTTATTTATAAATAAAAAGTTTTGAAGTAAGGGAATATTTTTTCAGTAGGTTCCTTACTACATTAATTTCCACAGAGATCAGCAAAGAATGGTCTGCAAATAGTTCTCAGAAATATTTCACATGAGGGAAAAGAAATATTTTGGGTTTATTGACATAGAAGCCAAGACTGAACCCTGTTGCACTTAACTTATAATACTTCTGTTGACAGCGTAACCAGAAGCTGTGAGTCTATGGCCCTGACCCTTCCTGTAGCTTTCCAGAAAAACACGGAATTGCCCTTTCAGCAATAAAAAAGAACTCGGTTCCTAGATTATAATTGGCCATCATCGCCTTTTGGAATTTCTCAGGCTGCTGGTCAGGACTTCCAAAGACATACAGTCTTATTTTATAGAGGTTTTCTGCCAAGGGATGTGTTTGCTATTGACTTCTGCACAATACATTTTCTTGACATCTTCATATGCCTGTTGCAGGGAGTGTGTTTGCAAATACGAAGTCAGAAGATGATTGCCTTTTTTTGCTCCCTGAAGCAGAACCGGGATTTCTAGAATGATTCACTCACCAAGAATAGGAGGGTTGAGTTTTCCACTTATAAAACAATATCAGCTGAAACAGAACACCCAGCCTCCTCAGGACTTTTCATAAAATGTAATAGTTGGGCTTGTGGCATGCAATATATTTTCACAGAAATATACTGGAAACATAGTGATCTGTTCACTGGCTCAGAAAAACAAATCACATAACAGAAGCTGGACTTTGTGGTCCGCCTGCTACTTTCTCCATGCTGCAGAAACTGGAAAGCCCCTTGTGGTACAAAGCCTGGAGAAGCTCTTCACTTAGGACATGTCCACATACTGCAGCTGTGGTGCTCCTCTCCTGCCTGCAGGAAACCTTGATGCCCTAAATCTTCCTGCCCTTCCAGTGCACTCTTAACCCATATCTGAAACATGTTTGTCCAGGGTTGCTGCCCACGTAGCTTTAATGTGCAATGTGATTGGTGGAATCCCAGCCTCTTCCAATTGACATGCACAGCGCACTGACAGGAGCATGTTAGGGAACCAGGAGACTGTCAGAACATCTAGGGTTTATTTACAATAGCTCAAATGCTCAGCGGATGAGAGAATCTGATTTGGAACTCACTGGTTAACATAACTTCTCTGGAGAGCCAGTTTGGGGTCATGGATAAGGCCCAGGCTAGAAACCAGGGGATGCTGAATTCTAGTCTTACCTTAACCAGGAACGCCGAGGGAGTGACTTTAGGCCACTTACTCTAAACTAGCTCATGAGAGCCCATTGAGTGACAAAGTGGTCAACCAATTCCTGTTGCAACCAATGGATCAACACTTTGTCAATCCACAAAAGTGGACCCTGAACTTGTGGGAAAACAGTAGGAAGAAAAAAAAAGTCAAAGTGACTTCTCTATTTCTCTATCCACGTTTAATTAAAGAATTGTGTTGAATAGTAAGATCCTGGGATGCCTAACATATTAAATAGATCCCGAGGGTCAAACTACTTTGCCCCTTTGCTTTGAACTCTTGCATGGGGGGAGGAGGATGAAGGGCAGCAAGAATCTCTTGTGGAAAGCATCAGTCGCCAAAAGTCCATTTTGCAAGGGAATCCGAGTGCCTGTCACAACATGATAGAGCTACACACGCCGCACCTGACCCTTCGGGAAAAAGAAGAGACGGTTGCCTACACTTCTGAGGGAGAGCCTCTTCATCCGCGGCTTCCTGCCCACCGAAGGTGCCCTGAGTAAATGAAGTGCTACATACAAGTTCGTACGATAAGGGAGGCGAACGGGATTCCTCCGTGACTCTCAGCTAAGGAGTGCTGACAGGCGGGACCCAGAGCCAGGGCTTTGAACGGAGGCCCACGTATCTCTTCATCAAGATGGAGGCAGCTGCTCTGGCTCTCAAGCAGCAGCATGAAAATAGCAAGTTTGCTGTGGTGGCCAAGTCCCAGCACGGTATGTGCCAGGAGGAGAGTTGAAGTGTCTCCAAAATGGGGGGACAGCCGTCCAAATGTTGTGTCAGAGACGCTGACGTGAGGAGACTCTCCACCGCCTCCCGGGACCTTCATCAGCTTACGAGCATCGCCTGTGTTCAGTTCTCCAGGCCACACGTGCGATCACTTTCCTGGCAACTGGTTCAGGACTTTGGGCATGATCCAGACCTCCCGCCAGGAGCTCCTGCAAGACTATTCTCAACTCAAAAGTTACACAGCACGCTTCCAAGCGTTTTTCAGGCAGCCCTACTTTCTTATTGTCTTATGAGGCAGGGCCTCCTCTAAAATGTGTCTCTCTCTGTGAATAATGGCAAAGTCTTCCCTTCACATTTGATAACTCAGGAGGCAATTTCCTTTTTTTTCCAATTTCTTTTTCTAATCTCCCAAATTTTGTTAGTGTTATTGACACCATTTGTATTACATCTGAATGGGATTAATCTCTTTTAGATTTTCAAGGCTGGTTCCCAACTTGTTTAGTTTTTGTTTGGTCTTAATTAATTTCCAAAATCTTTTCCTGTCTTTTTCCTGCTTCCCCACTTTTTACTTTGTCTACAGACAGCAAATTTTGATTGGTAGTTCAAAACTGCAGAGACCAGAATTCAAATTTACCATCAAATTTATAATAATCCTGATTTTTCTGTGAAAGACGTTTTATTTCAAAATCAGGTTGTGTTATTAACTTTCTAACTCTCTAACATTTATTTCACAGAAGCACTAATATGTTAGCAAGTGTCAGGCTCTACCGGATTGAGCCCCTTTCTCACAATTTTCAAAAAAGACTAGAAGTAATATCATAGTTTCATAGCAGTGGAAGGAACCTTGGAGGCCTTCTAGTCCAACCCATTGGATTCAGTTCCCGTAATTCCCAAGCAGTGTGGCACGGTGGCCGAAGACGGTGGGGGTGACGTTGGTTTCACTTTCTTCTTCTCAAGCTACATTGGGGGGGAAAAACCCTTTTAGGCCATGATTCCATGCATGATGGAGACCAGGGAGGGCTCTCAGCATGAATAAGGAAATCTGAGGTTGAAAAGCTTATTCTGATATTTGGAGAGACTCGGATTTACGAACAAACCTCTCAACCTTGACGTTCCCCTGTCACTGCTTCGTTCATCCATATTGTAGGAGCCACAGATGCAAGTAACCATAAAGGCTAAACATCCTGTTGTGCTCGGCCGGCTGGGCCTTGGAAGACGCAGCCGAAGTAAACGCAGAGGGGAACGCAACTCAGCCACACGCTGCATGGGACCTTTAGAAATTCCGCTCTCCGGTTCATTTGTGCCAGAAGAGCGATTCTCTCAAGGCTTCAGTTTAGTTATGCTCCAGTTCAGGCATACTTATGCATTGACTTAATGCTCAGTTGTTACCAAGAATGTCCCCTTGAATCAAGGCTTAAAAAGAAAACGCAAAGCCTACAAGACTTCAGCTAATTTGAGCTCAGCAGAGACGAGGACGGTGCAATTTTGGGGGAGCGTGTCTAAGAACGTCGGTGGATAGGAAACGTTTCCATGGTGCTCATTTACCATCAAGGACTTGCAAACCGCAGAATAAACCATGCGAACAAAAATTCTGCAAGTGTGCGCAATTCGTACAGATTCGTATAAATTCATGTAGCCCTTTCTGTCTGTCCCCTGCAGCATAGCTTGCGAGGGGATCGTTATATTTTGTGCAATGCATGTGGACAAATAATCTGAGCGTTTGCACGCAAATCTTTCTGTGTCGACTGGATTAGCCCAGCGATTCTGTTTCAAGAAAAATCCTTGGAAAACCTGCCAAGAGTTTATGCATAGCGATACCTGGATAGGGATGCCACCTTTGCTCTACAGAACTTATTCTCCCTTCTTTAAAAATGAATATATGCAACCACTCAACGTCCAGTGTTTTATTTATCAAAAGCAATTCATCCGGAATGTATCATCAAATCATAAAAAGAAGGATATGAAGATGAGTGCTTCCCCTTCGGTCACATTCACAAGTCTCAAATGCCCCGATCCCTCTGTTTTGCATTAGCAGAGCCATGGCAAGCATTGACCAGAGGCCAATTGCATTGCTCTACAGGCTGGTCACCTTCCTAAACATTCAGCCGGCCGATGCTCTCAATAGGACATTTTTTAAAAACCGAGATGCAAAAGGGGGAGGGGGCTGCCAGGTCTTCGGTGGCTTCTTTGGAGCTACCCAGACGGGAAGAAAATGGAGGATGGAATTGGGCTTACTTCGACCTTGCAGAGGGCTATGGAAACTTTTCAGCCTTGTATTTCAAATGCCCCGCCTTCCCCCCCCCCCCATGCCACCCCTTCTCTAGAGTTT
>JANHFL010004471.1:329379-368502 GCA_032468155.1 Oxyrhabdium leporinum | reverse complement strand
CCCGGCCCGCGATTCCTGGTCCGGAGGCCGCCGCCGAGGCCCCGCGTCTGGTGGGCCGCGATTCCTGCCCTGCCGGGCCTGCGCCGCCGCTCTCCTCGCCGGGCCCGTGGCTGGCTCTTCCCGGCCGCCGCTGTCATCTTGTCGGGCGAGGAACCCGCCGCCTTCGCCCTTCGCGCCGGGGGTCTGGCGGGCCGACTGGCCGGGCGGCCGCCTCCCTTCGCCCGGCCTGGGAACCGCCGGGCCTGCGGCGGTGCCAGGCGGCGCGATGGCTTCGTGGCCCAGCGCGGGGCCTGTGGCGGAAGCCGAGGGAAGCCGGAGGCCGCGCCGCTGTGGCTGGAGCGGGCTGCCGGCCCACCGGCGGAGCGGGGAAGAGGCTTCGGGCGCACACGGACAGGGCGACGTTTCTCCAGCGGTTTCCGACCCGTCGCCTCGCTCGGCTCCTGGCAGCCCTTTCGGGAGCAGCGCCGCCAGGCGACGGGCTCCCCGTCGGAGCCTTGGCTGACCGGGCCCTCTCCCTCCTGGATTGGCGGGGGCGGCGGAATGCCTCCGTTCGTTTTGGCCTCGATCTCCCCGCTGCCAAAAGAGCGTTGCCTTTGTGGGAGCACCTGCCATGTGGCCTCTGGTAGATCTGGTGCCACTTCCATGCGGTTGCCCTGGTCTCATTTCCTTGCTGCCTTGGCACGATGGAGCTGGCTGTGCATTCTTTCTTCAAGGGCCAAGTGGTACAGGATATGCCAGGTGGGCTTTAATGCCCTGCGCTGTGTCCCGTCCCGTCCCCCAATTGTTGGATGGCCTGCTTCTGGCACCTCTCCTGGGCGTCCCTGCCACCCTCTCTGGCACTACCAGCCAGCTTCTGCTTGCTCTGCTACCACCCCAAGTGACAACGCTGAGGTTTTGGGCCTGTGTCTTGAGGTAGAGGCTTAGGCTGCCATCCTCCCATTCCATGCCTTGGATGGCTTGCCTCCCCCCCCCTCCCCCCCCACCCTGCCCTATTGTAAATACACACACGAACCAGCTCCTGGCTGGGCCTCCAGCGGTTGTGGGGTGAAGATGCAAAGGGATTAGCTGTGAGTTGTGTCTGCATGGTGGTCGGGTGAGATTGCTTGCTCAACTTGGAGCCCTTCAGATGTGCAGAGTGCTCGGCTGACCTGCTCCTTCTGGGGATGGAAGTTTGGTGGGTGCCCTTATTGTTTGCTCTGGCAGAAAAGTAGGTCTGAGGGTGCCTTTGAGTTACTTAACAGGGCTCCTTTCTAGGCTCAACTGAGGCTCCTCTCCTTTCTCGCTGCTTCTTCAGGAGGCTCTCAGAACTCCACCCCGATTTGGCCCAGGCTGGGTCTCTGGAGCACCCCATCCGTGCAGTCCTGCTTTTGGGTGCTGGGATGGGGGGGAGCTGCTCTTTTGGGCATCCCTTTGCACTCATCAGACCTGCAAAGATGAGGATGGTTTGGATGGCCCAAACTTCGGGGGAACTGGCTTAGGCAGAGGAGCCTCACCTGCCACATTGCCTTAGCACCTGTGAAACTCTCCCCCTCCCCCCCCCACCCGGCTGACAGAAAGAGTGGGTGCTAGAAGGAATAGGTCAGTGAGCAGCTTGAAAGCTGTCTCTCTGCCCTGCCTGCCTGGAATGGCCTGGAGTGACCTCCCCCAGTTGGAGGAAGGGGGGCAGAATGCCTAGGTGGCCTGGCTCTCCTGCCTCAGGGAGTCCCTCCTGGGTGATGAAACCACAAAGGGGGGAGAATGTGTGATTTGGAACTGCCCCCTCCCCGAATAAGAAAACTGCTGAGTAGCTGCTTTCCAAGGGGCTGCGGCCACAGCCCGACTCGCTCGCTGCCAGAAGCAACAGGGTGGAATTTCCTCTGCCTCGGGCCAGCTCATCTCAGGCTGGCCAGTGTGTCTGTAACTACGGGCCAGACTAAGGGTGGGGGGGAGTGGAGACTGGAGCCAAGAGCACACACACCCCTTTAGGCCTGGTTCGTATTTTCTCATCCAGGCTGGGCTGTTTTACATTAGGCGCCCCGCTCCCCCTCCAGGATTCCCCATGCAGTCGCTAATGAGCTGAGCCTCCCTGCCCCCCCCCCCCGCCCCAGTTTTTGGCTGTGCTTGGAACATTTTCTAGCCTTTTCTGGAGGGAGGAAATGCCAGGAAGGGCTGTCTCTTGCTTCTGTGAGAGGGGGTCCCACTCTAAGGGGTGAGGCTGCGACCAGAGTCTCAGCAGAGGGCCCCTGCCTGGGCAGCAGCCTGGTCCAAGAAAAGGCCAGAGGTGTTCCAGAGAGCCGAGGCTTGGGCCTGGCAAAGGAACCATTGTGGACAGGTGGCAGAGGGTGGCTGAAGAGAATATGTGGTAGCTTTACCCAGGAGGCTTGGCCTAGGCCAGGCACAGTTCATGCTCGATTGGAGGCTGCCTGCGGAGGTGCTGAGAGCGAAGAAGAGTGAGCAGGGAGGCAGGCTCAGGGCACTGGGCAGTTTTATAAGATCCATTTCCTGCTGAGTACATACGTGCATTTTCTGGCTGCTTTTTTGCATCCACGGCCTCTCGCCAAAGCCCCTGCTTGGCTTGGTGTTGGTGACAGATGCCTAGGACTCTTTTGGCATCACACTGCATGCCACTCCGTGCAGTGCCCTTCCTCGGGTGGGTTTGCTGAATTTTCTTTGGCTGCAGGAGGGCCAAGAGGCTTCTTGTCCGGGCAGCCTGGACAGCAGACCAGATGCGGAACACAGGCTCCTGGGTGGCTCCTGGAAGGGCAGTCTCGGAAACTGTAGTGATTGGGGCAGCAGAGAGGAAGGTTTGTGGAGCTCGACGTAGCAAACAGGCCCCTTCTCTGCCTGCTATTCTGCTTGGTGGGCTTCACCCACCCTTGTCCTATTGGAAGAGCCCTGGAGAAGAGCATCTCGCGCTACGCTCCCTCGTCCTTTGGCTGATCTGCGCCCAGCCTCCCTTCATGGGATTCGCTGTCTGTGTGCCGGTCTTTTATTTCCCCTGCATTCTGAGAGCACCACTTTGGACATCTTCATCTGCAGTCTTGATGCACCGTTTAGAGCAGCTCCCTTTAAGGCTTCCTTTTGTTAGAATTCCCTGTTTCCAGTGCATTTTTACTAGACTAAACGGAAGCCTGAAAATTTGAAGCAGTCTCTTCTCCCCATGACCAGATAAATCTTGTTGGAAAAGTCCCCCCCCCCCCAAAGCCCCTAAAACATGCATGCCCACCTTTTGCCTTTCTGCAGAGAGATGCGTTTTCTTTCGCCTCTACAACAGGAAGAAGAAAGAGGTAGGAAGCTGTGGGGGCACCAACCCTCCCCAAGGGTCAAAATCTTTCTTGTCACTGAAGCTGATTCACCAGGGGCATCCTCGGCCTGATCGGAGTTTGGGACAACAGTCTTGAGGTTTGTAGCCCAGTGTCCTCATGTGAATTGGGAGCCGCTCTCCTTCCCTGCCTTTCCTGGTTATTTAAGACCTTTATTCTTTCCCTCATTACGGGAAATCTCCACCGTTTCCTCATTATGCCTCAGGTCTTGCATATATTTGTCCTGCTGGCAACTCTTTTATAATGCAGTCCTACCAAGTCGAAGAAAATCGTAGGCACCAGCACACCCTGCCATTCTCCTGGCGGCTTCTCAGTCCCTCCCTGGCACATGCTGGGCTCCCTTTCTCTTACAAAACCAGCTCCTTGCAGGAGAGAAATGCCTTCTTGTGGCAAGCGCCATAGCCAACAGCTGTATGCGGAGAGGGTCACCTTGGCATGGCTGCACTGCAGGAGGCCGAGCAGTTGGCATCGGGGCCTTACAAAGCTCTTAACAGAATAATAGCACTGGAAGGGACCTTGGAGGTCTTATAGTTCAACTCCTGCTCAAGCAAGAGACACTACGCCATTTCAGACAAATGTCTGTCCAGTCCCTTCTTAAAAGCCTCCAGTGATGGAGCCCCACAACTTCTGAAGGCAAGCCATTCATTCCCCAGGTTTACTGATCTCACCAGTAGGAAGTTTCTCCTTACTTCTAGGTTGCTTTTCTCCTTAATTAGTTTCCATCTTCTTGCCTTGCTTCCAGTGCTTTGGAGAATATGTTGGCCTCCTTTTCTTTGTGGCAGCTTCTTAAATATTGGAAGACTGCTATCATGTCACCCCTAGTCCTTCTTTTCATTAGACTAGACATACCCAATTCCCACAATCATTCTTATGTTAGCCTCCAGCCACCTAATCATCTTTGTTGCTCTTCTCTACACTCTTTCCACAGTCTCAACATCTTTTTTATATTGTGGCAATCAAAACTGGATGCAATATTCCACGTCTGGTCTTGCCAAGGCATTATAAATTTGTATTAACACTTCATGTTGCCTTGATTCTGTCTCTCAGTAATGTAGCCTAGGATTGCACTGGCTTTTTTGGCAGCTGCAACACACTGCTGGCTCATATTTAAATGATTGTCCACTAGGATTCCAAGATCCCTCTAGCCCAGGGGTGTCAAATTCACGTCGTCACGTGATGTATTGGGACTTTTTTCCCCTTCGCTAAACCGGGCGTAGGCATGGCCAGCGCATGAGACATCCGGCCCACAGGCCAGGTGTTTGACAGCCCTGCTCTAGTCCCTTTGCTATTGAGCCAAGTTTCACCTAATCTGTACATTTGGTTTTTCTTGCCTAAGTGTAAAACTTTACTTTTCTCCACACTGAATTTCATTTTGTTAAATAGGGCCAACTGTTCAAGTTTGTTAAGATATCTCTGTATCTTGAGCCTATCTTCTGGGTTGTTGACTATTCCGTCTGCAAATTTGATGAGTTCCTTTCTGTCCTCTCACCTAAATCATTTATGAAGATATTGAAGAATACTGGGCCTAAAACAGAAGCTTGGGGTACCCTGGTGCTTACTTCCCTCCATGTAGACTTAGTTTCATTAAGGACTACAGATTGAGTGCAGTTTGTCAACCATTACAAATCCATCTGGTGGTGATGCTGTTTAACTCACATTTTCCTAGCTTACTAAGAAGTAGGTTGTGATCTACTTTTGTCAAATGCCTAAACCCAAGTATACTATGTCCAGAGCATTTTGCTGGTCTACTAACTTAGTCACTTTGTCAAAGAATGAACCACAATTTAATTGGCACAGTCTGTTTTTGACAAACCAATGTTGGCTTCTGGCTATAACTTTGCTTGCTTCTATCTCTTCCCGGATCTATTGCTTAATTATCTTTTCCAGGATCTTCCCAGGTATTGATGTCTGATTGGATTTGTTTTTTTCCTTTTTTTTGTTTTTTGAAGATGGGAACCGTATCAACTTTTTTCCAGTCCTCTGTTAGTTCCCTGGTGCTCCAGGACCTTTGAAAGATGTGGTTCAATGGTTCCAATATCAGGCCTGCCAGCTTCTTCATAACTCTGGGATGTAATCCATCAGGTCCCGGTGATCTGAACTTGTCTAAAGCAGACAGGCGTGCTCTTACCATTTTCTTGCTTATTTCAGTTTGAATTGCTAGCCTGCCTTTTAGTAAGTTGGGCTATTTTTCCTTTTTGTGTGAAAACAGATGCAAAGAAAGATTTAAGCAGCTCTGCCTTCTTCCTGCTGCCCATCACTTCCTTAGCGTCTTCTATCCTTAGTGGATTGATTGTTTCTTTGACTTCTTTCTCGTTTTTTAAAACGTTGAAAGAAACTTTTTTAAAAATTATTTTTGACATTTGTTGCAAGTCTTCGTTCTGAACCTTATCTTTCCTGGCCTCATCTTTGCAAATCCGGGCTATATGCTGGTGTTCTGTCTTAGTTATCTGTCCCTCTTTCCATTTTTTATACTTATCCTTTTTTTAGTTTATCAGAATTATTTGTGCGTCCATGCTGGTTTCTTCTTGGATTTCTTATTTTTCTTTTTTCAGTGGTATTGTGCTGGATTGAGCTTTTATAATCATATTTTTCAGAGTTTCCCAAGCTTCTTGAGTTATTTTCCCCTTTAAGATTTTCATCCCTTCAACCCCTTTGGGATTCCTTCCCAAGCTCTATGTTTGTTGAAATAGCAATAGCATTTAGACTTATACACCACTTCACAGTGCTTTACAGCCCTCGCTAAGCGGTTTACGGAGTCAGCATATTTCCCCCAACAATCTGGGTCCTCATCGGCTCTTTTAAAGTCTGGATTGATTATGTTCTATTGCTTTATATTGTCTGCATCATCTTGAACTCTGATATGACATGGTCACCCTCCCACAAAGTTCCTGTACCTTCAACCCCCTCTATCATTTCATCTCTGTTAGCAAGAATTAGGTCCAATATAGCTGTCCCTCTAGTTCTCTCCTCTACCTTTTGGATGACAAAGTTGTCAGCTAGGTTGGTTAGGAACTTGTTCTATCTCCCACTTGATGCCGAGTTGATGACAGGGTAGTTAAAGTCCCTCATTACTACTGTGGTGTGTGTCCTACATACATTTATTAACCAATTAACAAAAAGTTCATCTGCTTGGTTGGGTGGCCTGTAGTAATGTCATTCTTTTTTCCCCCTTTTGTATTAACCCATAGGCATTCTAGGAGGTTTTCCTCGTTGGTTTTGTGCATTTCTGTAGAGATGTAGTGATCTCTTGCTCGTTGCTGCATGGGCTCAGAGCTGCTGTCACCCGATGGCAGCCCAAACGTTACTCTCAGAGGACTTGAAATGGAGCCATGTTGGTGCATGGCGGGGGGAGTGGAAGGAGCGGAGGAGGGGGTTATTCGGATCCATCCTTGGACAGTCTCTGAGCATGTGGAGAATCCCAGTTCATCAGGGCTTTATGTTGCAGACCCTGGAGGGGCATAGGGGTGTTCATGGCTTGCTGCCCATACCCGATGTTCCCATTGCTAGGCCTGCCCTGGACCAGGCAGCAGGCTGCCCTTCCCTCCCTCAGAGGTCAGACCTGGGCCTGTCTGCTGGCTGGGCTCTGAGGAGTCAGTTGGGACAGGCGGTTTGGATCACGGCCACAGGACAAAGAGCTCTCCGGAGCCAGGAATGGCAGCCTTGTCAAGGAGAAGCTGTGCCACGTCCTGACACTCCAGGTGGGGGAGGTCAGGATAGGGCTGGGGGTGGTACCACCCTGTGCAGGATCTTTCCCTCCCTGTGCCCGCAGGCGTTCTGGGTGAGCTGGGCATGGCAGCAGACCCAGCCAGCTGAGTCAGGGAGCTGGCTGGCTCCCAGAAATCAGAGTGTGGTTTCTCCCTTTCCCTCCAGCCTGGATTTTTTTCCATCTTCACTAAGCGACGGTTTTGTGTATGCACAACAAAGGCCTGCTTGCCTTGGCTCCTCTGGGGCTGGACCAGGCGTGAGTCAACTGGATTCCAGTGGGGCAGGAGTGTGCAGGGCAGCCCTATGCCAGGGGATTTTGTTCTCCATCAGTGCTGGCCGGCATGGGACCCTCGTGGCCCAGGGCCTCCTGTTTCCAGCCCTCCGGTCTGGCAAGACTAGGAGGGAAGCTAGTTTTCAAAGTTGGACAGGCTTCTTAAGGCCTGGGTCAATGGGCAGTAGCAAATCTATTGTCTTTCAGCCTATTAATCTGGTGCAGTGGGAGCCTCCATGGCCCTCCCAGTGGAGCACAGTTTCAGCACACACACACACACCCAAGAAGATTGGCTGCCAGTGATCCTTCCTAGAGGACTGAATCAGAGTTTTGTGACTTGGCAAGTTTGGGGGAGGGGTGTCCTTCTTCTTTCCAACTGCTGCCTTGGGGATTGTGCCTTGAGAGTAGAACTTGGCCCTGGGAAGCTTCCGTCCGTCTTCCGCCAGCAGATTTTCCTTGCGGGAAAAGCTCTGATCAGAAAATGGCAACTCCGCTTGGGCAAGGACGGGACTGTTGCACAATCGGTGGTTGAGCCGAGGGGTGAGTTGCTGGCAGAGGCTAGACAAAACAAATGTTGGCATCTGGCTGGGATGAGTCGGATCCTGGCACCAAGGAATTCCAGACGTCTCTCCAGCCTTGCTTCGAAGGAGCTGCAGGAGGAATCGGAGAGCCTTTCTTCACAAGATTTGCTTCATTCTCAAAACTTGCAGAATGTTCTGGGTCTGTTCCCACTGCAGACAGCGAAGAATGTGATCTTTGTATGAGCCAAGTCTTGGGAACTTTGCTAAAGACGGTCTCTCTTCAGGCTTCGACCTACTTAGCACATTGCTGTGGGTTGCAGCGACCTCGAGTGACGCTGACTCCAAGACAGGCATGGCCTTGCCTGAGCTGAGCGGGCAGAGGGAGATTGCTCCAAATTGGCCTCTCCCCAGTTGAAGACTCGCTTGCTGGGACTAGTCACCCCTCAGAAATATGGGGAAGCCAGCCTGCCTCGGTTCCTCAGGCGTCAGCTCAACATACGATCCCTGGATCAGGCTGGAGGCTAGGAAGAGGGGAGCAGTTGCTAGGCGGAAACCAGTGGAACAGCCCATACGTTAGAGGAAGGCTGCCTGCCAGCGGTAGCAGTTGCTTGTACCTTCGGAGAGATCCCTGACCCTGGGCCCTCTCTTGCTTCTGAGCCACATCCCTTCCCTGCCGCCTTCCCAGAGAGCGCTGGGGCTCGCTCTGCCCTGGTGTCCCCCCTGGAGGGAGGGGCTAGCATTCCTTCCTGCATTGATGGCTGGGGGGGGTGGGGATTCCTGCTCCTTTCCTCCTCTTAAGTGAAGCAAGAGAGGGCCTGCAGGACCTGGGATGGGCCTGTGTCTGCGAGAGTCCGCAGTCCGCAGTGGACTCTGAAAGCCTGGCGTGTGGCCCATGGGCCAGGCTAGGTAGATGCGCAAGTGGGCCTATGGTGGCTGGTCTTGCAGGAGAGAGGCCTGTGCTTGGCCCAAGGAGTTGTTCCAAGTCCTGATTAGAAATCTGGGTGCCATTCCCAGCCTTGCGCCCCCCCCCCCCGGGCTGAGTGACTGGGAATACGTCCGCAAAGGTTTGGGGCACATGGGGCTCTTGCAAGCCATCTCTGAAGGCTGTGGCCAGGCTCCATCTTCTGCTAGAGCCCTCTTGAGATGCTTCCTTGGATACTTTCTGCTTAGACTTCCCCAACATTAACCGGGGGTGGGGGTGGTGTCCCATATAAAGATGGAGGCTTTCTCCAGATTGGGATTTCACTAGGGAAATTGCCTCATCACCACCTGGAAATATATTTAATTTTTCGCTGTGCTTCTTGGCATAAGGTCTTGCAAGGAACATCCATTGTAAGTAAGAAGGATCGAAAAAATGTTCCAGGCTCAGTGAAACATCCCTCTCTGCTGTTTGTCCCTTCTGTCCCATAGTCACCCTCTCTTTCCTTGCCAGAGTCCCAGACCCCCAACCTGACCTCCAGGGTTTCGTCTCATTGCCCTCTCTAATCCAGCATCCAGTTCTCCCAAGGACCCTCGGGCCCAGGAGCATCCAGTTGAGGGGCACTGTGCCATTCTCCCATGGGTAGCCTTTGACATATTTGTCATCCTTAGTCTTATCTTGGTAGCCATCCCCATGTTTCATGGAAACAGGTGTGTGATTTGTGCACCTGTGTGGGATGATCCCGAGGAGCTTCTTAGGGAGTGAGCAAGCTTTGAGCCCAATGGGACTTCAGAATCCCTCATCCAATCTCAAGTAGGACCCATCGCTCGAGGGAGCGTTGGCACTGGGGCGGATGTGGATGCTCCCTTGGAGGATCTTTGGGTCTGGAGAGCTTTCCTGAAGAGCAAAACACCCTGAGCGGCCCCGGGCTACAGGTCCTTTAGTGGCAGGGGAACGGAATATGCCCAGGGCACCATGTGACTTGGGCAGAGCAGATGCCGCCCTTCTCCCAGAGCCACTCAGGGCCCTGCAGCAGGCAGGACAGCAGCCCAGAATCCTCCTCCCGCTCCAAGGCCTTGCCCGCCAGCATGGCTGGGAGTGGTGTAGGTGGGCATTGCGGTCCACGAGGATGCTTGGGAGGTGCCAGCTGGGGAAGAGTGTAGGTCCTTAGCCTTTGCCATTGGCATCCAGAGGCCTCTGGATCCTGAGGCTGGGCCTGCCACTCTGCCCAGAGCCGAGTCTCCCGCAGGTGACTTGTACGCCAGTCTCCCTCTCCAGCCTGGAAATAAATCTCTCCTGGTGTGAAAGAAGGAATATAAATATCCCCGGAGTGATGTGATCTTTCCAGCTGCTATTAATAGGCCCCCAGAGGCTCAGCTGGCCCCCATGACGACAGATACTTAAAGGGACAGGGTGTCACAAAGGAGCCCCTCTCTGAGGGCTAGAGCACCCACTAGCCAGAGACAGGTGCGGGTCAAGGGACCTTACGAGGACCCTGAAATTGGTATTCCAAGGTAGTGCTGAAGGGGATCCAGAGCCACCCACAGGCCTTGAGAGTGACCTCTTCTCAAAGCCATGTCGAAGGGGGGCCTTCTCCCTCCCCTGTCATTAACCTCCTCCATTCAGCTATCCCTTGGGATTCTCTTGGCCTCTTTCGAATCGTCTGTTGCTCGCCTTTTTTCCAAAACACTACAAGGTGCACTCTGGCCCATTAGCCACTTTTCTGTACGTTGTCAATTTTTACAGTACAATATAAGTGTTGAACTTCATACAGACCTGTGTAGGCTTCTCCGCCGTATCATATATTTGTATGAAAGGATGGTGACAGTGACTGTTAATTCCAGTTCCTTTCCAGTGATACCTTTCCAGTGGAATTTGCATGTATTTTAGCAACCGGGCGATAAGGGTGTGTTTTCATTAAGTTGCTACCAAAAATTCCTTTCCCCATCCATCCCAACCAGGAATACCTTTTTTTTTTGGGGGGGGGGGTGCATCTTTTGCTTTTTAGTGTCCACTCCAGCTGTTTGGAGAGGGATTCCTGAATGTCTGAAGGCTTCTTTGTTGCCTTAATCATGCAAAGTCATTTTGGATTGTAAGCAAATTTGATCATCTTAGTGCTCAGCCCAAACTCCACGTGTGAAGATATTGGTCCCAGCACTTATCCTTAGAACTTTTGATATTTGTCTGCTGGAAGAATTGTTGATTGTTTCTCTTCTGTGTTTTCTCTTATCCCAACTCATAGTGAAATTACTGTTTATCCCAGGACAGCTGAAACGCTTTTTAAAAGCCTTTACAGACTTGCCTCTGTCCAAAAATCTGTTGAACATTGAAAAATTAATAAGACTTACTTCTGCAGAAGCCATGCTGATTCTTCAATATGTCTGAACATCTTTAATCCTGCCTCCCGCCCACCCACCCATCCTCACCCCACAGTTTCCCCCGTAATTGGAGGAATCTGCAATGCCTTGGCAGTTCTACAACACGGTTATCTTTGGATGAGAACAGCTGGATATGGCAACTTTTGGAGTGGATCCTTTACAGAGTTTGGCCAATGTAGTGACCTTCCGGTCTAAACAACTCATCCTCTTGAGGCCTTCTCTTCTCATGCAGTACTGTGCACCTCTTTCCTTAACTTAGCCAGAAAGGGGTGCCAAATTGCAAACTCCCAGGGGCAGCAGGGGAGATTCTTGGGCCCCGAGGTTGAGGGCTTGTGGGGAGTGAGGATTGCAAGGTTTGCCAGAGGTCTCGAGGACACCCTGGCACAATCTGCCGTGGCCTTTGCCCCTCTGGTGATCGTTTTTGTCCTATGCCCCTCTTCTTTCCCTCTCCCCACCCAGGAGGCATTTGGCCCGACCGGAAGTGCTAGTGGCGGTGGACCCAGAGACGTGACACTTCCTCCAGTGTCGCTGCTAGAAACGTCAGCCAGTCAAATGCACCCTGACAGTAAACTGGCCAACCATGGAAAGACAGGTAACGGCAGTGCCCGCCCCCAGCCCCACCCTGTGAGCCCCCCTCCCATCGACCACCTGGGCGCTAAGGGTGTGGGCGGGACAGGGAGCCAGGGCAGCAAAGTTGGCCCGCCCACCGCAGGCCCTCTGGCACTGAAAGCCAGCCAGGCTCCTGTTTCTGTCTTTGGGGCCTTGAAGGGCAAAGTCAGGCGGGAGCGCAGTGTCTCCGTGGATTCAGGAGAGCGGCGGGAAGCAAGTGCCACCCCACTGGACAAGGAGTTGAAAGGTGAGGGCGCAGGGCCGGCAGGAGGTGCAGCAACGGCCCCACTTGTTCCAGGAGTGGAGCGGGGTGGGTTGGCATCTCATCTCCCCCGCCCCCCAGCTGCGCCACCCTTTGGACGGGCTCAGCACAGCCTTTTGCTTGATAGGCGAGACTGTCCCTCGGAGCAAGAGGCGCTGCGTGCTGGAGAGGAAGCAGCCCTACAGCGGGGACGAGTGGTGCTCTGGGCCAGAGAGCGAGGATGACGACAAGTCCCTGGGCAGCAGCCACAGTGAGTGCCCACAGGCTCAGGCATGACACCGCCCCCTCCCTCTGGTTCAGCCATCTCCCCAAGGAGCCAGTGGCCAAATCTCTGAGGGCCCACTCAGGGAGACACAGCCGTGCCGCGGCAAAGCAGGGCCCCTGGAAGCGCTTCCTTCGGGTTCTCTCTGCCCTTCTCGCTGCTGGCTGCTCAGCCAGTGCTTTCCAAGGAAGGCAGCAGGACGAGGAAGTATCCATCATTGCTGGGGGGAGCACCTAGCCACCGGGGCCAGGCGCTAGCAGGCCTTTCAGGGCAGGGGGGCGTGACTTCAGAAGATCAGGGAGGTGGTCAGCCCTCCCAGGCTGGGAAAAATGACTTGTTAGGTGCCTGCGCATTTGTGGCCGATGAGGGGAGTTTCTCTGGCCTGCCACCTGCTGGGCACTTCAGGCAACCGACTTCCCTTGTGTGCTACCCCTGCACGTGTGCATCAAGCCGAGCTCTTTCAGCTCTTCCCCAGCCACTCTGGTGCCACAGCAGCTGCTGAACTGCACTGGAGGTTCAGCCGGCCCTGGTTGTCCCTCGCAGATTGCCACGTAGCTGAGTCGGCCATGAGTGCGGGTGCGCAGCTGGGCCCAGGATCCAACCCTTTGCCGGCCCTGAGCGAGAGCAACACGCCTGGCGCCCCTCGCAGCGCGGCCCCCGGCCTGCGTTCAGACGCTGGAGGAAAGCAGGGACTGCAGCTGGTCTACGTCTTCACCACACATCTGGCAAACACGTAAGCCGTGGCATGCCTGCCCCTGAGCAGAGCTTGGGCCAGCTGTCTGTGGGTGTGGGGAACGCTCTCCATCTCCTTGGTCTTCACCTCCGCCAGCCCCAAGCCAGGGGGAGGTTTTCCCACAGGGAGGCAGGGCTTCCCCACCGCTGGGTCCCAGGCAAAGCGGGGCTGCCCTGAGGGCTCTTTCTTCTCTGCAGGGCTGCAGAGGCTGTCCTTCAGGGCCAGGCAGACTCCATTCTTGGCTACCATCAGCAACATGTGCCCCGGGCAAAATTGGACCAGGTAAGGCCAGAGCTGGGGAGAGGCAGACCGGCTGTCCCGAGTGGGGGATCTGTGGCCGGAGCAGGGGTGGTTGGCGGCCACGGGCTCCCACTCCCCGCAATCACTTTCTTTCTCCTTTTGCAGCCGGCCCCTCTCCCGAAGATGCCGGGTGCTGTTGAACCCCTGCCGCTCCACTTGTCTCCTGCTGATACCCCTCAGGGACCGCCAGCCCTGCCCCCAAGCAGCCAGCCCCAGGGACAGCAGCCGGGAGGGCCCACCCTGGGGCTCGGCCAAGGACCGCTCTCTTCCAGCAATACTCTCCCGCCAGAGGGGGCCCCTGAGGAGGCTTGCCAGGACCTGACGCCCAACTCGGTGGGAAACAGCAGCAACAGCAGCAGCTCCGTGGCCCCCAGCAGCACCCACCCCAGCACCCCCACGACGCTCAGCTCCCTGCAGGCCAGCGCTGCGGAGGGCATGTTGGGGGAGGGGGCCAACACGGGGCCCCCTGCAGCAGGTAACGGACCTCGTAACCCCCTCAACACCGAAGGCCTCTCAAAGGAGCAGCTGGAGCACCGGGAGCGGTCTCTGCAGACCCTGCGGGACATCGAGCGCCTGCTTTTGCGTGGCAGCGAGGCCGAGCCCTTCCTCAAGGGCGGGCCAGGCTCTGGGGAAGGGGCCATCCTGCCCCCCCAGGCTACAGCCCCACAGCCTCCCCAGGCTGCCCTCTCCGGGACAGGCGTGAAGAAGTTCGAGGAGCCGCTGCAGTCCATGATTTCGCAGACACAGAGCCTGGGGGGCCCGGGCCTGGAGCAGGAGGGGCCGTTGCCCCCAGGGGTGGACCTGGGCCAGCCAATGAACGTGGTGCTGCAGCGCCTCGGCCAGGACAGCCTGACCCCCGAGCAAGTGGCCTGGCGCAAGCTGCAGGAGGAATACTACGAGGAGAAGCGCCGCAAGGAGGAGCAAGCCGGCTTGCATGGCGGGCGACCACTACAGGAAGTGATGCTGGCCCAGCCCCTGGGAGGGGTCATGCTTCGGGGGCCCCCGCCACCCTACCACAGCCGGCCCGGGGAACAGTGGCTGCTGCGGGGGGCACCCCTGGACATTCAGGAGCAGCTGCGGCCCACGTTCCCCGGCCCCCGCGGCTTCCAGGGCAGCCACCTCCAGAGGGCCTTTGCCACGATGCCAAACCTGCCCCTGGAGTCCCTTGGCCCGGTTGGCGGTGGGCCCCGCCCCGTGCAGCCCGGCCTACCATGGGGCGAAGACCTGCCCCTCAGGGGCCCGGGACACTTCGCGCCTGCGGGCCTCTCGTACCCGCCAGGGCAGGGCGAGGCCGAGCGCTTCCTGCCATCCCGGGCGCGCGAGGACCTGCTGCGTCACCCTCTGCTGGAGAAGCGGCCAGGGCCTCTCGGGCTGGATATGGAGCGCATTTTGCCCACCCACCGGCAGGTGGAGCCTGGCATGTTTGCCGGGGAAGGCCTGGGCCTGGAGTTCGGGGGGGGACGGGCCCTGATGAGCCCCCCGCCCCCCCTGCAGGAGGTGGAGCCAAGCACCTTGGCTGCACCCACCAACCTGAACATGAACGTGAACATGAACATGAACCTGAGTGTGCAGATGACGCCCCAGCAGCAGCAGCAGATGCTGCTGAGCCAGAAGGCCCGGGGGCCGGAGCTGATGCCCCTGGAGGAAATGGCCCGAGGGCGCGCCCCAAACGGCACCGGGGCCGTGATGGGGGCCCCCCCGAAGATGCTGATGGGCTCGCCCTTCCCGGGCCAGGGACAGCAGCAGAGCTTCTCGGCTGGGCAGGGCCCCTACGCGACAGTGCCACCGGAGCTGGGCGGCACACCTGACATGTTTGGTCCGGAGCAGGGCGGCATGGCCGGCACGCCACGGCTCAGCCATGTTCCCCTGCCACCCAGCACCAGCGCCTCGGGCACGAACATGCATGCGGCCCCCATCCGGGGCCTGGGCCGGCGCCCCTCGGACCTGGCTCTCAACATGGGGCAGATGAACTCGCCCGGCGTGGGCCGCCTCAAGTCTCCCACCCTCAGCCAAGCACATTCCCCCCTGGGCACGTCCCCTTCGGCCAACCTCAAGTCGCCACAGACGCCTTCTGCCCTGGTCAGCCTGCCCGCTGCCACTGCCGGCAGTGCCCCCCTCAAGTCCCCCCAGGTGCTGGGTTCCGTGCTCAATGTCCGCTCCCCAACTAGCTCGCCTGGCCATCTCAAATCGCCCTCCATGGCCGTTTCTTCCCCAGGATGGGCACCCTCCCCCAAGGCCGGCCTCGCCAGCCCAGGCAAGCCAGCCCTCGGAATGGGCAACTCTGCCCCCTTGGGCCACCTTGAGCAAGGTAAGGGCGGACGTGCTGAGCAGTTCTCGGAAGGGAGAATTTCTGGAGAGTTTCTGGTTTTCAGGGAGTCCCTTCAGTTGGCTTTCTCTATGAAGGAAGCGGAGGGGGGTCTTTTGACAGACAGTGTTGTAAACATGGGTTCCCATTCCGTTCCTCTTGTCAAGCCACCTTGCAGGAGGGGCTGCCAAGCACGTGGTGGCAGATCGGCCTCTGAGCTGTCTGTAATCCGTCTCCCACTTCATTGCCTGGCCTCCGAGAAATGCCAGTTCAGCTCAGCTGTTCTGGGTTTGAACTGATTTTGATGAAAGCACTAAAGAGTCTGCCGGGCCCTGTAGATCCAGTGCTCCGTTTCCATTGAAAGCAGGCCTATTCTGCTTCCACGTGGCTCCCGAGAGCAAAATGTAGACGGGGACAAAGCTGCCAGCGTTTTCTCTTGCTTGCAGTTGAATGAAATGCATCCAATATGGTGACCGCAAGGCTCTATTCCGGGTTCATGGAGGTCACCCTGCAGCTTAAGGCTGCTTATTGCTCTTGTTTGCAACCAGTCTGCGTCGTCATTCGGAAGAGCACGCACATTCCTGTGCTCATTTTGGGGTGCGGTAGATGTAACCATATTTTCCTTTTAGCTCTGAAATGCCAAAAGTAACCCGCCCCTCTCCTAAACTAATCCAGGAGATCCAATTGTGAGATTATGCCCCAGGTTGCAGGTCTGAGAGGTCTCAGCCAGCTTTGGCCTCGATTGGAATATCTCTGGGGATCATTACCTGCCCTGGGGGTGGGGTGGGGTTAGAGGGGAGAGAACCTGTGAGCGCCCCAAGGGCTCCCAGGGACCATAGGATGGCTGTTTACACACCCCGCCAAATACAGAGGGCATCTTCTCAGCACCAGCTTGGGAAGCTGGAGCAAAAGAGAGCAGCTGCCCTCCTGGCCAGGCCCGTGGGCTTCCCGGATGCCCTTGGCCGGCAACAATTTACTTGATGTCAGCTCCGAGGGTTGCCCGATGTAAATTTGGCTTGGCCTGAAGGTGCCTCTGTGTCTCTCTTGCAGGTGCTGTGCTCTCTGGGTCTTGGAGCAGCTCCTCTGCCCTGCCTGGAAACACCTCTGGCCCCCTGAACCCCAACGTGCCTTTTCCTTCCTCTCCAGATCCACCCCCATCCCAGAACCCTTTGTCCCTCATGATGTCCCAGATGTCCAAATACGCCATGCCCAGCTCCACACCACTCTACCACAACGCCATCAAGACCATCGCCACCTCAGATGATGAACTGCTCCCAGACCGGCCGCTGCTGCCGCCTGGGGTTATGCCTGGTAAGAGTGGGTGGGCAGGGGCAGCAGTCAGAGGGCCAGCTGTGGGCACCCACACTTCTGCACCCCACCCCCATAGAGCCAGGAGAATGATTTCCCTTGATGTCTTTTCTGCCCCATTCCCGAGGTGTCAGTGAGCCGCTCAGCCATAGGAGCAAGCCATCCCTGAAGTAGGGGCTGCAGCCAGAGCCTCTCTTGCCTGCCCAAATGGGCTTCGTCGCAGTTTCCCTTTCTTCTGGGGACAGACTCTGCTCTAGGGAAGTGGGCAAGAGGAACAGGACTCTCCTTTCTCCCCAAAGGCCACAGCAACGAGGCTTGCAGTGGGGAGATAGATAGCAGTAAGCATGCATTTTGGAGGCCAGGCTGCTTCCAGACAGCTGGGCCTCTGCCTACCACCGGAGTCTGGAGGGAGGGAACCTTGGAGAAGGAATGCAGGAACTGTTCAGAGAAAGGCAGGGAGGGAATGCCAGATAAGCCAGCCTTGCCTCCTCTCGTCCCAATAAGAATGCCATCAAGTTGAGGTGTGCTTGCGAGGCGTTCTGCCCCAGGACTTAGCATCTTTTCCCCTTGCAGGCATGGGCGGAAACCAGCCCAATCCAATGCATGTGAACTCTGTGGGGCCGGGCCCCGTGCCGAGCCCAATGGGCCTGAACCTCGCTGGACAGCAACTCCTCTCCCAGGAAGTGACAGCCCCCCCGATGTCTTCACCCAGCCCCCTGGGGACCGGCCTCCCCATGCACAGCGGCGGTCCTGTGCAGAACCCGATGATGCCCCCCGGCCCCCCAGACTCCCTGGGCCAGCCCTGCGGCCCTTCTGGCCAGCTGGTGTTCGCACCACGTCTGCAGCAGCCCCCCGCCAATGGGGGCGGCATTCCAATGGCCCCAGGAGGGGCGGCCGGACCCGGATTGCAGCAGCCACCTCCCCCACAGCAACAGCACTATCCCCCTGGGCTGGGAGTCTCTCCAGAGGAGCTGCCCCCCCAGCAGGCGCCCTCTCAGCAGCGCCTGGCAGGGCGGCTGCCGGAGCCGTACCCATCTGTGCTTCCCGGGGTGGCGTCTGTGCTGAGCGATCCAGATCTGAGCGACGTGATCCGGCCCACCCCAACGGGCATTCCCGAGTTCGACCTCTCCCGCATCATCCCTTCGGAGAAGCCCAGCAGCACTCTGCAGTACTTCCCCAAGGGGGAGGGCCAGGGGGTCAAGGCCCTGCCCCCCTCCAACCTGCACCTGGCAAACTTGCAGAACATGATGGCGGAACAGGGCCCGGCCCGGCCCGGCCCACAAGTGATGCCGCGCGGAATGGCCCTGTGCCACCCCGGACAGATGGCCATGCTGGGCCGGACAGGCCTGCCCCCCCAGCAGAGCCTGGTGGGCAACAGCCTGCCCCAGGGGCTGGTGCTGCCGCAGCAGAGCCTCCTGGCCCAGCAGAACTTCCTGCTCATGCAGGCCAAGCAGCGCAGCATTTCTGTCTCCGGGGAGATGTACGGGCAGCCGGCGGGGCACCTGCTCTCCCCCCAGGGTTCGCTTATGGGCCCCCCGTCCCAGCAGAACCTCATGGTCTCCATGCGCCAGCGCAGCGTTTCCCTGGACGGCCAGATGAGCTACGGCCCCGGAGCCGGTGGCATGGCCAACTTGCCCTTCTAGGAATGCTCTGCCTTCTCTGCTTTGCCTCTGAAAGGAGAAATTGGGAGGTGTCAATGGGTCTGGGGGAGCAGCCGCCGGCCCAGCCTTCTCTGGGTCAGAGTAGACAGAGGAAAAGGCGGAAGCCCTCAAGCGGTTGCCCTGGCGCCAGATGGAAGTCCCACCCAGCAGCTGCCTGCAACAGAGTGGAGTCCGTGCGCAAGCTGCTCCAGGGCTGGACACTTCAGGCTGGTGCTGGAAGAGGGCCTGGGGGAGCGTTTGCACCCCCGCCCCCACTTAACTCTCCTTGCAGGTCGTTGGCCCCAAAGAAACGCCACGGGAGTGGATTGGCGCTTTCCCCCGTGCTGTGGATGGATTGTGGGCAGGAAAAGGGCGGGGGCTTCCCGGACTGTTGGGCACTGTCCCTTCGGGGGCCTCCTGTGTTCACTTGTTTTCCCACGGGGGGGGGGGCAGTCTGGGTGAGTCCACCCCAGCTCTTCCCGTTGCTTCCAAGCCACCTCACGCTTTCTGCCCGGCCCCTTGCTGGAGAATAGCCATCAGACGGCTCCTCGGCCCAATTCCACTTCCAGGCTTGTCGTGGAATAATACCCGGAGGGGGAGGAGGTTTGGGGATCAAAGGTCAAAATAGTCCCCCATCAAAAGAAAGGTTGCTTTCATTTGGCAGCAGTTGCCCACGATGAACAAAGAGAAGCGAAAAGCAAGCGGTCGCCCTCTAGCAATGCCAGCGAGAGACGGGCGCAAGAGGGAAGGCCCCGTAGCCTCAGTTGGTGAAGGGCTCACCTGCCCCTCGTGTGTGTTGGGGGGGGGGGACAGTTCACATCCTGCCCTCTAACTTTGTCTAGGACAAGGCAGTGCATGGAGCAAGTCAGGGAGGCCCTTCCTCTCTGCCTGCCCAGGGTTTGAGGAGCATCCTGGGTTTTGGCCAGGCCGGGCTCAGGGTGGGGGGCTGAGTTTCGCAGGCCCCCCGGCAGATGCATCCGGCACTGCCAGCTGGGGCGCCTCTGCACTTTTAAACTCGGCTTCTGCCTGAGACCTCCCCACCCCCAGCTTTGGTAGTGAAGCTCGGAAGGGGGGGGTTTGAGGGGGCTACAGAAAGTGTGCTGGGGCGATCAGACAACAGAATTGGTAGCCCCGAGAAGCCAGGGGGAAAGGCTGGTTTTCCGGGGTCTCTCGGGCCATTTATCGCAGCAAAGGCCTGGCTAGGAGTTTCTCCACAACAGCGCCTCCCCCCACACCCAACACCGCAGAAGGTGCTTCCAGTGACCCATCGTCATGTTCATCCCCGCTCGGAGCATTCATGGGCTCGCCCCCCCCCGCCCCCCAGCTCTGCCTTGTGCTGTGAATGTGGTCCTGTCTCGTGTCTCCTGCCTCCCTTCCTGTTTCCCTCCCCAGCTTGAGTCGCCTCTACTGAACGCCTCCCCCCCCCCCACTTCCTCTGCCATCAGTCAGGATGAGGCCAAGGGAGGAGGTGCCATCAGGGTGATCCAGAGCCCCTGCGGCTGACCGGAGGGGGGGGCGGGGGGTGCACTGGATGCTCCATGCCGTCTCCTGCCAGCCATGCATTTTGTACCAGTCTATAAATAAATATATATAAATAAATATAAATATATAAATACAATATGTGAAGACATCTTACCAGTTTTTATTTTGAAATGATTTCTAGGCTTGTTTTGGGGTATCTGTGCTGCCTGTAACGTATTGATTGACCTGTTTTATAGGTGCCTTTTTATTAAAAAAAATCAAAATTTCTGCCAGGAGCTTTCTATGGTATCTTTATCTCTACCGGTGCGGGGATTGGCACTGGCCAACTGGGTGGAAGCCTCATCATCCCCGAGATTGGAGAGGGCCCTCCCATCATGACTGGCGGGGGCGGGGGGAGGTTCTTTCCCAGGTTGCCGGAGGCATCCCATCCTCGCCTTCCCAGCTCTTTTAAGTAGTTCTGTAAATTGAAATGTTTTCTTGGGTGCTGTGTCGGTGGAGGGTCGTTTCATATGTTAATGTTTTCAGTTTTAAAAAGCTCACCAGAGAATATTTGTAATTCAGGGTTGAAATGAGGGGCCCTTGGTGATGTCTGCGCTGGGTTCTTTCCTTGCAGACGTTTCAGGTGGCCCTGAAAAGCCAATGGGCACACCTGATACCCCCAGGCTCTGTCCCCTTCATAACCCTATGCTGGAGGTTGGGGGGAGTGCTGCACCAGCTGCAGGCTGAGCAAAATCAGCTGCTTCCTCCGCCGGGCGTCCACTTGCCAGAAGAAAAAGGCCTTCTCCTCAGGGGTGGGGAAGCTGTGTAACCCCTGTGCTGGGATCCTGTCTGCTGCCTTCCGGCTGGGGGTCACTTGGTGGGAAGGCGTTCCCCTCCCACCCTGTGACTCAAGGCAGAATTGCAGAGGGGACACAATGCCAGGCCCAGAGCAGCCATTCTTGGTCCTGTTGTGCACACAGCGAGTCCCACGTGGGGATGGGGGGAAGGAAGGAGGGAAGGCCCGGAGGCTGGTCAGATGGAGAGGGGCAGCCGGCTCATCTGCGAGCAGAACGAAGGAGCCTCTGCAGGCTTCTGGCCCAACCCTGCAAGATGGACCAAGATTGACGCGCCTTGGGTTGCTAGGAGGCCAGGAAGCGGACCCAGCAGCCCCTCCCCCAGCATACCTTTCCCAAGGGGGTGGGGCTGGCGGGGATCCCAGTCTTCCACCTGGGTGTGACCTCCAAGAGTTCACAGCAACCCTGGACCTGACTCGGATCCCACGCTGGGGGCCCCCACCGGCCTCTATGTTGCTGTCAGGACAATGGTGACTTCATTTGGGGGGGGGGCTACTCTTGCCACCTCCCTCCCCCCAGCTGTGCTGCTTGCTGAGCCCCCTTTCTTGGGCCAACTGCAGAAGAAGGGCGGAAGGCTCACAATGTCTTTATTTCAAGCAAGGGAAAGCACAAGGAAGTTTTACAATCTATTTCATGCATTCTCCACAGGAAATATTTACAGCAAAAATACAAAATTACTGGGAATTTTGTTAAACAAGCCTGGGGATTTTAGAGGTTGGTAAAAACTGCCGTGATCATGGCAAAGCCAAACCTGTGATGGTGCCCCTCTGGGGGGAGCACTCGGGGAGACCACAGCTGCAAAGGAGGGGGAGGTTCTAAAGAGGGCAGCTGCAGGCTTGGGTGACGGGACAGAGGCCATAGCAGGTTTGATGAGACATAGGCGGCTTGATTTCCTTCGGGGAATGGAGGGGATCCTCGCCTGCACATACCGGAGATAGGCAAGCTGCTAATTGGAAAGCCTGCCCAAAACAGATCCTGCCTGGGGCAGACGAAAGCGAAAAACAGCCGACGGCAAGGGCCTGTGCCAGGGCCTGGGCTGTGGGATTCCCCACTCAACTCCAAGACACCTGGGTTGATTGTGACATCAGCACGGACCATGGCAAGGGTCTCCAGGGGTGAGTCCTGCCCTTGGACACTGAGAGGCCAAAGAGGCTGCCCCACTCCTCTGGACACTCCTTCTGGTTGCTGAAGAAGGACTTTGCTGAAGACCGGAAAGCCCAAATCAGGCCCTGGAGCTGGATCTTCCCTCTCCTTTGTAGTTGCATTCGGTGGGGAGGGGGGGAAGCCTGGGATCCCAATACGCGACATGCTCTGTTGGGAGGCAATGAGGACACAGCCCTGCTCTCGAGTAAACCTGATCTGTGTGTGAGCTCCGCACTCGAAACCAGGACAATCGCAGGCTGGGGGTAGCAGTCGAGCCATTCGGAGCTGCCTGGAAAACGCATGGAAGCGATCAGAGAACGAATGTGAGTGAGGCTTAGCCTCTGTTTTGGGCCCAAGTCAGGTCCGAGCCTTCCTCTTGGTCGTTTGGATCCTTTTGAGAAGTGAACTGATCTGGCGGACCGGAAGGCGTGGCATTTCCAGAGTAGGAGGAGGCCCCGTGCCGAACACTGGAGATGTTGGTCTCCATGCTACTCTCAATTCTGCAGGTGCCCAGAATCTCCTGCAGGGCCCCCTGGCTCAGACAGCCCACATCATGCAGGATTCGACAGAAGTCATGGCGGAACCGGATGCCCACAAAGGCGTAGAGGATGGGATTCAGGCAGCAGTGGCTGTAGGCAAGCACCTCGCTCACAACAATGGCCCTGCTCAGCCCCTGGTCAGCCGTGCAGGACTTCCCCGTGACCTCCAGCTTGGCGAGGGTGTCCCAGAAAATGACCACATTGTAAGGGGTCCAGCAGAGCAGGAAGACACTTGTGACCGCAATGGCCATCTTCACGGCCTTTTGCCGCTGCAGCCGCTGGGACTGGCAGAGGAGTCTCACGATGGCTGTGTAGCAATAGCACATGACCCCTAAGGGCAGGAAGAAGCCCACCAGGTGGTAGAGGAAGCGCTTGGCCAGCCAGGAGTTGATGCCATGCGTGCCATACTCCCTGAAGTGGCAGATGCTCAGGTTGTGGCTTTGGACCCAGACCTCCGCGAACAGCAAGTCGGGCATGGCCAGCAGAAAGGAGAGCAGCCAGATGCCCAGGCAGGTCAGGTGGATAGAGAGGCCACGCTGCTTCTGGAAGGTCTGCAGGGCGCAGACCACGGCCAGGTAGCGGTCCACGCTGATGCAGCCAAGCAGCAGGCTGCTGCTGTAGAAGCTCATCCGGTTGGCAGCACTCAGCAGCTTGCAGAGGAAGAGGCCGAAGACCCAGCCCGCCAGGCCTTCCACCACGCCAAAGGGGAAGGTCAGCAGCAGCAGCAGGTTGGCCAGGGCGAAGTGGAGAAGGAAGAGCTCCGTGGAAGTGCGGGAGCGCCTGTAGCACCACAGGATGATCACCACCAGAAGGTTGCCCAGGCCACCTAGCAGGAAGATGAGCAGGTGGACAAAGGGCACCAGGACACCATGGAAAGGCTGCCTGGGGCTGTCTTCCGCCTGAGGACACAGGTAATCGTCGTAGGAGTAGTTCCCTTCACTGTCGGTGAGATTGTAGTCGAAGGTCTGGGAAGAGAGCAACAGGGAAAGGAGATTTATGGGCAGGGGCTTCTGTGTGCTGTCCCTTACAGACACACACACACCATTTCCCCCCCCCCATCTTTGCCTCCTCCAATGGTGGGGACAATCATGCTACAGGCACTGGACAAACAGGGGGGATCAAGAAACACCTGCCAATTGAAATCTGGGTGGCCCCAGGTTGCTTCTAGAGGCACCTTTCGCTCTTGTCCCTCAGGAGACTTAAAAGCAGCTTCTGCGTGTCTGAAGCAGACAATAAGCCAGTGACCTCAGTCCAGCCTCAGGTACTGCAATTGTCTTCATGCTGACCTAGCGGTGGAGCAGGAGAGGGAGGTCCGGTCCTCAGAGATGAATCAGCACAATGGGCGCTGCCCCCAAGTGCCCTGGCCCCCCAAGGGACCCTGTGCTAAACAACCAACAAGAGGGCAACGGGCATCAACCCCCGCTGACTGCAGGAGCAAACAGATGGAGGCTTTCCTCAGTGGAAGGACCCACCGCTGGCTGGCAGGTAAACCATCCAAGGTTCTTCCTCTCTTGGAGAGAAGTGGATTCAAGGGTTTTTTTTCCTGAAGGGGGAAAAATTCCCTCAACTGATCACCTTGTGCTGTAATATTTTGGATTTTCTCCTCTCTTTTTGAAGAGGGAAGGGGTCATTTTCACAAATCAGTTAAACTTTAACTTCTGGTCAACTTCACAAGCCCAATTTCATTTTTCAAACTTAGCCCTTGTCAGGCCTTTGAAGGAGTTTTTAATAGTGTTCAAAGCTGCTGTTTCAAAAGGTGAAGCAGATGTTGAAATTGAAGAGGGGGGGGGTGTGTTCATTGCATTCTTTCCTTAAAGTTGTGCAGTTTCAATTGTTTAATTAAGTTTAAATTTAAAAATGGAGTTGCAAGCCCAGAAGGCAATTGCAATCTTAGAACTGAACCCTACCTACACTTCTGCTCCAAAGTTAGACCTGTACAGGGCCCAGCTGTATGCAGTGGAGAGAGAGGAGCACGAACTGGAAATGCAAGCCAGGCAGAAAGCAAGTATGGGCGGGGGGGAGGGTATCCTTTTCACTCCTCACATGCTGACAGCCCCGCACCCTTTTCCTCCTTCCATTTTTTTTTTTGGGGGGGGGGGCACACAGCAATGCAGATACATTGACTATACATTAATCCCAAAATAGTTGAGATCCTCTATAAAATCTCAGATTAATCCAAACTCAGGTCAATTTTCAAAGTAGTTTCAATTAACAACTTTATCCAAAGTTTGCAAAGAGAAGCCATCTCTTTTGACCGGGTGAACATGAGAACTCCTCGGCCAGAAGATGAACTGGCCTTGAAAAACAGGCCAGGCGGCTCTTCCCCAAACACCCGTCAAGGTGCCCAACCCTGCAGAGCTGCTGCTTTGAGGTGTGCCCGGCCAGTTTGGTTGCAGCAGGGTGGGGGCCCCCATCAGCCCTGGGTGAGGGGACAGAGGAAGAGGAAAAAAGGGAAGTCGGCTCTTCTCTTCTCTCCTGGGGGACTCCCGGTTCAGGTGACTGGCCCCAGCGGAAATCACACAGGCCCTGCAGATGGCTGCTTCTGCTAGTGCCAAAGCCCATCATTCTGATGCGAGGGGCTCCGATCCGTGTGTTCCCTTGACCTCTCCACTTTAAGGGGTCCTCCAGGCTTCTTCCAACCATGCCCCCCCCCCATTGCATTCACGGAGGAGTCCAGCTCCTCCCCCTTCTCTCTGTGTGAGTGCTTTTGAAAATCAGCCAGTAAAAAAGGAGGGGAAAGCAGTCACTTCCTTCTGAACATGCCCCCTTGGGGTTTTTTGTAACAGGCCCCCAGGGGCCGATTCCAGCTCAGAAGACAAGGGGCTCAAAAACAGGAAGACCAGGCCGAGGAGCTGCAGAGGAGAAGCTGCAGCTCTCTCCTGGCCCCGTTCGGCCTGTGGCTGGCATCTGGCTGCCTTAGCACTTGCACCCAACCTTCCCCCAGATGAACAGGGACACCCCTGCAGGTGCTGAGCATTTGGCGGCAGCAAGGGGCTTCCAGGAAGCCATCAACCCCCTCTCCCCAGGGGTAAAGGACTGGAGGAGGTGAAAGCACCCAGCAGGGCCAGGTGGTCGGTCTCCTGCCCAAATGATAAAAGCCCAAATCCTGGCTACACACCTCGCAGCAGAGACACAATCTCCCTCCCGGTAGAATTCAGCCCAGGGGCAAACAGTTAGCACTCCTGCGCCACCCTCCGGAGGGATTCCCCATCCTTCAGGCCAGCAGAAGTCCCAAGCGCCTTCTCTGGTCTGAGGCCCCTGTCCATCGGGCCGCCTCTGCCCTGTTCAGCGAGCAGCCCAGGTCTTTGTCAGAGCTGCCGGCCACACTCACCCAGTTCATGACGTTCTCCAGGGTGACCCTAAACTCAGCCATGACTTAGGAAGCAACACACAGGGGTGCCCAGCCCGTTGCCGATTCAGCAGAAAAATGATCAGGGGAGGGGGGAGGGCAAACAAGAGACAGAGCCTCCTGATTTGCAAGCCAAATTAAGTTTCAAGATTATTACTACATAAAACCACTTACGAAGTTTCCATCTTCCGCTAGAGTGGAAGGTGACTCAACCCAACTCAATCACGTTTGTGATGCGCACACCAGAGAGACGTAGATATTCAGGTCTTGGTCTTGTTTCCACCATTACTTACCCTGCCCCTCTTGTTTTTATCAGACTGGGCAAAGATCACTTCCAGGATGGAGCTTTGTTAACGTTAGGCTTACGAACTTACATAACGGGAACGACGTTCCTAGGAAACGGGTGATTCCTGCATTGGAGCTTTGTTCCTAACTGGGAACAAAGTTTAGCTGGTCTCCTTATTTCCAGCGTGTCGCTGTCGCTGGGCTGTTATGAAAAGAGCCACGCGGCTAAAACGACTGTTTTCACGGTCCCTAAAGGGTTCCGCTTCCAGAACTTCTAGCCCAGCCAGCCCCTTCTCCCGGGGCACCGGCAGTCTCCCCGTGTCCCCGATCAAAGCCCCGCGGGCTTCCGAGGGAGCCCCGAGCAGCCCGGACTCGCCCCCTCCCCGGGCCGGGGGCGCTTTGAGGGGACAGCTGGCACGGAGAAAGCCTCCCCCGCCCGGCTCGGCCGGCACTGGACAGGCGGGCCCGGGGACGCACCCGGGCAGCGGCGAAAGGGCGCCGGGACGGGAGCAGAGCCGCCCCCCTGAGCCGAGGGAGCCGCGCCGCGCCGCGCCGGGCGGGGTCGGGAGGGAGGGACGCCCCCGGAGGAGTGGGGGCAAGCGACGGCTCTTAGGCGCCTGCGCGGCCGGGCGGTGGGTGTGGCTCGAGGGAGAGGAGGGGAGGAGGAAGGGGGCGCGCGCGCCAGGACGGAAGGAAGGAGGAAGGGAAGGGCCGCCATCTTGTTGTCGCGTCGCCGCCGCCGCCGCCATAGTCCGAGCGGAGCCACGGCCGACGGGCTGCGAGACGGGCCGAGCCGGAGTGGGAAGCGAGCGCGGCCGCCAGGCGGGCAGGTAAGCGGGAGGGCGGCGCTCGTGTGGCTGGGCCGGGCCGCCGCCGGTAGAGAGCGGCGCTGCGGACCCGGCCTCCGCGGCGGCCGGGCCTTGCCGGCGCGGCGAGGGCCGGGACCGAGGTCCTCTCTGCCCATCCGGCTGAGGCTCCACGGGGCCGGGAGCGCCCCGCCTTTGCGCCGCTCGACTCCGGGGCGAGGCCTCCCGCGAGGCCTCCTGGCGGCCTGGCCCGCCTCCGGACGCTCGGCCCGGGTTGCCGCCACCGCCGGCCGGGCCTGAGACAAAGGCGGGGAAGGGGGGCCGTTTCAACCAGAGGCCTTGAGCCCGGGCTGGGAGGCTGGCTGAATCCGGGCCTCGGGCACTCGGCCCCGGTTTGGCGGGGAGCGGGGCGGCTTTGAGGCGTATCTTGGCGGGGAAGCTTTGCCAAACTCCGTCCATTGAATGGCGCAGGAGAAAAGCTGCGCTCCGTTGAGGGGCGTCTGGCACACGGTATGTTTCCTGCCCCCAGCCGGGCCATCTGCCGCCCCCAGGAGGAGCCTGTAATGCCCGGAAGGCCGCCCTTTGGAGGGGAGCGGGGTCCGGGCCTGGGGTCTCCGGCCTTCGAGGTTACTTGCGTCCCCCAAGCTTACTTGGAAGTGGATGCAGCAAGCAACTGCAGGTACTAACGGCTTTGTCTGTCCTATTTTCAGATTGAAGTGAACAGATTGGACGGAACTCAAGTGTGTTAGAAGACTTTTTAAAAAGTTGTTCCACAGTGCATCAGCGCAAGTGACTGGTTTCTCTTGAGTGACTTTACAGGTGCTTGCCTGTGTTGCAATAAGAGACTCATATATTGAGCAGGACCTAATTTATCTCTTCATCTTGGAGAGTCTAATAAACTATTACACTTTCCGTACTCACAACTGTTTGGAAGTTGAAAGACGTTTAAAAGGCAAACATGAGTACGGCCAGAACAGAGAACCCTGTTATAATGGGTCTCTCCAGTCAAAATGGACAGCTGAGGGGCCCAGTAAAACCTGGTGGTGGTCCAGGAAGCGGGGGGACACAGGCTCAGCAACAGATAAACCAGCTGAAACATCCCAACACGATCAACAATGGCACTCAGCAGCAAGCACAGAGCATGGCCTCCACTATCAAGTGAGTACTTGTCTAGAGCGTCGGCAGCCATCTTGTCAGACACCCAGAATGTCCTCAAGAGTTTTGACTTCTGGATGGAGTGTGAGCGTTTGCTTTCTTGTACCCCTTTTACCAACTACAGCAATATTTGATGTTATCCCTGAATTGTATTTGTCTCACATTTGTCATATTTTACTTATTCATCCTTTGCTTCCTATTGTTGCTACATGGTGCTGTCAGTTGCATAGGATAACTATTTTTTTTTAAAAAAATGCAGCCTTCCCGCAACCTACAGAGTTTAATTTAGCATGGGATGAAGCAAAGGGTAAAGACATCCAGCTGTTAGGAGACCCTAAAGAAAGGCTGCCTGCTGAGCAACCTGGAGGGTTCCTACCTCTGCTGGATTTTCACGAGTGGGAACCTCCACAACTGCAGACACCCCCTCCCCCCACTGCAATACAGGTCCTAGATACCCCTCTCAACTGGATGCCCAGTACAGATTTTTTTTCAGCTCCACCCAGGTGAATGGAGAAGCACATTTACTTATTAAATTTATATGCCACCATTTTTACTATTGAAAGAACTTTGGGCAGCGTAGGAAGGAACCAGCACCTTGGATTCAACTCAACACTAAGCCTTTAGGCTATCACTAGAACTGCTTTATTTTTATCAAGACTGATATTGAGTATCCTTGGCTAAAAGAAGGGGTCAGATTGTTTCCTGCATTAGGGATCGATTAAAGCAGAGAATCAACGCATAGACAATCCTGTATATTTGGGTGGTTCCCTTACTAATAGAAAGTTTATCGAGCACCATTGTATCAATGGAAATGGAAGTGGTGAATAATGTAATTACTTCAGAAGACTTCCAAAGAGTTACCCAGCCTAAAACAGGTAATGTTTGGGTTATATTGGTGTGAGCAACTGGCATATCTTTTCAGGAGGAAATGGAATTGATTCTTTTTAACAGGACATTTCTTTGCAGCAGTTTGCCTTAAACCTGTGATCTCTGCTCATTTAAACCAAACATCCAACCTGTCTGGCTTGATGGAAGAATACGGTGGGTGGGATGGTCTGTTGTTTCACAAAGAACAAAATGGGGAGCCTGGGACTTCCCAGGGAAAATAACCGTCTTCCAGCTTAGAGTAACTGCTCTGCAGGTAGTGGCAGGCAGTGTAGAACAGTGCCTTCTGCTGCAGCTCTAGGTAATCAGTTCTAGAGAGGTCTGGAAGCATCACCAGGGTCTCCTCATATGCATCCTGGCGCGTCAACACTGCTTATATTCAAGACCACAGGTCTTCAGCCCTGGCACACTGGAGTGCCCATGGCTTGCTCAGCATTTGGAAAGCAACTTCAATTATGGTCTGTTGCATTTTTCACAGTTGAAAATGATTAGTTTCTTCTGGGCTTTTAACACACTGTGGTGTAGTGGCTAAGGTCCTGGAGAGCACTGGTACAAATATACTTTGAACAGTGGAAGCTGTTGGTTTTAGTCCAGCCATATGTTATCAATCCTGCATATCTTATTAAAACGAAGGCTGCTGTTTGGAGATATGGAGAAAAAGATACATAATTGTGACTAAACTTAAAAGTTATTCAGTAGTATATGACATGTTCAGATCCTCTCCACATTCTCCAGTGCTTGCTTAATGCTGTGTTAACACTTGATTACACTGACTTAAGATGTCCTTTGCTCCCTATGTCATGAACTTTGTATGTCAGATTCTAGCTGGATTGAAAAGGCTGTTATTTTTGTATTTTTTCGCCCTGAGGGTGATTGTATCATACGTGATGTAGAGATGTGGCTAGACCAAAATCAGGTCCGGTAGTTAATAGTTTTCTCACTTCAGACCTGGCGATGACTGGAAGAAGACTTTAAAGCTCCCTCCGAAAGACCTGAGAATCAAAACGTCGGTAAGGGCTTTCTAAAATTTTAAACATGGGAAAGGAAGTGGTGTTGATGTTTGGCAGCAGATGTTCCTTTCATTGAAGTGTAAGGTTTCAAGCTGATTAAATCACATTTACAGAATTCACACTGAGATAGGTTGCCCACTGTGCTGATTGCTATCTCTGAAATTACACCATCTCAAAATGTCTGTTGCAAGCGATGGCTGCCTGCTGTAGATGATGCAGCTAGCTACAAATAACCATCTTAAACTAACTGGTGAAACTAAAAAGCATACATATTTCCCTCCTCCTCCCTGGCACATCCCAGTTCTGAATAAAATGCAGCAGCGTGGGCATAGACTGCAACTTGCCTTCAATTTAATGCTACCCCACCCCCTACCATCATTTACACACACACCCCCACATACGTTCTTGTCAAGTATACATATCTCTTAGATCTTAACACCAAAGCCTTGGCCAGCCCAGTTTTTCTGCTTCCCACTCCCTTTGCTTTCTAGAATTTCTTCAGCCCCTGGGGGAGAGTTAACCCACATCAGAGCACCCACCCTGCTGCTGGGCCTAGCCTCAGAATGCCCTTTGCGTTGAGATTGACATCACATGAATTAATGATTCTGCTTTGCTTCTCCAGGATGTGACGTCAACAAAAGGAAATGAGTTTGAAGATTATTGTCTGAAGCGGGAGTTGCTGATGGGAATTTTTGAAATGGGCTGGGAAAAGCCATCTCCTATTCAGGTTAGTCACCTATAGCGTAAGTTGAGTTAAGTTTAGTAAATTATGATAAGATGCTTATTAATGAATGGAAATTTTATCTTTTATCAATAATGAGGGAAATATTAGGCTTTGGATTTCCATGCACACACGTCGTGTGCTATCAGTTTCTGCTGAAGCTCTGCCTGTATTGTTTTGTTTGAACAGTTCACGCCTGGAAGGCTGATGAACGCAGCGGAGAAAGGAGCGCTAGGGTATCTTCCTTCACCTTCTCTCTCATGCTACTGCTCTCCATAGCCTCTTGCCATTCAAATCCTTCCTTTCCAGGAAAAGAGCACTTTTCTCTCTGCATAAGATGACAGAATCCATGGTTTCCTCTCAGCAAAAGCCATCCCAGTTGAAGGACTCGCTCTTGTGCATATGGAAATGGCCTTTTCGTGTGAGATGGAGAGCACAGGGTCCCTGGAATAAAGGGCTGAGATTTCTTACTACTTCATTGGATCTAGCTTTTGTTTCTTCTAGTGGTAGATGGAATTAGAACAAAACAATTCATGTTCCAGTAGGCTTCTTTAGGATACTGATTTTTTGGACGTTATTGTTACCCAAGCAGAAATACTCCTGTCTTCCAAACCCAACCTTTTCAGTCTAGAGAGGCAGATGGGAAAAACTACATATAGACGTTTATCATGCAGGCTACAGACCATCTAGAAGACATCACAAGTCCATATTTTCTTCCTGCTTTTCAACAGATGCATGCCTACTTAGTTAAGGCCCCAGAGCCCTTATTGACTTGGGAGGAAGCTGGTGATCATCTGTCATGGCCAGTTCCTTGCCAGGTGACTGCCAGGTGTAATTCAGTTGTGTAGGGTGATGATTTGACTATGTATCGGCACTTGGTCATCCTCTCTTTCAGCTGGGAATGAGAACATAGTTGCAAGCAGTTAACCTTCCTGCCTTTTCATCTAAAGCAGGGGTGTCAAACTGGCCGGATGCCCGTGGATCAGACGCGTCACGCACAGGCTACGCCTAGCCCAGCTCTGCAAATGCAAAAAATGTGATACGTCACGTCACGTGACGTGCTTGAGCTTGATACCCGTGATCTAAAGTGTGGCCCTTTTCCCCTTTTGTTTTTACTCTTTATGTTTATATCTTCTAACGGCTGTTTCATATTTTTTTGCTTATATCTCATTCAAAATCTTACCTTTTCTTCCCTTTTCTCGTGCTTCTTTTCAGGAGGAGAGCATTCCTATTGCTTTGTCTGGAAGGGACATCTTAGCCAGAGCTAAGAACGGAACCGGCAAGAGCGGTGCCTACCTCATTCCATTACTTGAAAGGCTTGACTTAAAGAAGGACAATATACAAGGTCAGTGGAAGACGGCAAGCCACACTGACTCCAGTTGCAAGGGTCTTCATCGTCATCAGGGACCCTGTTAGATTGCTAGCTATGTAACGGCTTCACTTTCGTGAAAGAAAGAAAGAAAGAAAAAAGTACAGAAAGTTTTGGAAAAGGGCTTAACTGGAATTGGTAAGGCCCCTGGGATCACTGTTACATATTAACTGGAAGGGCTTGAAGGATTCCACAGTGAAGCAACTACTGCTGCTACTAACAGTGATGTCTTTGTTTGATGTAGATGGAAGAGAGAGTCTGCTGTGCCCCCATTCAGCATTCCCTCCCCTCAGTCCATTGAGAGCACCCTTACTTTACCACATTGTTTGCTCCACTGAATCAGTCTATCCCAAACCAGCATTCAGTTAACCACATATCTGATAAAGCATGACATGGGACGGGGTAGTGGGGCCCTCCCGTTTGTGCTACCTTTGAACAGGGGCATCTGGTGAGAAGTATCTTTAAAGGTCTCCAAGCCCAGGAACAAAACACTATTTTGGGGTGATTTCCAGGAATTCATCTTGCACATCCTCCTTTTTGCCTAATGCTTTTTGTTTTAGTCAGAGAAAGTCTGAGAAAATCAGACAGATTGTTTGCAGAGTTTGTTTTTGTGGGCTTTTTTGTTGTTGTTCTAGATGACGCCTGTCAAACTGGCAGCCCACAGGCCGAATACATCACACACAGGCCACACCCAGCCCGGCTCCCCAAAAGCAAAAAACATTGCGATACATCACGTGACACGATCGAGTTTGACACCCGTGTTCTAGATGCCTTTATATTCTGATTATTTAGAAAAGCAAATTGCTATATTTTTTTTGTTAATAGGATCAGATTTTTCTGGTTAAAAGCAGTCGATAACCTATGTTTTCGTTAGTAATTGTGGAGTCATTAACATTTCTTGCCATATTAATATTGAAGAAAATATTCTAAATAATTTCAGAAGAGAGAGTTCTTACACAAAGCTAACCTTCTGATTTGAGATTGGGAAAGAATGCTTTGGTTTTCCTTGGCTTACCCATGAGCACTTTGTTCTTGGGGGTGGGGAGGTATGAAAATGGGAGTTGTAACACTCGAGTTCCTTAACAGTGAATAATTTTAAGAGTAGATGTAAGACGTAAATATGGAGGGTAAATAATTTTAGGTCTTTTTGATCAAAGTCATTGAAAGTACAGTAGGACAGAGGTGCAGCAGGCAGGGATAGATCACGCTAGAAGGACTTGGACTTTTCAAGTAAATATTCTGTATTCCCAGATCCTACTAATTCATTTTTAATATTCCTGATGTTCAAAGCATGAAAAGGTAGTCATTACTAAACTCCTGGACAGACTTGGGGTATCAGCATTTGCTCTTCCAAAGCTCTGGTTGGGAGAGCTTCACTGCAATTTTCTCAGTTTTAGAGCGTTAGACGAACACTCCACATGCTGCATTGTATAGTGAGTTGGGGAGAAATGTGACTTGGAAGGTGCTGCTTCTGCATTACGATGAACCTTTGAAAAGCGGATAAAACATTGGAATGGTTCATCTTCCATTAGCTTTAGACCAGGGGTGTCAAACTCGCAGCATCACATTGTCATCACCTGACGTAATGCGGCTTTTTTCCCCTTCGCTAAAATGAGGGTGGGCGTTGACAGCGTGTGACACATCTGGCTTGCAAGCCACTCGTTTAACACCCCTGCTTCAGACAAACTGGATTCAGTCAGATCCAGGCCACTTGCCTATTTGGTCTCCATTAAAAGTCTTTGTAAGCTAGAAAGGACGCTTAGATTTCTGAACATCTTAATGTTTAGCCCTCACCGGACGTACGTTAGCATAAAAATCCTCTGGGATCATGGAAGAAGAATGTCTCGAATTATCTCTTGCTTGACAGCAATGGTGATTGTTCCCACAAGAGAACTTGCCCTGCAAGTCAGTCAGATCTGTATCCAGGTCAGCAAACACATGGGAGGGGCGAAAGTGATGGCAACCACAGGAGGAACCAATCTGCGGGATGATATAATGAGGCTGGATGATACAGGTAGGAAGTCCTTTGACAAGAATGGGGTATCTCTCCCCCCCCCCTTTTCTTTTTAACTCCGCGCTCTTCACCGGAGGCGCCTTGCGCTCTAATTCCCCGCCGCCTTTTATTCCCACGGAGCCCGGTCTGCTCCGCACTTCCCTTTGGTCTCGGCCGCCCTCGCGGACGCTCTGCGCAGGGCCTTCCGCCCGTCCTCGCTTTGGGGCGGTTGTGCTCCGTTTACCCGCACTGCTCCCCCCACCCCCGGCCTTCTGGACGCCCCGACACTTCACCGAGCGCCTCCCTCCGCGCGCGTCTGCGGCCGCCGCCACCACTTTCCTTTCCATCTCGAGACACTCCGGCCGCCTCTTTCCAAATGTCTGTCGATGCATCTTACTGCACACCTGTGGCATCGAAACAGGCCGTGGTCCGTGCGACTTCCCACGCTCGGACCCCCGCCCGCCCTTCTCAGCTGGCGTGACAAGGACTCGGAGGGCGGGCCGGCCCTGCACCTCTCTCCAGGTGTCCGCGGGGGAGCCTCGCATCGCAGCAGCCCCAGGCGCCGTCTGGTGACGGTCACGTGGCCCTCCGACCCATTCCCACCGTTGACTTCCCAGAATTGGGGGGGGGGGAGGTGCGCGAGCGCGCGTAGCTCTTCCTCCTGTTGCCGACCGGCTGAGTCTTTGGCTTTGTGCAAATTAGAGCTGACGGTGCCTAGAACCCAACTTTCATCTGATGGGCCCAGTCAAATTACGCCCTTCTGGGGAATAAGCCAGAGCTCCTTTCACTACATCCTGCTCCTCAGAGCACATCTGGGCACAGCTGCCCAGCTATTCAGCACTGGAGGCCCTTGTCAAGCCTTTCGGGTGCCAGCCGCTGGGCTCGGGCGTTCAGCAGGCGAGCCAGCGCTCGGCCATGGGGCTCCGGCCTTCCCTTGGGCACCTCGCGGGTCAGCGGTGGGCGACGCTGATGGAGGCAAACGCCAGGCGGGCAGCAGAAGGCAGCATCCCCCTGGTCAAAGCGTCCCAGCTTCTTCTCCGGTCGCAAGGAGCCCAGGGCACCCCACCCCCCGACCAGTGAGGCACTTACGGAAAGGAGGGGGGGTCGAAGGCGGACTTGATGACCCCCGCGTAGATGGCCAGGATGGAGAGGATGACGCAGCCCAGGAAGACCAGGGCAAACTTGTTCACGTACTTCACGCCCACAAAGACGACGGTGGCCATGAAGGTGAGGACGCACGTCCCGTAGACCCTCATGTTGTTCAGCAGGGCGGCCGCTTCCCCGCTGGCGTCCTCGGCCTTGAAGATGGCCATCGGGGGGAAGAGGTAGGCCTGGCAGGAGGCAGAAGCGGCTCTCAGGGCACGCCCTTCAGCGATGGGGGCAGCCCTGGGGCTCTCCAGCCCTTCCCCTTCGAGCCGTCCGTCGTCCCGTCCCCCCCCCCCTGCAAGACTTTCCGGGTCATTTGCAAGCTGGCGCAGAGGCTGGTCGGTGGGTCATCCTTTGGCCTCGGCCCCTGAGGAGGGCTCTTCGCAGCCCTTCCAAGGGCCATTTCCCCAGCACTTTGGTGAAGAGGGGCTGCATCTCTTTCTCTCCCTTTGCTCAGTATTTATTTTTTTGGGGGGGGGAAATTAAATGTCAGGTCGCTGCTTCTTGGTGCAACTGCTCTTTCTCTGCTGGTCTCTTCCCACCCGACTTCCACGTGGGATGCTGTGACTTTCTCCAGAAGTTATGAACTGCCAGCGGGAGCGAGCAAAGTCTTCCTCCTCCTACTTTCGGTGGTTGCATTGATTAAGGAGGATGTGAGGCTGCTGCCCCTCTCCCCAGGCAGATCGTTCCTGGGCCTCCCTGCATGTTTGCCCCCTTCCAGCTCATGAGGCTTTGCACGGCTGGCGGGCACCACGAGCCAGCAAAGGAATCCCGCCCCCATCCTGGGGAGCAGCAGTGGGGCTCGGCAGAAGCCCCCCCATCCCAGAAGCAGCCAAGCCCCCCCCTCCCCCCATGAGCGGCTGCTGGGCGCCAATAAAGATGAACCTTCCCGTTTTCTGCATTTCCTCAAGGGAGGCAGGGAGGGCGATGGGTGGTTCAAAGAGGTGAACAATTGAAGCCAGGCATTTGGCTGCTTCTCCCTGATTGTGCTCCTCTCTTGTGTCCTCTTATTATTTGGAACCAGATGGCTACTCCTGCCCTGGCAGCCGGAAGCCCGTAGAGATTAGAGACTGTACCACCCTGCTGTAGAGATGGTGGTGATGGGGAGGCTGAGATGCCCACCAGTTGTGCCAGGCTGAAGCCATCCGCTCAAGAGCCTCACCGGCCCCGCCTGGGCTCTGCCGCTTCCCCAGCCAGTCCGGGTGGCCGTAGCTCAGAGACTGCGCCAGCCTGAAAACCAGCTCGCCCGAGTCAAGCATTTCCGCTAAGCCCGCCTGGGGGGCCTGGCCGAGGGTGCAGGGAGCCAGGAGGGGAGGCCAGCCGCCTGCCTTGCCTCTCACCTCCACGGAGAAGGAAGGAGGGAGGGAGGGGGGCGTCTGGGGAGGCTGGAGCTTTTCTCAGAGTTATGTAACATGTAAGAACGCCTGGCTGCAATCATTAGCGAGCTCTGCCATTTAGCCCGTTTCCCTGATAAAAAGCATTGAGTACCCAAAAGATTTTGGGGAAATCATCTTGCATCCTACTGGGAGAAATCCCCCGGCGCCTTCCTCCCACCCCCAGGATGCTTCTCCGCAGAGCCCGGGGTTAAGGCTGGGGCTTGAACCAAATCCTCTCCCGCGGAAGGAGGGGACATGCATAGACCCGGGGGGGGGGGCATTCCTGCCTATTCCTGCCGTGAGAACCCTCACACGGAGACGGAGCGATGCCCCACAAGATGGTTGGGGGGCCCCCCTGGCTCCCCACAACAGCTCTGGAGGTGTTGAGAGCTGCCGCCCACTCCTGCCTTTCGCTGGCATAAATCGCTCAAGCGGAAGCGCTCCGGGTGGGATCCGTGCCTCACCAGGCGCTGACCTTGGCTGGCCAAACGCACCCGGAGAGCCCAGCTCTGGGTTACTTGAGGCAACCCGTAAACTGCCTTCTTGAGCATGGAGATAGCCGTGTTGTGTGAACAGCCGCAGCCTCCAGGATGGGAGCGCGCTTGGCTCTCTCCCGCTTTGCTGGCAGCCATGGGTGCAAATGCTTGCGTGCCAGCTTCCTGCCCTGCTTCTCTTCTGGCAACTCCAGGGGAGCTCCGGGCGCCCCCCCCTTCTCTTCTTGTGTCCAGAGGCCAGTGACTTCCCTGGCAGTATCTCTGCCTGTCCTGCCCACCCCTCCCAGCCCCGCACTCACCAGCAGAATCTCGATGGTGCCCAGGATGTACATGGCACCTGCAAAGGTGGTGCCCAGGTAAAAGCAGAGTCCCACGGCCCCTCCAAACTCCGGGCCCAGTGAACGCGAGATCATGTAGTAGGACCCGCCGGCTGGAGGGAGGAAGGGAGGGGCAAACATCAGCTGGAGGGACACCCGCATTTCCCAGAGAGGGGGGCATTGGCTGCCCCGGCCCCTCAAGGCACCCATTGCTCTTCTTCTGTGGGGTGCTGTGGGGACAAATGGGGGGCTCCCCCTTTCTTTTTGTCCAGCTAACCCCTTGGGGAAGAGGACTTTTGCCAGATGCCAGAAATGCCCCCGGGGTGGGAGGTGACACATCCCTGTTACAACCCACCACGTCGGGAGGTCTCAGAAGCACCCTCCCCCTCCCCCAGGGCCACTCTCACATCTTGCCTGGCTGCACCGCCATCCCCAGGTGGCAAGGGAGCCACGGGAGGGGGAGGGAGGCAAGGACACCCCCAGAGAAGGAAACCCCTCCCTCCTGGGATCCTCCTCTCCATCAGAGGGGTCCTGACTTTCTGCAGCCCCTTAATGCTGCCAAAGAGGGAGGGGGTCACAGGCAGAGGGAGCAAGGATGACCTTCACCCACAAAGAAGGGGTGCTTCTGTGCCAGACCCGATCCTTGTTTGTGCCTGGCTTCTGGCAGCCCCCCCAAGTCCCTCCCTTTGGGGGGAGGAGGGTCTCCTGGGAGGCGGGCCACCCTTCGCTCCGCCCCTCCCTGCTACCCACCTGGCACCACTCCGTTGGTGGCGATGGCACTCATGGAGATGGCCGTCAGCATGGTCTGTGGGGAGAGAGGGCAGCCGTGGGGACCCAGCAGGGAGGGGGAAGCCAATTCCGAGCAGCCCCTGGGACTGTGTGTGTGTGTGTGCGATTTAATTGATCCCCAGAGGCGCAGAAGGCATTGAGGGTGGGTGGGATGCTGAGGCCCAATTTTTTTTGAGCTAATTCTCCAGCCAAAGGAGGGAGGGGGGCTTGCTAGCCTTTCCTACAACCGCAGGGCTTCCGGTGGGGTTTCATGCTGGGGGCTCAGAAGCCCCCAGGGCAGTCCTTGGGAGGAGCCCAGAGCCCACGGAAGGCGCACCTTCCTCACAGCCAGCTTGCCCCCAGGCAGCGCCTGCCCACCTCTGCCCCAATCAATTGGCCAGCCGGCCAGGGCTCCACTCACGAGCAGAGGGCAGGCCGAAGGCTGCAGGGTGCGTGTGTGTCACACGGATGCCACCGGGATTTGCACCTGGGGCCCTGGATTGGGCAGCGAGGCCCGGCTGGCTGCTTCTGGCTGCCCAAGAGGGAGGGAGCTCTCTCGGGGGCGAGGGTGGGGGGCTGCCACAGGGCAGAGGAGGTGGGATGGAAACCTGGGTAAGTTTCCTTGCACCTTCGTCCACCCAGGCAGGTGCCCCCAAGCCTGGCTGCCCTTCCGGGTCTAACGTGGGTGCCCCCCCCCAAGGCTGAGATCCCTACGGGCCGGTGTAGGTGGGGGGCAGCCTTTTTCCAGGCCGGACTTGTTCAGGGGCTGCGTCGGGAGGAGGCCGTTTGGCCAGCCGCCCCCCCCTGCCCTGCCCGGCCAGATGCCCACGGCCGGAGGGGCACTCACGCAAGAGCAGCAGAGGACGACCATGCAGAAGGACTCCATGATGCCTGATATGCCCACCACCCAGGTGAGGCGGAGGAAGAGGATGACGCC